>OY728129.1:1700769966-1701138466 GCA_963277665.1 Viscum album | reverse complement strand
GTCGGGTCCATATAGTTGGTATCAGAGAGAGGTTTAGATAACTTTTGGGGTTAGGGTATTATTAATGTAATATCCATAAAGTAATTTATGTTAATATTGACATCATATAGAATTTCCAGATTACCATGTTGCTTCACCTAAGATATTTTTGTGTTCAGAATGGTTTTCCGTAGAGGAAACAGGGCAGCTATGTTGGGATGACATCTAGAGGAAGAAAACCTTCCAAATCCGCAACCTGAGATGGTCGAAATCGGAACTGAATAGTTTGTTGCAGTGATGGAACAATTGACTCAGGCCAGAAATGGTGGTGGTATTCATGCACGAGATCATCCAGATCAGCAACAGAGGAACATTTCAGTAGTTGAGCATTTCATGAGGCAACATCCTCCATAATTCAGAGGTTCATCTGACCATGTGCTAGCTGAAGAATGGATCAAAGCACTAGAAAATATTTTCGATGTCATGGGTTATTCAGAACATCAAAAGGTTAGTCTTGTTGTTTACCGTTTTGATGGTGAAGCTGATCAGTGGTGGTCGATGGTGAAAAATATCAGGGATAGTGAGGAGATTTATGCTTTTGATTGGGATTAATTCAAAGGTATGTTTCTTGAGAAATATTTTCCTAAGGTGGTTTGTCTTAGAATGGAAAAACAATCCCTAGAATTGAGGCAGGAGGATGGTTCAGTGGCCGCTTATGAAGCAAAGTTCACTCGACTAGAAAGGTATGCTCTAAATTTCATCTGAGATATTGATAGTAAGATAAATCGATTTTACTTAGGACTGAAGCCACGATATAGAAGGGATTTAGCTTCTCCTGAGTTAAAAAGTTATGAAAAACTTGTTCAATGTGTGGAGAAGGTGGAAATGGAGTTTTCCAATGAACAAGTGTTCTTTGACAAACAACAGAATAAGAGGTCATGTTGGCAGGCAAAGGGGAAGAATTCATCAAAGAATCCTAGAGGTAAGAAAACTAAATATCCATCTTGTGAGAAGTGTGGTAAAAAGAATCCTGGAGAATGTTTATCAAATAATGGAAATTGCTTCCGGTGTGGTAAGTCTGGTCATATTGCTCATAATTATAAGAAAGATGAACAAGAAGGAAACGAAAAGCCATCGGTAAGATGTTTTAAGTGTAATGAAATGGGTCATTATGCAAATGAGTGTCCAGATAAGAACTCAACTGAGGAAAAGAAGCCAGACTACAAGAAGAAAGGGGTGGTGAATTCCTTCGCAACTACTTCAGTAGAAGTTGATCCATCAACTGAAGTAGTGTTAGGTACACTGTTTGTTTGTTCAGATTATGCCAATGTGTTGTTTGATTCAGGGTCTACACACTCTTTCATTTCTGAGAAGTTTTCTATTAAATTGGGAATTCCATCTCATGATATGAGAACTGAACATATGGTAAAAACACCTAGAGGAAATGTAGAAACAAAAAGAAATTATAATAACCTTCATGTCTTTGTGTGCAGAAAGAATCTACCTATAGACCTTATTGTTTTGCCTCTAGTAGAGTTTGATGTTATTTTGGGAATGGATTAGATTTCTGTTTATCATGATAATATTGATTGGAGATGTAAAGAGGTTTCTTTTCAGAAATATTTATAGTTTGTGTACAAAAATGAACCCTTTCTTTTGATAACATATCAGGAAGCTGAGATACTAGTAAAAGATTAAAATGAATGTTATCTTGCACATATTGTTGAAAACAAAGAAACTATTCAGATCAAGGATGTGCCAGTGTTAAATGAGTACCTTGATGTTTTTCCTGATGAGTTGCCTGGTATTATACCTGATCGGGAAGTTGAATTTACTGTTGGCTTAGTTCCTGGTGCTAAGACAATTTCAAAACCCCCTTATCGAATGGCTCCAATTGAACTTTTAGAGTTAAAGAATAAATTTCAAGAGTTATTAGATAAAGGTTTCATTCAACCTAACACATCACTATGGGGTGCTCCTGTCTTGTTTTTAAAAAATAAATATGGTTCAATGAGACATTGCATTGATTATAGATCATTGAATAACATTACTGTTAAGAAAAAGTATCCTTTGCCTCATATCGATGATTTGTTTGATCACCTCCAGGGAGCTCAGTATTTTTCGAAGATTGAATTGAGATTGGGGTACCATCAATTTAAAGTAAAGGAAGCAGACGTTTCGAAGACCACGTTTTGTACTAGATATGGAAATTATGAATTTTTAGTTATAACTTTTGGGTTAACCAATGCACCTGCTGTATTCATGGTTCTTATGAATATAATTTTCCGTGAGTTCTTAGATAAGATTGTAGTTGTGTTCATTGATGATATTTTGGTTTACTCAAAAAGTAAATAGGAACATGAAAGTCATTTAAGGGTTGTCTTGCAAACCTTAAAAGAAAAGAAAAATTATGGGAAATTCAGAAACTGTGAGTTTTGGTTACAACAAATTTCATTCCTTGGTCACATTGTTTCAAAAAATGGCGTAATTGTTGATCCTGCTAAAACGAAAGTTGTTGAAGAATGGCCAAGACCCACAAATATAACTGAGATTCGTAGTTTTCTTGGTTTGGTAGGTTATTAACGGAGGTTTGTTGAAACTTTTTCACAGTTATCTAGTCCAATGACTATATTAACTCAAAAAGGTGTTATGTTAGTATGGACAAAAGAATGTGATGATTGTTTTCAAGAATTGAAAATAATATTGGTGAATGCTCCAGTTTTGGCACTGCCTTCCAGAAATGGGGAGTTTGTTATCTACAGTGATGCTTCGTTGAAAGGACTGGGTTGTGTCCTAATGTAGAATGATCAGGTAATTGCCTATGCTTCACGTCAGTTCAAAAAACATGAGTTAAATTACCCTAAACATGATCTGGAATTAGCCGCTGTTGTTTTTGCATTAAAAATTTGGAGGCGTAATTTGTATGGAGTGAAGTGTGAAATATATAATGATCACAAAAGTTTGAAGTATATATTCACTTAGAAATAATTGAACATGAGACAGAGGAGATGGTTGGAATTAATCAAGGATTATGATTTCACGATCCATTACCATCCGAGAAAAGAAAATAAAGTGGCCGATGCTTGGAGGCAAAAAAGTAATGTCTTATTATCCATGTTACGTTTGGAACGAGATCCCTTAATTTTTGATTTTATGAATTATGGCATAAATGTTTTTGGTGGAGGAAATTCTTCTATTTTGTTTCAGGTGTCAGTGAGATCATCTCTATCAGACAGAATAATGCAAGCGCAGAAAGAAGACAATGAGTTGCAGAAAAAGGTAGAGTTGTTTTAGAAAGGTATGTTGCCTGATTTTAACGTTGATAATGATTGTGTTTTGAGATTTGGAAGGAGATTATGTATGCCTTGTGATTCACAGTTGAAGAATGAGTTGTTATGTGAAGCCCATAGTTCTCCGTTTTCAATTCATCCTGGCAGTACTAAGATTTACATTGATCTTTGAGAGTATTACTGGTGGGATGGAATGAAAAGGGATATTTCTGATTTTACAATGAAGTGTTTGACCTGTCAGCAGGTTAAAGCAGAGCAAGATTTACCAAAAGGAATGCTTCAGCCTCTACTGGTGCCAGAGTGGAAATGGGAAAATATATCCATGGCCTTTGTTGTGGGATTACCAAAGACATCTTGAGATAATAATGCAATCTGGGTTATAGTTGACCGATTGACTAAATCTTCACATTTCCTTCCTATTAGAGATACTATGTCTCTAGATCAACTTGCTCGGTTGTATGTTAACGAGATAGTCAGGTTTCATGGAGTTCCCCTCTCCATTGTATCTGATCGTGATCCTAGGTTCACTTCTATCTTTTGGAAATGCCTTCAGAAGTCATTGGGTACTGAATTACATTTTAGTACGGATTTTCATCCTCAATCAGTTGGGTAGCCAGAACGAACAATTCAGACATTGGAAGATATGTTACGTTCTTGCTCAATGGATTATCAGGGAAGTTGGGACCAATATCTTTCATTGGTTGAATTTTCATATAATAACAGTTTTCATTCCAGTATACAGATGGCTCTATTTGAGGCATTATATGGAAATCATTGTCGAACTCTAGATTTTTGGGATGGAAGTTGATGGGACCAGAATTGGTAAAAGAGATGGCAGAGAACGTTCAGTTGATTTAGAAGCACATGAGAACAGCTCAGAGCAGACAGAAAATTTATGCAGATAACCAGAGGAAGGATCTTTCTTTTGAGTTAGGTGACCATGTCTTTCTCAAAGTTTCTCCACGGAAAAGTGTGATGTGTTTTGGTAAGAAGCGAAAGTGGAGTCCGAGGTTCATTGGACCTTATGAAATTCTGGATAAAGTTGGATCAGTTGCGTACAGAGTGTCTTTACCTACAAGGTTTTCCCAGGTACACAATGTTTTTCATGTTTCGATGTTGGGAAAGTATATGCCAGATCCATCTCATGTTTTGAGCCCAGAGGTAGTTCAGTTGAAAGAGAATCTCTCTTATGAAGAACAACTAGTCCAGATTCTTGACTGTAGAGAGAAAGTGTTGCAGAATAAGGTAATTCACTAGGTAAAGGTTTTGTGGAAAAACCATATGGTTGAAGAGGCAACGTGGGAATCTGAAAATGCTATGAGGGATAAATACCCCCACTTATTTTGATAAGTGAATAAAAATTGCGAGGACGCATTTCCCAAAAGGGGGGAAGGATGTAAAATCCCAGGTAAATGAAGATTAATATATTTTCATACTTATTCATATTTTTGAATTAAATATTAATTTTACTTTAAAGGGGTTTCTATGTTCGATAGTGTACCTGATATGCAACAACGAGTTTCTTTGGAATCTTACATTGCACACTAATAATATAATATTATTATTTTAAACAGTAGTTAACTCCTAGCCGTTGTATTGGCGGGAATGAAAAATACTAACTACAATATGATTATACATTATTTTTAAATATATTTACATTTATCAAATAAAAGTTAGAATCTTAAAAAGTGAATGAATCTAAATTTAAGCATAATTTTCATTAAAAGGCCGATTTATCGCCTTTTAAGGGAGAACCATTTTTAAATATACTTTTGGTCACATTAATACATTCTATATGACCAAATAAAGTCCTTCATTATAATGGGGACATCAAAATTTACTTTGTGAAATTGTTTGGAATTTTTCTGATGAAGTTCATTTTTTAATGAATAGTGAAGAATATTGTTTTTTAATTCAAAAGTGACATTTAATATAATTTATTTATATGGTTAGATTATCTTTTTAATTGGTTTTAAAGTGAAATTAAAATACATTTTTTCCATTTAATCCAATTTTGGTCATTGGAATTAATTTCACTTTGAAATTGGACATAAACAAGTATCAATCTTTTGATAGTTATTATTTTTTAAAAACACGCTATTTGTTTTAACAGTGGGAATTAATTTTTAAATTATTTAATGTCACTTCTATGTTATTAATTTTAAAAAATAGACATCAATTTTGAATTCGGAATATCAAATAATACTTCTGATGATTTTTTGGTATTTATCTGAAAAACTTCAATTTTTGATGAATAGTGAAACCACTTAGTGGTAGTTAAAAAATTGACTTTTTTCATTTAAATGAAAATTTACCACTTCTGTGAATTAAATTTCAAAAATACAACATACATGGTTGTCATGAAGAAGTAAAATGTGGTTTATTAAGATGAAAATAATTTTTGGTGAATAGTAACTTTTGACTTTTAATTACCGCGGTTAAAGGTAAATAGGGTAATTCAAGTTAAAAAGAATTTTATAATAATTGAAAATTACCTTAACACTTGTCCAAACCTTATTGGTTGAGTCATAAATGCCCATGGGCATCTTTGGGTAGATTTTGGGACCCCATTGATCCACATGAGAGTGATAATGACATTTTAGATTAATTAATGTAAAGTAAAGGCCAAAATGACATAAACAAATATCTTTTAGTAATTAATTTTTATATTGTGTTATATAAGTCCTATTTTCAACTATAAATATTATTTTTAAATCTGAAAACATTTCCTATATCATGGTATTTTTTTTTATAATTTTTAGACAACAAATAAATTAAATTATTTATGACATAATAATGATGCAAAATTTACCTCATTAATAAATCATTTAAATAAATAAGATTATAATGATTAACATATTATCCAAAACATTTCCAATTATGATGGGATGATTTTATTTCAACCATGAATCATATTATCTTCGACTATAATGATTTTTGGACCATTAGAAACCGAATATCATTATATTATAATATAATAGTTTCACACTTTCCTAAAGAGAACCTCCTCCCCTTTATAAAAGGAGACCACTTCTAACCAATTCCTCACACCTCTCCAGCCATTTGGATCATCCAACCTCTGCCCAATTAAGCTCTCAACATCCCTCTACTCCTCTTAGATTCCTTACCTTAGGCAGAAGTCACTTCAAGAAGACCTTTGGTTCAAACCAAAGGGAGTTACCCAAATTAAAGGTAACAGTTTCTCTTAAATTGTTTTCTTTTATTTTACTTCTCCAACCCCTAAACTATTTTTATTTCCACTATATTATTACAACACCAGTATCCTCAATATAATATGATGTTGTTATGAGAATTATTCGAACTAAAATTACACACACCTCTATCTAATGGATGAAGAACCAAATGTTTCCGTGGATGGAAAACTAACGCCTCACGAAACGATGATTGTTAAATTACATCATACCGCTTCTCATGGTGGCCATTGTGATGGAACTGTATTTATATATGATATATATTATTTTTATGATTTCCTTATGCTTCTTTACTTCCCATTTATTTCACACCTTTATGGTTTCCATAGTGGGTAAATACGTTAATCTCATTTGAGGAAGCGCGGACTACCGCCCCCTCAAATTGATGTGATTCGTTAATGCCTTATGTGGGATGTATAAAGGATGAATTTAATGATATTATATATGATATTATACTGGAATTATAATATACCTATGTATCATTATGTTTTATGTCAATTAAAATAAGAAATAGAAATGAAAGTAGTGTTCATGCGTACGTACGGCTTACCGTCTCCATGAACGGTGCATTTCATTTCTTACCTCCGAATGTTATGTACTATTATATATACATGTATATACTGGATATATATGATATATATGATATAAAAATGATTAATTCAATTATGGATATAATGAACTATTGACCACATGGACAACGTGTAAATATAAGGTGTTCATTTTTTACTCAAGTACCAAATATCGACAAAAAGAACATTATTAACTTAAATGATTACATAATGTTTATAACATGATATTTTGTGATATTAAAGGAATAATAAATTGAAAAATGTTCTTAATCAAGTAGAAATTAACTTTAGTTTACTATTCAGGATATTAAAGAACGATAGAGTCAAGTCAGACACGAGGTAAGGGACTTCGTCTAAATATCCTTTCATTGAGGCATTTTTTTTAATACACGACGTTCTTTTATATGCTGTATAAACACCCTTGACGTTTCAAAGGGAATCTTTTTCTATGAATCATTTTACTAAATGACAAAATGGAATGTTTCTTTTAACGTAAATGGTGACAACAACCTTTCCGCCGCCATGAGTATTATTTGATCTATGGCTTCCTCGACAAGCCGTAATGTTTTTAAAATCAAATAAATACCATATACTCTTTTATGTATTCTGGTATTGAAAATGGTTTTGATAATGGATTTTTTATGTCAATATATTTAAGTGATAAATTTTTATTGAAATGTGGAAATTTTTTCTTTCCTTTATAATTGTTTTATGTGTTATGATTTTATAATGGTACTTGGACATTTGATGGTTGGTTATGTGATAAACCAAATAACGGGTGGTGTTGTGAATACCAGGACGGGTGGTTACGTTATAACCTCCAATGCATTGGGTATGGAAGTCGGTCGTATGGCTATTCCATTTAGTGAAATGTGTTGAAGTTGACTGTATGGTTATTCCATTTATGTATGTTTATGTCCCATGTTGCCTTTATATGTTATGTCTTCTTTATATGGGTTTTATGGTAATCTTTTGGTTACAAAAGGGTAAGAAATGATCTTTTATTCAGTGAAGAGGATTTACTACTTCATAAACGTGAAAAGTATTACTTATGTTAAAGTATTAATGGTTTACTTGTTGTTTTGAAAAAATAAATGTTTTATTTATTTGTGTATCCCTTACTGAGCTTTTTATGCTCATCCCATGTTTTGAGATGTTTTTCACAGGACATAAAGTGGAATAGGGTCAAGGATGGGATCAAGGAAATGTCATGCTGTCTAAAACATGGAACTAGACATGACTCTTTTTTTTTCAAGAGTTCATGTTTTGTAAAAAAAAATGGAAGCTGAGTAGAAGTGTCTACTATGTAATGTTTTGAAATTTAATAGTTATGGCCTAACCCTCTAAAACACTAAACCTGAAAAGATCCTCAACGTGAATTATTCATTTAATTCAATATTATGTAAGGTTTAAGGCCGGGTCCTTATACTTTATTAATGATATTCTGATATACTCTAAGAGCAGGGAGGAACCTCAGAAGAATTATAATACTATTTTGAAGACTTTATAATGGGAGAAACATTATGCAAAGCACAGTAAATGTGAGTTCTGGATAGAGGAAGTATCATTCTTGGGGTATGTTATCACTAGAAAAATATTATCTTCATACCCTTACAAGACAAATTTAATCGAAGAGTGGGCCATGACAACATCAATAATAGATATCTGCATCTCTCTGAGTCTAGATTAATATTATGAACAAATTGTGAAGAACTTCTCATGATTTTCATACTCAATTTCCAAGATGACATAGAATGGAGTGAACTCTTTTTCGACCCAATAATGTGAGGAAATATTTAAGGATCTCAGAAAGAGGCTTATCATATTTCCAGTAATCACACTCCCGACAAGTGGATTACCCTTTGTTGTATACATTGATGCATAAATGAAATGAATAGGTTGTGTACTAATGGAAAATGATAAAGTGATAGCCTATTTGTCAAGATAGTTGAAAATTAATGAGATAAACTGTCCTATGCATGATCTAGAGTTGTCAGTTGTCATCTTTGCATTGAAAATATAGCGACAATATCTTCATAAGGAGAAGGGTGAGATATATACTGATCACAATAGTCTCAAATATTTATTCACACAAAAAGATATTAACATGTTCTAATAATGATTCTCATATCTCATCAAAGATTATGAATTCTTTATCGACTAACATCCTGGTGTGGAAAATAAGGTGGAAGATGCTATTAGTAGAAAGGATTATGCATATTTATCAATGATGGGAGTTTAGGAGGATCTAATATACTTAGACTTACAAAAGATGGACATGGGAATAATTGAGGGAGGAACATCATCAATCCTATATCAAATGATTTCTCAACCACCCCTAATGGAGAAAATAAATTATTCTCAATGAAATGTTATGGAAATTAATGAAATGGTGGAATCTATCTTAAATGGAAAATCCTCTGAGTTCAAAATCAGGGTGGACCGAGTTGTAAGATTTGGGTCATCACTATGTGTGCCATCCAATCCAAAGAGAAGGAAAAAGATTCTGAATGATACACATTGGTCCACCTTCCCTATTTACCCAGGGAGCACAAAGCTGTATAGAGATCTCCAGAAGAACTGTTTGTGGGACAATATGAAAAAGGAGATCACTGAATATAAATCAATGTGCCTGGTATGTTAGAAAATTATGGATGAAACAAAAAATTTTGAAGGGTTGATGCAACCCATTTCCATACCAATATGGAAGTAGGATAAAATCACCATGGAAGTTTTCACAGGACATCCAAGGAAATTCATAGGAAACAATGCTATATGGGTTGTGTATCATTTTACGAAGACATCCCAATTTATCACAATTTTAGAGGAATTCTAACTGGATCAACTTGAACAGATATATATACATATACATATACATATATATATATATATATATATATATATGAATTGGTAAGGAAACAAGGAGTACCAATATCAGTTGTGTCTGATGGAGATCCAAGATTCACCTCCATGTTCTATAAAATTCTCTAACTTTCATTAAGAAATGATCTAAACATCCGTACAACCTATCATTCTAAAACTGATGGCACATATTAGAGTACTATTCAGACATTAGGGGACATGTAGAAAGACTTTTATATGGAATTCAAAGGAGGATGTCACCAAATATTTACCTATTTGAATTATATTAAAAAAACATTTCCACTCAAGCATCGAAATGGATCCATATGAATCCCTTTGTGGGAAAAGGTGAAGAAAACCAACATGTTGGGATGAGGTTGGTGATCGTAAGCTGTTAGGACCAGAAATGGTTGAACAAATGGTGGAGAATGTGAAATCCCTTCAGTAGCACATCAAGGAAGCCTATGGTTGACAAAATAGATATACATACAATCATTGATTAGAGCTTTAGTTCAAATTTGGAGACACGATATTCCTCCACATATCTCCATGGATGAAGTTCATGAGATTCAGTAAGAAAGGGTAGCTAAATCATAGGTACATCGGCACCTTTGGGATCCTTGATTGTGTCAGAGTTGTGGCCTATCGACTAGCACATTCACAAACCATGTCTTAAGTACACGATGTATTCCATGTATCCCTACTAAGGTTGTTTGTATTAGATACTTAACATATACTATCTACAAAGGTGGTATATTTGGAGAATGATCTTTCTAATTAGTATCATCCAGTGAAGATATTAGATCATAGAGATAAAGTTATACACAATAATACTACTCACCTAGTAAAATTACAATGGCAGAACTATAAGTACGATAAAGAAACATAGGAATCATAGGAAGAAATGAAAGAAAAGTAGCCACACATGTCTTCATCTTTGTTTTTAGAATGATATTTTGAGGCAAGGATTTCATAAGGTGGTAGAATGTAATGACCCAATGTTTTATTAATGGAATTCCTTTCTTATAATTATAAAGTATTGTATAATAACATAATATAACATATAAAACACAATGAGAAATTTATAAATTAATAATGAGTGAAATAAAAGGTATCTCTCGAAGTTAAAGAACACATACTGATGAAATAGTAACATGACCATTGGATTAGTAATGTGACCCTTATAAATAGTAAATTAAAAAATTGAATTGCAACATCGCCAATGAAAGTAAAAATATTATTTATCCATATTATATGTGAAAATATTATATAATTATATCATAGAATAGTAAATAAATATTTTTGAAAATTATTAATTAAGTGTTGGTATTTTTAAAAGTGACGAATATTTAATTAAAATTTTATGAATATTCTAAAAATTTAAAATAAAATTTATTTAAATATAACTTATTCATAAATTATTTTTTATATGTATTATTATTATTATTTAATTTTTTGGGACATTAATAAATTTCTCAACGTGTTAGAAAAGAGTTTTAATGTTAACATTTGTTTTTTATAAGTAAATAATGGTTTTAAATAAAAAATTAATTTTATCATATTTATAAATTTCTTTTCATAAAATGAAGTTAATTTTTGAAATCTACATGTCAAAAAATGGTTAGGTTTAATTTTTGGTATTTTTCTCAAATACATGAATTTTTTGTGAATAGTAAAATACAATAATTTATGGTATAAGTAAATAAATGAATTTCTGAGTCATGATTGAGTCATAGATGATGTAAGGGACCTTATTTCTAATTCACATTCTCAAATTAATATTTTATTCTCAATAATCACCACTATTTATTTTCTAGAGCTAAATAATTAACTAATGAAGTAAATAATGAAAAAACTCCCCTATCCTCCACTATAAAAACGGCCCATCACCACCTCTTATCCTCACACATCTCAAGCCTTGTTATTTGTTCAAATTCTACTCAAATATATTCCCAAGCCCCTACCCCACGTCCAAGATCTCTAATTATCATAAAATTACTAAATCCTATTCCCTAAAGAGGATCTCAAGGAAGATAAATTCAAGAGGTTAATTCCTCTTTTTGATAATTTTATTTTCTTTTCAAGTTCCATTATTTTATTTTCTCTCATCTCCTCACCTCATCAAAATAGTATGATAACTACATTAATTTATGGTTGAAACAGATTATAAACTTTCTATTATATCTTATGTAATGTTCTGGAATTACTTTGTACATGTCATATTAATTTATAAAAAAAAATGAGTACATTATGATCGAAACCCACAAAATTAATTCAAGAAATTATCATTGAAATGATTCATCTTCATCCCACATAGTAATGAGAATTACATAAAAAAATTATCTTATGGATGTTTATTAATATAATATATTTACACTTCTGGAAATCATTCCCATATTACATGAACTTCCATACTCTTATATAAGTGAACTAATCATGAAAAGTAAGAAAACAAGCACTCTCAAATGATAAAATTGAACAGTATAACTCATAAAAAAGTCCAGGAATGAACATAATAAAATTATAACAAATAAATTACATGCAGACTAGGTTTTTTAATTTTTATGTAATTATTCTAATTTTATTATCCAGTAAATTAAGATCTGGTGAGGAACACCTTCATTCTTAAGGTAAGGGATTCTACACGAACATCTATTATTCTTTCAAGTTATTCTCACTCATTTTTTATCCAAATGAAATTCTATTTTACATATTTTGAACCTTTTATATGATTTATATATGTTCCAAACTCATTTATCAAAATCTATCCCTCCATAATTGCATGTATATACTGGTTTTTAAAAGATTCCTTGTTCAATTCTTCACAATATGAAAACCCGATTTAAGTGAACTTCTTGAATTCATACCCATTTTTTAGGTTCAATCCATAACCTATTTTAGGCTACCATTATTTTTATAAAATCACTCATACTATTATAAATACACTCTTGGTTCATTTCTGGTATTATATAAATGTTTATGAATTTTTCCGTTTAAAATTATATTTGATACTTTCCTTAAACCACGCTAAAATGATTTTAATTATAAATTTTCTCTAAACACATTTTACTTGTTATAGATTCAATTTGACATTAGGCATCATGATATATTACTTTTATAATTTATTAATGACCATTTATTATTTAATTCCTTTCTTTCATGGAAACATTTATGTTATGCCCATTTCTTATTTTGTATGACATGATTAATATACCTGTTTCTTTCCATGGGTAAAATTTATTTTTATGTTTGATTCCTTATGTATAATGATTTATGTAGAACACATATTCATAAACATTTTATGATGGGTGTGACGAGATAGCACTCCAATGCATTGGGTAAAGTTTAGTCTCATGAGATATTATGTGCAACGTCCTTGTGGTTACCCTTGACTTGTGCTCCATGTGCAATGGTCTTGGTGGTTAGCCTTTAGTCATTCTCATAAATGTGAAACAGACCTTGAATCATTCTCCTCTATGTGGAATGAGCCTTGAATTTTGATGAATTCTTGTTTTATGGTTCTTTCACATTACAATGATTCTATTTTTATATGATCCCATGTTTTATATGTTATGATTTCATATGTTAAATCATGTTCTATGCCTTTTTGTATAATTATGTCATTCCCTCTAACCCTTGTGCTAAAACATTGTTATTATTTTTATTCCCTTACAGAGATTTTTAGATCAATTATTTGTTCAAGTTATCCCTAGTTTGTCCTATGAAGATGTATGAGAACAATAGAAGTTAGGAGCTCTTTTTGAAGATTAAAAAATGAAAAACAATTCAGTCTCATGTTTTCAGTTTTATGTACCTATTCCTCTATAAAACTAGATTTTACAATCCTTTTCTTGTAATATAGTGTTTAATTACTCATTAAAGCATGTAATGACATGTGTAAAAGGCTAGGGTCACTATAATCAATCCAAATGTTCTTGAAATGTTCCTTGTGCAAATCGGGTTTGTACATAGGGAAAACGAGCTATATATTTTGTTACAGATGGACCCAATATTGGTGATTCAGTTTAGTTATTTGTGGTAAGGATGTTATAATGTTGCGTCTTATACCAATAAAGGGGGCCAAATTCCATCATGGTGTGGAAATGATGTGAGTGGGGCTTACACATGGGAGATTCCTATATTTGAGAGACCACAATAAGTTTCAACTCATTGTATTTGGGGGGTAGTCAACATCAAATTATGGATAAATTAAATATATATTTTAATGTCATGTGATAAGGAAGAATGGTTTCTTGCAGTTTCAGGTCATACGATTGGGACCTCATGTCGTGTAGTTTATCATCATCTTACAATGATGATGATGCTACATAATTTTAATTCATTCGACACGGCCGTTATTTCATTCATCTGAAGGTTGAACGAAAAAGACCAACTATATAATTTATCATCTTAAAACTAGGATGTATATGCAATTATGAATTTTAATTCCTTTCATCCAACATGTTCCTTTGTGTGATTATAAAAAATACCTTTTGAGGAACCTTGAATTTGAGGGAGTCATACTGATTTCCTCATCCATTGAGATCAGGTAATATGCTCCATTGGATTTTATGTTATTTATGGAGTATGGTCCCTCCCACATTTGATCAATCTTTTGAGGTTAATTTCATGGTATTATTGAAGTTCTTAGTACCAACATGAGTTCTATTAGGATAAATAAAAAGTTGTATTGTTTTTTTAAATCCGGTGCTATCTAATTTTCATAAAATTCCATGTGGTGTAAGGTATGAAATCTATTTTCATCATGTTTCTCCAATTCATCAATTTGTTTTGGGAAGAAATCATTTGCAATTATCTGGTAATGATTTTGGATTTCATGAATTCAAAAATTATTTTGGCCCTGAAATATTTGAGTGGTATTACCTAAACCAATTTGGATAAGAAATCAGTTGAAGAAAGGGTGTCATTGAACTCCATGGTCATAGCTGGACGGTATGGCCCCACAACATCCATTCCCCATATGGAAAATGGACATGAGTAGTTGGTTGCATGTGGAAACTATGGGGGTTGATGGATGAAGATGGAATTCACTTGGAAGGAATGACATTTCTTATTGAATTATGTGCAGTACTGTGTCAGAGTAGTCTAATAATACCCATGAAATCGGATTTGTTGGGAAATATTATATCTGTACTGATGGGAACTATATTACCTAGTGTAAAATTCATCCATAATGGTAGAATTATCTAATCCATTGATTCATCTGAGAAGGAAACTATCGAAGCCTCTTTTGTAGAGGACTTTTTGGTCATTTGGTCCAACATTTGGAGACAAGTTGTATTCTTACCATCATATTTTCTCATTTCCATCTCTATAAAGTGGGAGTATTCCATTTTGGGGTTAGTCCATCATGGCCTTCATTCAACCAGTGTTAAGACCATACAATTCTAGGAGATGGATGACTTTTGTATTCTCTTCTTCTCTCATTTTAATGAAAGGTGAAACCATTCAGTGATGGGTTATGTTGCTGATAGTTTTATCCGAGTTTGGATATTCCAGTGTTGTAGCATCATTTACCAGTGCATCTTATTGGTAATTATGTTATTTTCGGATGTGAGACAATGTTGGTTCTGAGGGTTACTCTTCTATTAACCATCAGGCATAGTCAAGTAGATGGTGTAATCCCCAATGATATGATTGATTACCAACTGTGATTCTCCCTTTAACTCCAAGTGATTTAACTGTATTTGGAGTGCCAATTCTAGACCCATAATGAGGGATTTTTATTCCACCTCATTATTTATATAGACTTCTAATAGAAGAAAAGTTCAAGGTAAAACTTCTTTTTCTAGTGAAATGAGAATTATCCATAACACAGCATTGTTGAGTTTATGGTCTTCCATTCTCCTCTCTATTGGGATCCTGAATGCACCGTCAATATAGATTTCCTATTTGTGGGGGCTATCCAGAATAGAGAATATCCCATCATCTAGAAATTCATTATTTCATGATGATGTTTCTATAGATTGTTGTTCTGCAAGAAAATTTTCCAATGCCTATACATTCACTGCTTTCTATGGTAAAAGTTTTATATCAAATTGTTGTAAAATAAACACCCACCATTCCATAGGCTCTTTCAACATCATACGGCTGAGGATATACTTGAGTGGTTTATTATGAGAGACCAAGTAGACCTCATGGTGCAATAAGTAGTGTTTTAGTTTTTTACCTCTGAAGACTAATTCCATACAGCTCTTCTCGGTATCTAAATAACAAGTCTCTACATTGAGCATGGTTTGACTATGATAGTAAAGGTTTTTTTCATTCCCATCATCATTCTCTTAACCTAGGAGGGTGTCTAGAGATCCCTCAAGATCCATCATGTATCTGATTAGAGTATTTCCCTCAATTTGGGGAATCAACACTGTTGGGGTCAATAAGTATGCCTTGATGCTATCAAATTATTCCTCACAGTCATTGGTCCACTAATATGTGGCCCCCTTATTTATTAATTTTGTGAAGGGAAAACACATTCCTGCAATATTTTCAACAAGGTGCTAGATAAATTCCATGGGTACCTGAAGTACTGTTAACTATTTGAGATTTTGAGGATGTGACATGCTAAAGATAACATTTGTTTTTTCAGGATCAACATTGAGTCCACGTTGGTATAGAATGAAGCAGAGAAGATTCCCTGAGGTTAATCCAAATGTGCATTTCAAGCAGTTCATCTTGAGGCTATATTTTTACTTCTTGTTGAAGATGGTTTTTATGCCATACAATTGGTCGAATCATTTTTGTAACTTTACTAAAAATCAGCTACATAACATTTTACAATCATCCCCAAGAATAGTTTAAATATGTGATTCATGGCATGTTGTTATGTGGCGTCAACATTATTTAATTTAAAGGTCATTACATGATAGTAGAATAGCCAATGGGGGATCTGAACACTATGGACTCTTCATATTATGGGGCCATATGGATTTCATTATAACCTAAATAACCATACATGGAGGCTAAGTCTTTATAACTATCAATTGCATCAATCAGGAGCTATGTGACTGGAATCGATAATTCATCTTGGTGGCAATTTCGATTGAAATATTTGATGTCAATGAGAACTCTGATTGGTACAACTTTCTTCTTCACATGGATAACATTTTCTATCCATTTCAGATACTGTACCTCTCGGATAAAGTCGGAATAGATGATCTTATCCCCTTAAACCTTAGTTTTGGAGGCATTATTTTGGTTTATCCTTCTGGCTACCTGTTTGTATCCCCGATGTTCTTTTGGAAAACCCAAGTGATGGCTCGCAACCTCAGGATCA
Source organism: Viscum album (assembly GCA_963277665.1). NCBI lineage: Eukaryota > Viridiplantae > Streptophyta > Magnoliopsida > Santalales > Viscaceae > Viscum > Viscum album. The sequence goes on along the minus strand of OY728129.1, from coordinate 1,701,121,260 downwards.
AGGCTTGGAATATCTATGTATCTATAAGAAAACATGTCTCAAGGTTTCTTTTGAAAGGATGTATATACCTCCTATTCATCGGAATTCTTAGCTTCACCAATAAAAGTTGTCATTGTATCTTCCTTCGTATGTATATTTATTTCAATGAGTTCAACGACAATGGTGGAGACTCATTCCTCAAGTCTTGGAGGTCCTTCCTCAAGGTATTCCTCTTCACCCTATTGTTCATGATTTACCACTTCTGCCTTTTCTTGAGATGTTTTTGATGAATCCAGAATCTCAGAGTTTGGGGAAGCGTATTCATTTGGACATCCAGAAGATGAGAAAATCATTTCTAACCCAATTTATGGCAAAATTATATTTTGGAACTCTATAGATGAGACAAGGAAGCAAGGATGGAAATCCATGTCTTCTCCCATAGATGTGAAAACATTTGAAACGTGAATTTTTTAAAGATTAGAGGATGGAATGAAATCATTTTAATCTATGAATTCATCACTACATAGAGATTTGGTGATTTCTCTTATATTTTTGTGTTCAGTTTTCATGATTAAAATTACGAAATCCACTAAATGAGTTGTTAAATTCTTGCCCATATTTTCGATTTGATTGATGGGAAGCATGTAATTCGAATTGAGATTCAAAAAATGATTATATGGGATAATCTCTAGTACATTTGGGGAATTGATAGAAGTTAAATTTTAATCCTTAGAATATTTATTGTCCTTATAGTAGACTCATGCATCAACGTACTGTGACTCGTGAGATTTTAATTGGGCCTTCTCACCATGAAATGTCCCAATTTTACCATTGATACAATATTGGATACATTTCTATTATAAAGAATGAATGGTTGTAAGATAATGAAGCCTAGGTCATCCCAACAAGACATTAAAGGTCGTATCCTACCCAAAAAACTTGAATTATGAGTCATACACTAGATCCTCGAACTAGGTTCTGAGTGTGATCTCACCAAGATGTTCTTGGTCATTCTTATCATAACCCTATAACATTAGAGTGGATGGGGGAAAATGATATTCATTAAGACCCAGTTGGTGAAGTGTCCATACCAAAAGGAGTTTTACTCTTGTTCGGTTATCAATAAAGGCTTGTTGTATATCAATATCATTTATTACAGCAGAAATACACAGGGTCCTAATGTGTCCATCTTACTATTGCATCCCCATATTGGTTTGTGAAAGAGATGATTTCATGGAATTATATGGAATGTTTCTCTTCAAGATATACTATATCAGGAATAAACTTGACTTAAAACTCCTAATGTCTTGAAAAGGATTATATGAGAGCCTCTATATGATATTAGATAGACTTAAAGTGTTTAGGATTTAAAATTTATTCAGTACATTTTCTAGATTCTTTAAAACATCGTATATATCATTTAGAGGTCTACGCCTCCCATCATGGGTGTGTTCTTTCAGAGGTGCTTTAGGAGCTGATTTTTGTGACATAGATGGGCCATCCCTTAGAATATGAGTTGAAATTAATTTTGTTCATTGTGAATTAGGTTTTCTAGTTCTGACTATATTAAAAAGATATTTAGGTGGTGTCAAAACCTCTAGTAGATCTTCCAATAAATTTGTGTCAGGGACAACCCTGTCAAGTCTGGGTAATTCCCTTGATCCTACTGAGCTCACTACAGGGATCTCCCATCAGTTTTGGAAACATATAAAATTCAATTAGGGGAGTTATTAAATTATTTCCATTAGACATGACCACATATTCCCATGTAACCTAGAAGGTGACATCCCCTACCCCAAATTTCCCAATTAATCCAAGGGAATTCCAGTTTACAATCATGATCATAATCTACGAAGGGATCAATTAAGTGAATAATGTTAATGAAACTGAAGATAAAATCTTTTTATGATGATGAATCCATCAAATGAGTTTACTCTTGTTGTATCGTTTGGCTGGGTATTGCATGTATTCTCAGTAGTGTAGGAATGAATTCCAAAAATATTAAGGAAAAATTCAGCTTTGGTGTTTGATCATCTTCCTACATTTTCTTCTTACCCTTCTTTATTTGTCACTTTTTGGAGGACTGCACTTTAGAGTATTGATCTGATTGTGATGTCGGTTTTATTGTAGGGGAAGCATCTGATGAAACATTTGGTTATTACATCTATGTTTGGAGAATATCATGAGTTTTATTGATCATTTTAGTAACCATGTAGTCACTGAACTTCTATGCACTCTTTCTCTAAAAATGAATTCCATTCATTTTCCACCTCTGGATTATTGGATGAAATATATGAAACCTAAGAATGTGAATTTATCAACTTTTCATTCCCAGGTTCCACCGTATTTTTCATGATGTATTTTTAAATAAAAAAATCCTAGATTTGGTTCCCTAGATAATTATGTAAAGTGAAATAGTGTGGGAGATATTTTTCACCATCTTTGATAAGATTCCATGGATTTGGAAACGTGACCACGTTTTTTTCCCAGTGATGAGATAAAGAAGATCATGACTTGGTCATTTCAAAATGAATATAACTTATTTTTCATCTCCTCAAACTATATCTACCTTTTCTCTCTCATTTCATCCTGACGAGGTTGGTTTTTTAGGGATCAATATTTAGAGCCTCATGATATGGTGCAGGCATCGAAATGAGAGAAGGTATATGGGATTGATTAAACATAACTATAGACTCATCTTCTTTTCTTTATATCATTCCTTGAGTTGAAGGAATTACTCATTCCTTGGATTTGGTCTTTGAATAATAGTCTCCTATGATTTGATAAATTGTGGAAAGGTCCAGAAACTCTCTTGTGTGTTTCATAGGGTTATCAGTATACACAATTCATCCAGGAGATTCTCTATATAGATGGGTAAAAACAGTGATTGAAGGATTGGTAGGTTCAATTAGAATGTCAATCCATTCCATTGAGAAATGATATCTAAGAATCTTTAATTCTCCTCATTCTAACAGTTCATAAGGTCGATGAATGTTGTATTATGTAGCATAAAGATAATTTGGAATAGATATTTATGATGGAGGTCTTCCCACCTAATGACTGATCGAGCTTATAAACTTCTATACCACAAAATGATAGTCCCTATAGTGATTTCACCAATCACGTAAGTTTCGCAACCTCTTATTGTTTTGGGGTACCCATCATAGGATCATAAAAAGATACAGAATGCGTTAAATTATTCTATAGGTGTCCTGGGCCATTAAAAATTGGAAATATAGGTTTTCGAAAGTTTGGTGTGGAAATATTTGGATCTACACATTCATTTTAAGGATTATTTTTTTTCCGGATTGGTGCATGTCATACCTTCATGACTTCTAATTGATCCATTAGTGACTCAATAGTGGTCATAAGAATTTGGGGAATGTCTGTTTGAGTTGGAGCCTGGATGATTGTGGCGGCTAGAGCCTGAATAGGTACAGAAGCTGGTATTTCCATTAGTGGATTCATAGCTATAAATGCCATGGGTATCTTATAGGGTCATCCCTAGAATGATGTGCCTGAACATATTCTGTTTTTGCACCCAATGGAGGGATCCCTCGATCTACTTCTCTAGGATCCTAATATATTGGTTATTTGTATCCCATTTTGAGGAGATATTCCATATCCTCTTCACCTATTATGAAAACCACTTTTTGTGGAGGTGGATGATATGGGGTGTGATTTTAGGATCTTCTTGTAGAGTATATCTAGTATGAAAGATACTTTATAGAAGTTTTTTTAGTCTCCTCAATTCATTCATCTCCTCCTCCCGCTGAGAAAATATTTCTTCTAGAGAAAGGGGATTAACCTCCCTAAGAGGTAGGTGAGGTACAAATTTAACCTTACCCTGTTCAATATTATATTTCATTTAAGAATTTAATGATGGATTTCTTGAGGTAATGCCTGGATTTAGGGTAAAACTCTGGTTTCAGGTATGCACACCACCTTCAATTGTTTCAGTGTGGACTGATCCATGAACAAGGACTTCTTCTTTTAGATCCTCTGAATGGGCCTCAGGTTCTTCATAATTTACAAGGGCAGCATTGATTTCATTCACTAGTGAAAAATGCATTGAAGTTATTATATCAATGTATTTGTGAGATGTCTTATTTTATATCCCCCACAAGGCCTTATCCCCTACTTTTTTGATTCTATGGGAGATGTTTGGCCGAAAGTAATCCAAAGGGAATCTTCAGATAGTTTGGTCATTTTCATCACTAGGGAAGGTAATGGATCATAGAATGGGATGAACCAAGAGGATCCACTATGCATCATTTTCTATAATCAGGAGAATACTGATTCCCACTGAGGAGGGGATATTTGAGGTTAAGATTCCCCATGACATGGTGGCTTGAGCTATTCTCATTTACTTTCATAAACCATTGGGTTTGGTTTGCTATCGCAGAGGGTTGGGTAAGAAAATATCCTGGATCTAGGGGCTGGGGTTTCTTCTGAACCATCATGGATGTTGTTGTATCAGCTTCCCTTTATATTTTTTAAAACATTTCGAAAACATGGGTTGGATGTATCATTAAGTATGCACTCGAATCAACCATTTCTGAAGATCATTTTTCTATTTCTATCATTTTTGCTATCTAAAAGATGACATCCTCTAAGCCGGAGGCTTGCTCGATATTTCCATATGCTTGATGAAAATATACCTCCACAAACTTCTCTATTCTGGACTGACGTCAGGGAAATCCATTCATGGACTGTTTTTATTAATCACACAATTGATCATGGATGGGGTCCATTTGTTTCAGTCGGTCTGATTCTATAACATTTCCTGGAATAACAATCATGGATATTTTAATATTAGGTATCGTGATCAAATGTAACACTATGTGTGCACCCCATCCTCAGATATGAACACTAGATGGGGTGCTAGTGATCAGCTGTCATAACCTCATTAAATTTTCAAGGATTTCACATTGTTGAGATCCTTCCTATTTTTTGATTTTTGGGTGTCATGTAGCAAGTAGATATGCAAAGTCAATTTTGAATTACCACCCTTCTATTACCTTGAATTTACTTTGATACTCTTCATATGTTAATAATTTTTCCTTCAAGTGATAAAGATTTTTCCAGATATTGAGGCAAATATCATGCACACAATATTCTAATAAATGCCTCTAGAATGCAGTATTGAGGGGTGGATAAATTCCAAAACACACTACTAAAAATATGGGCTTTAACAGTGCTAGAAATGGGCATTATATTTGCAAAAAAAGTACTACTACATGAGTTAGGTTTAAAGATCTTGTCATTCATCAGTGCTAAAAACATGCTGATAAAGGTGTCCATTATCTTCTCTAAAAGAATGCTAATAAAACCACTGATAAATGGTACTTTATCAATTCTTATATAAGAGCTGATAAATTATACTTTTATCCATGCTTATAAAAGTGTTGATAAAGGTCCATATTGAAGTGTGTTTTAATATCACACTATAACACCACTACAATGTGTTGTAACTGCACACTGTTATACCAAAAATGCACCAGATATCATCATAAATGTGTACCAATATAGGATTTAAATGAAAAGAAATTTACCACACAATCATAAGAAAAAAAACTATATTAAAGATAATTCAAACATTGGTTTATAAAATTACAAAAATAAAAATTATTAGATACATTCAAAAACATAAATGTTGCTTTATCAGTTAATACTGAACTGACTCATAAAATTGCCGAAGAAACCATCCTTACTCAAGAAAAATAAAAAAACTATATCGGAAAATATTCTTATGTTAGTAATACTATAATGAAATAAATTAATAGAAATTGTTTATTTAACTAAAATTGATGTCATTTTATTATAAAAAGACGCACTTGGATTCATAACCATCACACCATGCATCAGATTGAGATGAGGATGATTCCAACACATATAAAATTACATTAAGATCATTTTCCTAAAGTATCACAAAAATATGAATTTTTTTATCGGGTTTGAGTACATTAGTTGTCTATTTTACTAAAATGTATTTTTAAACTGAAAACATGCACTATAGACTCATTCAGAAAACATCATGTATCAGTTTGACATAAAAATGATTCCTACACATCCAAAATGACTTATGGACCAGCTTCCTAAATTATGTAAACAATATGAATGTGTTTACTTGGTTTCAAGTAGTTTAGTTGGCGTTTTACTAAAATTGATGACAATTTTAAATAAAAAGATGCACTTTGAGTCATATCTATCACACAATGCATCAGATTGAGTTGATACTGATTCCTACATTTGATATATGACTTATGGGTCATTTTTCTAATGTTTCAAAAAAACCAAAATATGTTTTATTGAATTTTTGTACGCCACATGCCTTTTTCACAATAATGTCATTTCAAAATTGAAACACATACTTTGACTCATACCGATCACAGTGTGTATTTGATTGAGTTTTGGCTGATTCCTAAACATTAAAATGACTTAAAGATCATTTTCCTGTACGAATTGATCAATGTGAATGTGTTTTCTAAGTTTTGAGTAGGACAATTGTCCTTTTCACTAAAATTGATGTCAATTTTAAATAAAAAACACACTTAGAGTAACATCAGTCATACCCAGAGTCGTATTGTGGTGCGTTTGATTCACGCACATATCACATAAATTATGGATTATTTTACTAAATTATAAAAATGATATGAATGTGTTTTTGTTTGGTTTTGAGTACGCCATATGCCTTTTTACTACAAAGTAATTTTAAAATAGAAACATGCACTTTGACTCATACCAATCATATTGTGTATCATGTGGATGTGTTGATGATTCTTACAAATCAAAAATGACTTACAGAACATTTTACAAAAGTATTTAAAAAATTTTAATGCGTTATCTCAGCTTTGAGAAGGTCAGTTGGATTTTTTTACTTAAATTGATGTCAATTTTAAAAAAATACACACACTTGGAGTCATACCAGTCCCACTGTGTGTCTGATTGAGGTGAAACTGATTCATGAACATCTCAAATCACATATGGATAATTTTACTAAATTATTAAAACAATCTGAATGTGTTTTCTTAGTTTTCAGTATTTCAGTTATCTTTTTTACTAAAATGTCATTTTAAAATTCAATCCCACACTTTGACTCACCCTACTCACATTGTGGATCGGATTAAGGTACGACTAATTCATACAGATCACAAATTACTTATGGATCATTGTACTAAAGTATTTAAATAATGTGAAAATGTTTTCCCAGATTTGAGTAGGCTAGTTCTTCTATTCACTAAAATTGATGTCAATTTTAAATAAAAACACAGACTTTGAGTTACATCAGTCACATTGTGCATCAAATTTAGGTGCGATTGATTCAAACATGTCTCTATTAACTTATGGATCATTATTATAAAGTATCAAAACAATTTGAATGTTTTTGTTCATTTTTGAGAAGTCTAATTAGATTGTTTTTACTAAAATTGATGTCAATTTTAAATAAATACAACCTTATAGCCATACAGATCACACCGTGAAACAGATTGAGGTGAGGATGATTCCTACGAATCCCAAATTAATTATGGACTGTTGACCTATTTCATAAAAACAATATGAATATTTATTCTTGGTTTTGAGTACGCCACTTGTCAGTTTTTCTAAAATGTCATTTTAAACATGAAACAGACACTTTGACACCTATGGATCACATCGTGTAACTGTTCGATGTGAGATTGATTCCTACACATCCCAATTTATTTATAAATAAATTCAAAAAATTAACAAAAAAATATCCATCAATTTTTCTTTGTTTTCAGTGAGTGACACTTTTTAAAGTCATATTTCAATATTTAAAAAATAACAGACACATTGAGCCATATTGGACACAATGTGTATCAGATTATGGTGTGGCTAATTCTTACACACCACAAATGACTTGTTGATCGTTTTATTAAATTATCAAAACAATATGAATATGTTTGCCGAGTTTTGAGTATTTCTGATGTCTTTTTTACTAAAATTAATGTCAATTTTAAATAGAAAGAAGTACATAAGGCCATATAGGTCACATCATGTGTTAGATTGAGGTGTGGCCAATTCCTACACATCCCAAAGTCTCAAAACAATCATATCTTTCAAAGATACCATCATTTATATTGAAATTCTTTGTCAAACATCCTACACTACAAGACCATTTTTGAACAAACCACATCAACTCCAAAAAAAATAATTTTCCTGTATAAGAAACACATTATAATGAGTAATACTAAAACAAAAAAAATTAAACATAAATTTGATATTATACATTAATTATATGGAAAATTATTTTTCAATGAAAATATTAAGATAGAATTTAGGACTGAGAAATGGGGGGAACTTGAAGTAAATTGATAAATTTAAACATTATAGGGGTGAAAGATTTTGAGGGAGAAGACGTATGTTTATGTTTTGGTACAAAAAAGAATGAAAGATGGAAAGATAACCCCAAATAGAACAAAATAATCCACATGTACATGAAAAAAATTATTATGTGTGTAATACTAAAAATAAATAAATAAAACATAAATATGAGCCAGTACATTAATTCAGTATCCAATGATATTATAGTGAAAAAATTAAGATTACCTTTGTGATTTAGAAGAGACAGTGTTGTTGCACTTCTTGCAATGGAATGACACATGGAGAAAAATCTTCTAAAATAAATGATATTTAAAAGGTATGATGAAAATGAAAATCATTGTTTCATTATATATTTTTCATTAAAATAGATGAATTATATCGTAAAATTACCTTTAAATCATTCCAAAGGGTTTCCTTCGTTATAGTTTGTTCTTCTAAGGGATTCGTAATATCATCATGTGAAAAAGACATTATTTTAATGATTAGTCAAACCATTAATTTAGATTATAATAATGTAGTAGAGAACATATAATATTATGAGGAAAGATATAACATATTAAAAAACAATTTTACCTTTGCATTGAACCCTCTTTCTTTTTCTAATGGTTTTAAGGATTTGGTTCCTCCCTAGAGAATCCAGATCCCCTCTTTATGGTCGCCTATAATGTAAAAGACATTGTCCATATTTGGATTATAATGAACTAATTATGATGTTCCAGTGAAAGGTTCATCCTTGGTTGACTTTTCATCTTACTCAACATTTGTTTTAGTCTCCAGTAGGAAAATTGACCAATTATTTTTTGTAGAATTTAATCCATATGGCTTTGAAAAAGAAGCATATTTTTGTAAATATATGACATAAATTTTTCGGTAGAATGAAAAGAAAAGAAAAATTCATTAAATCTTTCATCAAAGCATGATAGTCATGTGATTTTAGTTCTTGTAACTTTAAATTTGTCTTTGACACGAAATTCTTGATTTTTGATGAATAACCCTTTGTATCTTTTACACAATGGAAATGAAAAATTGTAATTTTTCCTCTATGGATAGATTTTATGATATAGGAGGACGAAATGTCTTCCTTTTACCCGTCACTGGTGAAAACTCCTCCCTTATGCTCATTTCAATCAAGTCTAGCCTAGCCTCAATGCTGTATTTTTAATTTTCTAGGAACATTTAGTAACGTTCCAATAACAATACGAAATTCATTTTTTCTTCATGCATGAAATAAAGAAAATGTTTTACCTAAAAAAAATTCCAATACAGTCATTTGAATAAAATTTATCTCTTCTTCCATCTTAATTTTGTAAGATTTTCCAAAAATGGTTTACCAAAAGTAGTGTCAATCTTTCTATTTATATGTATAGTTGATCACCCATTACTGAAGATAGTGTTGTACGTTATTAAACATTCCCATTGAATGTAATGGTCTTGGATTGGTATTTATTTCATCGAGGAAAAAAATTTCTGATGTCCTAAAAATGTAGTCTTTGAGGAATGATTCAAACAAACTGAGTATCTATTTTATTCAAAAATAGGATACCCTAATAGTCCTTTAATTCTATATCCTGAAAAATTTCTATATGTGTGGAAGTAATTTATCATTCCATACATTATGGAACTCATTGTGAATTCTTCACTTCTATATGCTTCATTCATTGTAACACATGTATACCACATCATTTTCTGATTTTCGATCAATGGAGGAAAATAGACATCAATATCATTACCTGGATACTTTGGTCCAAATATAAACAAACAAAACATAATGTATTTTAATTTCATGCATAACCATGGTGGAAATTAATTATTTACCAACATGAAGATCCATGTACTATGAGTACTAATCTGTACAGAAAACATATTTATTCTATCTGTAGATAACACAAAAAGTATGTTTCTCAGATCATCTCCAAATTCAAGAAAATCATAATAAATTTTCTTCAACTAAGGAGAATATATTGGATGACATAGGTTCCCATATTTAATTCTTGTATCTACATGCCATGTTAATTGTATTGAAGTTTCTTGACATCTATATAGTCTTCTAAACCATGGAATTATAGAAATTACCATATATATTTTGAAGGACTCGGTTAATTTTTCTTGTATCAATATGTTCCACACATAAGTAATTTTATGGGACATTAATGGTCTTTGTGAAACAATATGAAATAATTTGGATAAGAATTTTTTTTAGAGATCATACCTAATGGACATAAAATTCATTTAGAGACATATGTTTGGAATGGTTTTTCATTTTCATATGGTATCGTATCTTTAAGATGGAAAAGTAGTTCTGTAAAGCTGGTGTCACTCTATCTGCTTCCAACATTCAAATTATATAACTTCAATGAAACTGCAAATGTTGTTTATTTAGTACAGCTGGTATACAATGGTTTCTTGAAACATATTTTTAACTCCTAAAAAAACTTTGGACAATCATGAAAGTCATCTCTATTTTCCATTTCCATTTGATCCATGTGATCTCAATCATTGTTTATAAAGGTGTTCATATCAAATGATTCATAAACCATCATATCATCCCAATCGATGTACACATTCTTTTTTCCCAGTGTTAAGAATAAAATTTATAGATTTGATATATTCCATGAAAAATAAAATGTTCTTCCAAATATTTCGGACTGAGTTTTCTTGAATAACATCGTAATCATGGAAAAAGGATTTTAGAAGGGTATTCTTGATGATATCTTGCAATCTTGATGAACTATTTAACTCCATCTTCAAATTTGATTGTTAAAAAATTAGTGTGAATCCATTTTCGATTTATATCCACCCTATTGGGTTCATATAAGACTAATTTTATACAATATATAAACAAATAAAAATAAGTTATTCATTACCCAATGTGAAATATATAGAAAATTATATTAATGTAAACTCAACAATTGATTGGTTAATTGAATTTCAGTTTGTTGTAGACAATGGGTAGTTGAATTAAGAAAAGTATTTCACCACATCCAACATTTCATAAATCCCCTAAACAAATGAAAATATAATTTTGGAAATTAAGGAGTAATAAGAAACTCAAATATGAAAAATAATAATAATAAACACCGTTTTAATCAATTAGATCGGTGGCTTCATGGATCGAGTAGTAACACTAATGATAAAAGTGAGTGAACTATCATTAATTTTGTATAATTTTGGTGCATTTGGAAATAAAGGAATAAATCATGGTTGTAGGGTATTAATAATTAGATGAAAGGAAATATGGATAATTTCTAGAAGAATATTTGAACTAATAGATATTTCAAATAAAACAATAAGGGTTGTTGGGATTTGAAGAAACAATGGTAGAAATAATATAATCATTAATAACATAAAAGACATTAATCATTAAAAAGTAATAAAAATTATTTATTTTTGTAGATAATGGAAATTTACATGACTACAACACATTTATAATGGTCTAAATTGTAGAAGTAGAGACTCATATTCAGTGAAAACTTCTTTAAGCAATACATAAACTAACACATTATGTTATACCAAGAATAAAAGTTAAATTTGTTGGAATCCATTATACATATTTATCAACCATATAGAGAGAGTGATGGTTATTAGGAAGCTTATATATAGAACGTATGGGAAATATCAAATTTCTAATGAATCGTGTTATTAGTTATGTCTCTGGTCTAAGGAAACATGATAAGGATATTAATGGATAAACTATGTTGAATAATGTAAAACAATATGAAAATGAGAGGGATATAAAGACATATAATAAATGATATTATCACTAATGTTTATAGGTGTAAACCAGAAGATGGATAGTGTAATGACCATATCATGAATTACCCAAAACAACACCAGGTCAGATCATTGTATGACCACTAACACACCTCAAATTCACTAAACGATGGTTCAAACATTGTGTATAAAAACTAAAATTTGGAGGTGGTTCTACCCCCAAAACTAGAACAATTAGTAATAGAGGACGAATAAAATTATATCATAACCCTTGTGGACAGTGGAAATGCAAACCCAAAATCATCATTACTCGATATATGCATGCCTATTAGACAAAAAAGATTGGAAATAAATGATGCAATAGCTATATAGACACACGTACATAACACACCAGTATAAAAACTCAGTTATAGTATATAATAAATATAAAATAGATAAAAACAAGACATTCAGACATAACTAGAACTAATGAAACCATAATGAATCAATAAGTGGAGGATTGATGTGATAAAACCTAATGTGCTTTACAGGGGATGGGCCATTTGAATATGATAAATAAGAAAACTAAGGACCATAGTGAATTCTAAGAGGAACTATATCGTATGTAACATATAACCCATAGAGAAACATACATCACTCCACTAACTTGGTTCCTCAAAAATTGCATCTAAAGCATTATGTCCACTGAGGTGTCCATGAAAGGTGTCAACATATATATAATCATTAGGGAACCACAAATGTGCCTCCAATCGGTAGTCAATAAACAAGAATATATTTGAAAATACATACACATTTATATACATATATGTAAAATTATTTAATAAGAAGATATAAAATATAGTAGTAAACCAGTAATGAATAAATCCATGGTTTAGTGTCAGATATAACCAATAAATCCATATATCGAGAGGGTCCAACCATAGGTAGTAAATCAAACATGGGATCATAAACAAGTCATTTTGTTCTTATTCTAAAATCAAAATCGAATACAATCACCCGAACATAAATAAAGACATCATCAAAGAAGAAAACAAAAACGAAGAAAAAATCACAAAAAGAAAATTTGAAGGCCTACCTTTCTAGGTTGAAGAAAATATAAGACCCACTTTGAAACCCCAAAATACATCCAAACACTGAATGTCGGATGAGATGTTTGATTAAATGGAGGTAGTCGAGTAATATGATTCAAGCTTTGATTCACTGAGGAGGAGCACCAGCAGCGGGTGGATTCTGTAGAAATATTTTAATATCGTGGAGGGTTCACAAATGGTGAGGTTTATTTAAATATATCAAGACAGTTTTATCAGTGCATTGTATAGCGTTGATAAAGCCTCATCTTTATCACCGTGAAAAAAGCACTGATAAAGAAGCTTTTATCAGCACTTATTACTTAGGCGCTTATAAAGGATTTAAAATTATAATTATAAATAAAAAAAATATAAATATTTACATATACTTAAAAACTATATATAAATATAAATATAGTAAATATATTCCTTTTAAAGAATATTAATTATAATTTTATATTTAATTATTTATAATTGTATAATTTTGTTAAGAAAATATTAATATTATTATATATATATAATTATACACACACATATATATATAATTAATATATATAAATATAAATATATTAAATATTTTCATTATTTAAGTAAATTTATTATACATTTAATAATTATTTAAATATATAAAATTATTTATTTCTAATTATATAAATATGTTTTTAAGAAAATATTAATTTATTTATAAGTATAAATATACAGTTGTATAAATATTGTAAATGTAAATTTATAAGTATATTTTTTTATAAATATTTTTTTTAACATATATGTTTTTAACACTATTAATGAATATCTAATTTAAAGTGCATGAATATATATAAAAAATGGTTGAAATTGAATAAATTTAGAATCAGTACATTTTAACCACATTAAAGAAATAGATAAGTTTTGTGCGTGTGTGTGCATTTTATATAAAAATGTATTAATTATATTCATATGAAATCAATATGAAACACATTTGATTTATGTTAAATTGAAAAATAAAATGACATTCAACTACATGTCGAGTACTGTACAATTAGTCAATATTTTTAATTCATATTAATTTTTAATTATAACCCATGATTCAATAATTAAATGACTATTTAACGTAAATCCCAAAAATATTTTTTAATATCTAAATCATATTTATATATAATAATATATATCTTTTTATTTAATATATAAAATTTAATATCATTAATTTTCATAATTATATAATTAATAAAATGTTTAATATTTAATAATATATAATCAATTTATTCATTTTTATCAATAATTATTTAATTAATGAAATTTGTTAAAAACTTTTTAATAAACACATTTTTAATTTTGAGGTTTTTAATTATATCATTTTATTTATTCAGATCTTTATCAGCACTAAAAAATCACCGAGGAAATAAATATTTATCAACATAAAAAAGTGCTGATAAAAGGTTAATTTCATCAGCGCATACTTTAGAACTGATTAATATTCCATTTATCAGTGTTTTTTCTTGCGCAGTTAAAGGTCAATATTTTAGCAGTGACATAAATGGTATGTCATCTTTAGAAAAAAAATTCTTCATTTTTAGAATATATTCTTTGACTTTTTCCAAAGGCTCCACTACCTGGTCTGACTAGAGTCGTGGTTTTCTTGCAATTCTATTATAGGAATTATGATAGGTAAAGACATCATCTGCTATGTTGGAAGACTGGAAATCTAATGTAGGTTCATAGAATGATTGTCGCCTTGGGTTTTCTTTTGATTGAGGAATGATTTCACCAATGAATGAAAATACGTGAGACATGCTGAAGTGGTTTTTCATGTTCCTTGTGATAGGAGGGATTTCTCATCACTACATTTCCAATTGAAGAATTCTCTTGATAATGTGAAATACTACTGTAGAGAGAGCTTTTTCAGTGAATTCCATCATGGGTAGTACCATCATGGTGGATTACAGCAAGTGGAATACCCTCTTTCTCAATGATCATCTAGCCACATTGAGGGCTGTCGTGGATCTCATCAGGAGATGTGCTCTCAAGATCAAAAAGATTATGATTATGAAGCAACCCTTTATGGATATGTTTTCAGATAGGACCATCAAAATTACTACTACTTCACCCATTATTTTGTAATGGGAGAGTATTATCTTGGGTTACAATAGATAATAATCTGAGGGATTCAATAATTCTATCATTAAGTAGAGAGGTATAATAGATTGGCTCTTTGTTTTCCAATTATCATTGGTGAGGATTATTCTTAGATACTTTCTTTTGAGCGATTGGGGCCACTTGTTGTGGGAAGTTGTTTTCATGGATTTGTGTTTTTTCCTACCTTGGAGTGGTCATTGAGATAGGACAATTGCCACTAGTTGGAGCAGGTGTATGTTCCTGATCCAGTTTTCCATATATTATGGGCGATTTTTTCCAATGCCCCTTTTGGATAAGAGAAAAGGTGTTTGTCTTCTCAGAGGTAAAATGATGATGAGCCACCCCACATGTGGGGACATATTTATGTGTTTGTCCCTTAGGAACTACTTTCATCCCCATTAAGATGTCCTGGAAAGTCTATAATATGTGGGAAGATATTTTAATCTCCCCTTTCACCATTTCCAGGATATGTTTGGTGACTTCACCAATTAGAATGAGTATATATTCCCATTATCTATCTAGAGTGTGTGTGTATACTTACTCATATCTCCCTTTATTTTTCTAGTGGATACCGATAGTACCAGTGTGTGGGGATAGAGAGTTGAGTCTTCCCCTGCTCGTCATCAGTAATTTCTAACTGGCTTCTCTGAGTGCTTTCGGACGAGGCTAGTGGTAGTATTTTTTAATATAGGTAGGTGTGTGTTATTTCTTGAGGCTTTATGTCAAACTATTTTGGCAGGTTTCTTTGAATACTACCAGACGATTATACTGGTAGGCTTTGAGGGTGCAGGCATGCGTATGTTTCTGCTCATGGTATACCACTATATTTTGTTGGCAGTCTTCGTTAAATTCCACCAAAAAAGTCTCTCGACTGGATGAATAAAAGAATATGGGTGTATGTTTCCACTCACAAGTTTCCAACAAATTGGGTTAGTGGGCTTCTCTAGAAGGGAGAGGGGTGTGGATCTTCTCCCCGTTTACTAGATGCTTCCCCCTATGGGTCGTCTTTCATGCCCAGTTTTGGATGACCCGAGCCGGTCGGACAAGGACGGTGCCCTCATCATGTTGAGGTCTCACTATCGTGTGGCATTGGATATTATGGGAGGAGACCTTGAAAATGACCCTTGTGTCTTATGGAT
This sequence comes from Viscum album, assembly GCA_963277665.1. Classification (NCBI taxonomy): domain Eukaryota; kingdom Viridiplantae; phylum Streptophyta; class Magnoliopsida; order Santalales; family Viscaceae; genus Viscum; species Viscum album. The sequence goes on along the minus strand of OY728129.1, from coordinate 1,701,104,906 downwards.
GAGGTTATATATGACATCTTGATCTGCCTACATGATATATGGCAGGGATTGTTTGTCACGTTCTGAGGATAAGCTCCAAAAACGGTTGAAGATGACTGTCGGCACAATCTACTTTAGGACCACCGTTCATCACTAACCGGATGATCGTTGGGACTTCAGGAGCTGAAGGTCCTGTGGGGTGGCTTCCAAGGCCGAAATTTTACCATTATTATAGTACTCCCATAACAAGAAATTTGATACCCAGTATTGAAGATGTTGGGTTGGTGATGGCATCCTTCACATGGGAGAAGACCTGACATGAGCAGCAGCTCTAACATGCATTGGTGTAAGCTGGAATCACATCATTGGATTGATCGGAGTTCTTGGAAATAAGTTCCTAGATTGATGACAAACACAAAAACGAAAATTTTCTCAGAGAAGCATCTAATTAAAATGAGCACATGCTTCATTGAATGTATTTTCTATACCTATATCATTTTAAGAGTGAAAGGGGTCCAACATGTGGGTGACGATATCGTCTATGATAAGATTTCACATCGGGTTCACCATTTTTTGTTTCCCTCAGATATTGTTTCAAGTCATGAATCATTATTTCCCAACTGTTTACTTTGGGTTAATTTTTGGAACCAAAAATACAAAACCACTACTATAAAATATGCCTTTACCAGAGCTAGAATATCCTTTTATTAACACTAACAAATCACTGACTACCCAAGCACAGTAAATAGTACAAGTATTTTTCAGTGCTAGAATATGTTTAATAAAGGGATGATTTATCAGTGAAAAAAACATTGATATATCACACTTTTATTAATGTTTACTAAAGTGATGATAAAGGATACCATTTATCAGTGCATTTAATTAGCATAGATAAAGAAATAATTTAATAGCTCCTTTTCAAGCATCGATAAAGGACTCGTTTATCATAACAAATAAATGTTTTGATAAAGGGACATTTATAAGCACTTCTGAAAGTGCCGATTAGGGGCCCCTTTTTCATCACTCTTCAAAATTGCGATAAAATTCAACACAGTAGTGTGATGTCACACAACACTACAATGCTACAAAAAGAGCATCCAATGCACTGTAATAACACATTAAATAACCATAAAGAGCACCAGAAATAGAAGAAAACATTATAAAAATATAATAAAAAATTTATAATTTTAATGATTTAAAATTGACAACACAAATGCATGGGAAAAAACTATTATAGTGTATGTGACATTTTTGTTACTAAAATTAATGTAAATTTTGAATCAAAAGGTGCACTTGGTCCCACCATGAGTTAGGTGAAGGTGTGGTTGATTTCTTTAAGTCAGAAATGACTTATGGATCATTGTCCAAAAGTACCAAAATAATATTAGTGTTTTCTCGTAGTTTTTAGTATGTTAGTTATTTTTTTCACTAAAATTAATGTCAATTTTAAATGAAAAGACGCACAAAGTGTCATACCGGTCAAACCATGCATCAAATTGAGGTATGGATGATTGCAAAAAATATTAAATAACTTATTTATTTTTTTCCTAAACTATCATAATAAAACAAATATAGTTCCTTGTTTTTGATTATTCCATTTCTGTTTTTTACTAGAATGTCATTTTTAATTGGAAACATGCACTTTTATTCATACATGCTGCATCATGTGTGGATTTGACATGAGACTGATTCCTAAACATCATAATTGAATTATGAATATTTTTACTAAATTATGAAGACAATCTGAATTAAATTTCTTATTTTTCAGTGAGTGACACTTTCTTATATTAAAATATCAATTTAAAACTAATAACGGACACCTTGAGTTATACCGATCACATTGTGAGTCAGATTGAGGTGAGACCGATTCCTACATGTCACAAATGACTTATGGATCATTTTCTTAATGTATCAAAAAAAATGAAATATTTTTTCTTGGTTTTGAGTAAGTCAATTTTTTTTCACTAAATATAATTACAATTTGGAATAAAAAGATGCACTTTGAGTCAAACCAGTCACACCAAGCGCCAGATTGAAGTGCGACTGATTTTGACACATCTACAATGGATTATGAATTATTTTTCTAACATATAAAACAATCTGAATGTGTTTCATTGGTTTTGATTATGCCAATATTTACTAATAAAAATTTCTTTTTAAAATGAAAAAATGATCTTATAGTCATTGAGGTTGAATTGTGTGTGTGTTTGATGTGAGATTGAATCCTACATGCCAAAAATAAATTATGAATACTTTTAATAAATTATCATGACAATATGAGGGTGTTTTCACTTTTTTTTAGTGAGTGAATATTTTTTGTAATGAAATGTCATTTTTAAACTAATAACCAATACCTCGATTTATACTAGTCACACAATGATTTAGATTGAGTTGCGGCTGATTCCAAATTATCAAATATGAATTATGGATCATTATCCTAAATTACCAAAACAATACAAATTCATATTATTGATTTTGAGAATGTTATTTGTTTTTTTAATAAAATTAATGTCGATTTTAAAAAAAAGACACACATCGAGTCATACAAGTCACACTATGAGTCATATTGAGGTACAGATGATTAAGACATGAATCATAAGACATGCAGATCATTTTCCTAAAGTATAAAGTAATTATAAATTTTTTTCCTAAGTTTTGTGAACACCGTTTTTGTTTTTTACAAAAAATGATATTTTAAAATAGAAACATGAAATTTTAGTCATACAAGTTTCATCATGTGTGGGATTTACATGATACTTATTCACACACATCACAAATAAATTATGAATTGTTTTCATAAATTATTATGAAAATCTAAGAATGTTGCCTCTATTTTCAGTGACTGACATGTTTTTATTAAATTTTCAATTTTAAACTAATAACAGACACTTTGAGTTATATCAATCACACTGTGAGTCTGATTGAGGTGTGGATGATTTCTAAATTTAAAAAATAACTTACGGACATGCTAAAAAAGTACTGAAAAAATATGAATGTGTTTTCTCAGTTTTGTGTATGTTAGCATTTTTTCATAAAATTATTGTCAATTTTGAATAAAAAGGCGCACTTGGTGTCCAACCGGTCACACGGTGCATCCGATTGAGGTGTGGATGATTCCAACATGTCTCAAACTATTACGTTGGATTATATATATATATTTAATTATTGGGGGTTTTATATATGTTGATTCAATAACTCTAGTAGATAAATTGAATCCTCCAACACCAAATGATCTTACTGGTGGATTACAATCCTGTAATAAATCACTTAACCCGGTGGTGAAAAAATTTCTTCAATAAGAAATTGGAAACACATGCACAATGGATCTTATCTTAAGTGAAAAAAAGTTGTTTGAACTATGCAACAATATTTCTAAAACACAGTATTGGTATGATGCTAACTATACTTAATTTCACAATAATTTGAATATTTTCTAGCTAGCGCTTAGTCTCCTCTTCCACCTTGATCTCTGCCTCCGTCACTGCCTTTACTCCCTCCTCCATTTCGGCCTTTTATTATTCCTTTGCCTCCACCCATGCCATTGACCAACAATTTTATTGAATGCAGGTCAACACTTATAAAAAAATTGATTTCATCCATTATACTTCTCCTTGAGAAAGAGATCAAAAATAATATATAAGAATTATAAAAGTAATTATTCACATCCAGAATATATTTCAAAGGTCATAAATCATACTAGATCACAATCATAGAAGGTAATTACTTAATGTTTTTATTGGTATATATTTTAAAAACAATTATACTACCCACTCATCTCTAAAACAATTTATTTCATATTTTGAGAATCTAGGTTATCAAATATCTTGATAGTAGGTAGAAAATATAGAAAAACAAATAATTATGAAATAAATTTAATGAAATTGTATTAACCTTCATTAATTACTTGTATAGGTGATGGCCTCTTCATGATTTATGACATCTCTCATAAATTGGAAAAAATAATATCCACAATAGATGCCATTATCTTATTTCGAACATTGATGAAACAATGAAAAAATAAGTAAATTATTTTGAAATGATTTGATAGTTAATTATTTATTTATATACCTTAATTTACTTCCATATTTAGTATTTTTTAAGTTTTATCCCTTTATATATCGCCTTCAATCCATTATGTAGCCAATATTTTGTGACCGCTCCGTCATAAGGAAATACAAGTTAAATCTTTGGTGGAAACATATAACTTGAAGTTATATATACAATATTTATTCATGTGTTTTACATTTTTACAATACAAATAATGTGTGGTTTTTTGGTTGGATATCCATGCATTAGATCAATAAAATAAATATTCTTAGTGTTCAGATTGACTGCGATCAACATCCAGTGCTCACTAAAACAATACAATTTAGTAATGAAAAAAATAAAAAATAAATTTTATGTGACTAGACTGTAGTGTTTTACTATATAATTGTTGGAATAAAAATAGTCTTTCATCCGATGCTTTTTGATTAAACACTTTGAGTACCACATCATTTTTATTGTTAATGTTTTCATCATTCAATGTACATTCTGTCATAAAAATGATTTTGGGATTAATGAATCCAAATTGTGTTTCCCACAATCTTCCATTTATATAGTTGTTGTAAAAATTCATATAGAAAATAGGTATATTTATTAACATTAATAAAATATTAACTCATTATTTTGATTTACATATTCTGAAAATGTACCAAATGTGTGTATTCACAGCTGAGACGACTAACCATTAATGCTTGAGAATCATATTTGAGTCTTGAGACAATTTCCATATCAGAAGAAAATTCCATATATTTCTTCATAATATTCAAAGTAATAAATAATTTTATCATTAAATGTGGTCTCTAAATGTATTTTAATGATAATAAATGTTTCTCTAGAACTAATAGGGAGAAGCTACTCTAGAAGGTCATTGTGTTTTCTTGGTCAATTCACCAGATGTTTTTTAGTCGACCTTCAGTTTCTCCACTACTTTTATCCATATGTAATATCATACCTCACTTGAGACCTTTTATCATCTAATTTTACAGATTTTTCATGTGAAAACATAGGTTAAATATGTACCGCACATATCTTTATAATATTATATGGTCATGCTATGAAATATCCAATAAAATCTTCGAACGTTGTAATATCTGGACCATCAAGTGGTACGTTAAACAAATTTGTTGGTTCATGAGCTACCTCAATCCCTACTCTCATGTTATGTTTTTTGAGTTCTTTATTATGTAACTAGTCTCTTTGTATATTATACATTGTACCCATCTCAACATGTTAGTACATGGGTTTTGAAAAATAAAAATCACATACAGCTGTACCCTATAGAATTTTAGTAATATAAAGTAATCAAGAGTTGTTTGATTCACATATATGATAAAGATTAATGAAAAAATTGATTAAAATGTGTAATATGTGCATTTGGGGGAATTATTAGCCTCAAATCTAGTGGGATAATTTGGTTCATGTGAACATATTATCTTCACTTCTAGTTTTCTATGATCATTTCTCATACATTAGTCGGCCAATCCAGACAAAAAAATAATGTCTTGTAGTGAGTCTATTTGTGTCTGTAATCATCACACCATATTATATGTATCTTTATGTGGTTTTATCATCTCAAAATATTTTCTAGGAGAGACTCCAAAACCTAATCCTTTAACAGAACCATGTTTTTCATGACTCTTTAAAGGTACTAAATGTAACTTATATTCTGGTAAGACTAGTACAGGTTCTTATGTCTAAACCATATAAAATTATTTTAACATAAATAGAAATTTTTATGTAGTATTGGAAGAAATAATAATGATTTACAATTATTTCATACTTATACATGTTTCCCATACTATTTCTGTGTTGTGATTGACTAATTTACCTTCCTTATTTACAAGAGCCTCCTTCCATAGCCCATGACGTAGGATAGAAGTGGATTTAGATTTTTATTCGTCAATTTTCATATAAAAAAGAAACATATGTTTTTACATATCAAATAATTAAACTTTTGGTTTTTATTTAAAATAGATACCAATTTCTTCTCTAATGGAGCATAACCCATTCTTGCATTGCGATAGGGGGACATCGGGTTTGATGCATGTTTTTCATTTTCAACACTATTTTTTTGATTCATAAATTAATAATATGGAATGAATTTGAAGAAAATAGATAATATCAAATTATATATTATTGATTGTAATGCACCTGAAATTCTTTATCATTGTAAATATTGATGAAAGCAATCCATGTTTACTTCTTTATAATGTGTGTATAAAAAACTGGTGGGTGGTTCCTTACTTTCCCCTCAGCATTCCTAAGATGTAACTTCATAAGAAGAATGTGGAAGCCTCTAGTAGATTCTCCATCGCCCATTGAGAAAAAATTATTACAGAAATATTCTAAAATAATATAACTCCATATTGAATAATAAAAATTAAATCATCTTTTCATTATATAAATTTTCAGTAAAATAAAGAAATTATATTGTAACACTGCCATTAAATATTTCCAAAGGATTTCCTTCGTCAATGGCTGGACGTGGCACCATGAATCAATATCTATCAGTACATTTATCCATTTTGTGACCCTCAGATAACTAATGAACATTGAATTGTTTGGGTTTAATAGGTTGGCCATGTCTATTCTAACTAACCTCAAATTTTATACCCAAACTTATTTACATGATAAATTTATTCACCAATCTGATGCTATGTAATACTTGTTTATTTTCATTATCATGTTGATGATCCCCTAATAATTCAACATTTTAATCATCGACATCCTGTTCTTCCTCGAGATTGGTAACTTCATCATGTGCAGAAGATATTTTTTGCATAAGTATTCCAACATTTAATTTGTATTTAATAAAAACAATACAATATGCTTCATGTTGAAAAGTCTATATTTCCATGCATCTTGCATGAAAATTGTTACTATCTTGAATAGAGATATAATACTTCAATACTCAAGTACAACAGACCTCTATTTTCTTTATTTAATCTATCTTCAGATGCTTGATTGTATTTCATCTTTGGATGTTTTATTGGACTCCCTATTTTAAACTATCTTTTCTCCCATCATTGTGGTTCCTATGTTCCTTGATGAGAAACCTATCGAATAGTTTTTATATAATTATTTTTCTTGATATCAACTCCCATATTTGTGGACATATAAATAGGTTTCTTGAAATACATTGACCAAAATTCATCTCATACCGAGTACTTCTTGACATTTTGTATGAATACGGGAAAAACATGTACTATTTTCCACTACCTCTGAAATGTTTCTTTTTTAATGGAATGGAATAGATGAGATACAAACTCATAGTTGAATTGGTGTGTGGTGTATGGGAGAGATTGACAACAATCCATTTCACCAACCATCCATATGAAAGTATCATGTAGATGAATCTAAAAGAAGTGTTGCAGTGCTTTTTTCAATATGGGAGGAAAACATTTGAGTGTCAGATTGGAACCCTTTTAAATTTATTAATGTAGAATGGGAAGTGAATCAAAAGGTTCATTTGATGTGTGTTTTTCACAAAAAAAATGTACGACATCATTATTTTTAGGAGGTCACCCCTTGTAGTGGCATTCTCATCCAAGTATCCTTAAATGTGGTGTTCTAATTGGATCCCATGGGACTAAACCCAAATTCAAATTCATGGTAATGAATTTGATGGAGAGTAATTAATGAAATTCAAGCATCAGGTAAGTTGTCAAGGAACATTGGAACAACAATGATGGGAGGAAGGATAGTTTGAAACACTGAGTGCAATCCATCATCAAGATATGAAATGAAATCAAGTGTATGAGGAAATATTAAATTACAGAAGTGGAGGATAGTTGTACACGAGTATTGAAGTATTATATCTTTGTTCAAGACAAAAACAATTTTCATGCAAGATGCATGGAAATGACGACTTTTATTCAGGAATTGTACTATATTGTATATCTATCATACCAATATTAATACTTATTTATACAGGCTTATTTTTGAAATCCATGTTCCTATTTTATGAAAAGATATTTATATTACATACAACTATTATGTGTTGTATTATTATTTCAATTATTATACATTTGAAATATTTTCGTAAAATAAAAATGTGATACATGATTTTTTATGTGGATAAAGGGCATGAAAAATCATCAGAGAAAACCTACCTAGTAACATTACGTAACCACTTCATGTGCCTCTTTCCACACATGTATCTAATGTATCCTTGGGTTGAAGTTTGCATGGGTTTGTTATTTATTGCATGGTATAGAGTATCAAATGGTAGCTAGTGTGGACTTTTGGAGTTTGTGTCATTAATGGTAGGTTCTTTTTCTATATATGGTGGTATTTTTACCTATGATTTATCAAATTTTTATTGATTTATACTTATAAGAATTTATATTAATGGGATTATATTGTGTACTATTTTACATAGATTCACTTGTCATGTGAGTTGGTATTTTAAAGAATTTATCATGGATTTTGTTGAATGAATCATATTTATTATCAACCCTTTAGAATTTGGTTGATGGTTTCAATGGATGAGTAAAATATGGAATCATCTCTAGTTAGGTTATGAATAGTTCGACTATATTGTGATGTTTCAGTTTTATAAAAGATAAATTAATTGATAATATTACACACACACAAATAAAGAATATAAATTTTCTTAAATAAGGACACTTCATTAAAAATAAATTCATTCTTGGAGATAATTTATTTATAAAATAATATGGTAGAAAAGAAAAATCATATGTAACATATTCTATAGATAACACAACATATGGAAACTCTTATACTAGAATATGATTTGGTGTTTTGTGAAATGACATGTTTTCATTTATAAATGTAAAATAAAGTAAATTCATAAAATCTATTTATTATTGGTTTAAAAAAATTCAATATTTGTTTTAACTAATTATAAATTTAAAGTAGATGGTAAATTATTGGAAACAATTCATTGATAATGAAAATAAAGGGTATCTCCTTTAATTATATTCCCAACCTATTCAATATCATATTTTTTAATAACTCTAATGTTTTAGTGAATATATTTTATAGTAAATTTATTGATAATCGGAACCTATAAATCAATTATAAAAATAAATCTTCATGAAAATACATCACAACTTGTTCTGATCAAATAAAAAAATAAAAAATTAGACTTGTTTTGAATTCATTGATAAATTAAATAGTTTGGTCCTTATTAAATTATATCTATATAACATATTGATAATGTTAACCGATATAAACTAGAAATGTTTAACTTTAGTTCCCTGAATTTGATTAACTCGTTCACATTATAAATATATGTATTAGACTACAATTTATATTATTTATTTCAAATGCAATTCCCTCTAAAATTAATCCAATATAATGTTAAGATTAATTTCATCTTCATGTGAATGTCATACTATGGAAACAATATTAAAACAAGGAATAAACACACTATCTAAAAGGTAACAAGAAATAATATAATGGAAACATAAAAGAATAATGATAAGTTGGAATAGTGGATGGAGATGCAGTTCGTAGAGGTCTCATAGGAAGCTGGAATGAGTTTACTGATTAGGGGAGATGTTGGGTAGGTATATGTAAGTGAGTGAGAGAGACAAAAATGAGATGTATGGATATTCATGGTTAAGAATAGTGAAAAAATACAAATCGTAGAACCAAAAAATCCAACAATAAGAGAGGAAAATGAGAAAATAACATACATTGGATTCTAGACTTGATTATTCAAAGAGAAGGTAGAGGAGTAGTGCTGATAGCATGGGAGATCCATGAGATCTTGATAATCACAACCGAATGAGTCATGGTTAGAGATAATTTAAATAAATCAGGGACACTTCTATAGAACAGTCAAAAAACTGCTAATTAAAAGACATTTTATCAGTGTTAAATTGATATGCCCTAATAAATATGAATTTTATTATAAATTTTTTAGCAATAATAATGATTGAGTTTTATCAATGATAAAAAGTGGATAATAAAAGATATCTTTATCAACACAATTTTTTTTTGCGTTTATAATTATCTATTTTGTCAGTGTTTTTTTAGCACTAAAAAGGCACAACCTCTATAGGCACTGATAAAATTAACCTTTATTAGTTCTTATTGAATTTGTAATTATAATTATTAATAATAAATTTGTAAAAAAATATATAATTATATATTTGATTATTATAATTTTATAATTATTTAAATATATAATTATTTATTTAGAATTACATTAATACTTTTTAAAAAACGTAAAATTATTTTAGTTATAATTTTAAAGATACCATTTTATAGATATAGTAAATATAAATTTATAGATATTTTTATCATTATTTATTTTAAATTCTGTAAATACCATATAATAATTATAAATTTATAAATTTATAAATTTTTAAATTTAGTAAATATACAATAATATATTAATTTATGAATAAATTTTTATCATTATTAATGGATAGTCTTAAATATATGCATTTAAAAAATGAGTGAAATTGAATAATTCAAAATGGGTACAATTTAAAAATATTGAATAAATGGATAAGTTTTATTAATTAAATATAAATTATTAAAAAAATATGGATATATATATTAGAGTAAATATGAATACATATTGAAAATACTAAAACAAAGTAAATTAATATATATATATATAATATAAAATGTTGAAATTCAGAAACTCAAAATATTTGAAATAAATAAATAATACATAACTCTAATAATATTAATAATAAATAAATAAAATAGAAAGATTAAAACATTAATATATATTAAATGTATTAGGTTATAATGAAATTATAAAATATAAAAAAAAATTGAATAACAAACATAAATATTTATGGATATGTTTCTATATAACATTTCACTAATTGTGTAAATATTTTTCAGTGTGCATTGTCAATAAATTCACTAATTACATATATTTATGTGAAGTCAATGTAATAAACAACATTTGATACATGTTAAATTGAAAAGTCAAACAACATTAAAAAGGAATAAGTCCTTAATATATTTACATTTTATTCATTTTCAATATATTTATATTTAATATATATTATTTGTTATTATTTATAATATATATATATATATATATTATACTTAATTATTTCATTTAATAATTTTTTCATTATTAAACTTTTATATATTTTTATTTTTTTATTCATTTTAAATATTTTTGGTTTCATTATAACAATTTACTCATTTTATATATCTATATTTTATATATATTTTATATAAATATTTTTAATCAATATATATTCATATTATATTTATTTATTTTTATCAATATTTAGTTAATTAATAAAGTGTTCATTATTTGTATTACTTTATTCATTTTTTAATTTTTATTTGTTTAATTATTTCATTTTATTCATTTTACATGTCTATATATTTGATATATAATATTTATTAATTTTTATAATTTACATATATGTATATTCGATTTATTAATTTCTAACAATAATTCTTCAATTAATAGAATTTATATATATATATATATATATATATTATTTTCATTTTTAATTATTTAATTTTATTATGGGTCTTTATCAGTTCTAAAAATAAAGTTATAATAAAGGATAACCTTTATTAGAGCTAATAATAATGCGCTGATAAAAGATACATTTTATCAGTGCTAAAAGAAAGCACTCATAAATGTTTACTTTATTAGTAATTTTTGCTAGCACAAATAAATTACAGCACTATTAATGGACTCTTTTATAGTATTTAATGGTTATATGTCCTTTATGGAACTTCATTCCAAATGAAATTCCTCATTGGGTTGTTTTTCCAATGATACTTAAGAACTCACATTGGTCTAGAGGATGGGAGGTCAGGCTCATCGCACCATTTTGGGGGGAATTATTTCATACTCTGGGACTCTCTAATAGATTTAAGATATTTTTAATGAATTATTTCTTAATTCTCATGTATGATTTGTATCACCCTATAATTAACCATCAATTATTGGCATGTATGGAATATTGAATCATTTGTATGTATATGAGTTTATTTATCAATGGATATAGTTGTATGTATTCGAGGTTCTCCATCAATGGTATCCTATTATGTGCAGATTATAGATTCTTTAGTCATTAGGATGATGCTTGTTTTCTAGCCACATAGTTGGTCACTCTGGAGTATTTTTTCATCCAGGGAGATGGAATTTGTTTTGATGTTGGGAAAAAACTCATATGATGGGATTCCCACATATCCTTGTGAAAGTAATCAGAACCCACATAGTCTGGCGCCTCTTAATGAGGGACATCATACCTTTTAAGGTCATGTGATAAGGAACTAATCATACAATTTTACATCATGTTCCAAGTATGTCTAGGTGAAAGGTTCCAAATCAATGTTTTGTGTTGGTATTATGTCGATGAAACCTAGGGAACCAAAGAGATATGTGGATCCTCAGGATCAATTAGACCCTATGGGGGATGCAGTCTATAGTGATGAGGGTTGACTTGTAGTATTAGGTTTTAAACATAGGGAGGCTTCCTGAGTATCCTGTATGGATGGGAATCAAATCCCAAGTAATTTGGTTGTAAGGACCTACACCTATGGAGTCCCTTAGAAGATTCATCTCGTAGGGGAGTATGGACCTTTAGGAAGTTTAATTTGGTGTTATTCCAAGAAAGTATTCTATGTAAAGGAATAATGTGTAATGTTTCAGCTCATGGTAGTTTGGAGGCTTGTCTAGGTAATATTCTTGAAGAGGATTTCTTGATTAAGGGGATATTGATTGGTGATTACTCTTAGGGAGGATTCCTATTTGAAATTGGGCCTTGGGTAGGCATCCTATGTATCCTTATTGTAGTAGGAATCAGAGTTCTCAAAGTTCAGTAGTTGGGTATTACACATTGTGGATTCCCATTGAGTTTTTGATTTGATTGAATTGGATTGGGACTTAATCTTGAGGAAGATTCCCATAGAGTTTGGAATCATATCGGGGCATACTTCTGAGGAGGAAACCCAATGGGTTTTGGATCATATGGACGTCATAACCACGGTCTACCTCTAAGACCATTTAGTCATTCTTGGTGTTGGAAAAAATAGGAAATAAAGGATATAGAAAACCAAACAATCCACTTTTCCCTGAAATTGGATATATATCCTTGAGAATGCATGCCTGTGGAGGAACTCTGAATAAAGTAAATGGGAAGATTTAAAGGATATTACTCTGCCAAAACATGTCTCCAGGTGTGTTGGTGTAACGATCATTGCTATACTACAGACCCACAAGTCATGATCTGTGTGAAAAAAAGAGGAAGCATAATATCCTGTAGAACACACACTTATCCTCCAACACTAGTGGAAGAGGAGAAGGACTATGATGGAAGATGAAATAGGTATGACACTTCCCTCTCTTCACTTTACTCTAGAAAGAGTCCAAGGTATAAAGTCTGAAGAGTAAATCATTTTAAGACCCTCAGTGGTGGCTAGGAGATAGTGTGGAGAAAGAGTGAAACATTCTATAAGAATTTCTAGGACTTACTCCAGGAGTAATGCCCTATTATTGGTTGTGAATTATTCTTAAGGAGAATTCCTTTCTAGTTCAACCCGACATAGGAGTTAGGTGGTGCATTTTCATGAGTTTTTTGATTTTTTATTGAATCATGTTACCCGAGGCATTTAATAAGAGAATATCAACTCCTAAAATGGAAAAGGAACTAAGAAGAGTATGTCGAATTAAGGGATTTCATTGATTTTATAATAGTATCTCAAATCATGGTATTCCTGGGATAAATGTCCAGGTTTTTTAAGTAGTAACCCAAAATTCCATAGACCCTGCAAAAGAAGTATGTGGTCTAAATCTCCATTTTTCATGGGGGTTAGTCATGGTAGTGAAGGGACATGCTCGGAGGACCGAGACCACAAACTGGCACTAAACTCAAGTGGGTGTGTGGGGGGAGTGGGCCTCAGAGAATGGACTAGTGGGATCACCTTGGTGGGTTGACCATGTATGGGTCTCCTAGATGGGTATCAAAGGTGGGTCTATGTTTCAGAAACATTGGTCACGGTTCCCCACCTCGCACGTTGTCGCACGCTAGCATGCATTGTACCCTGTATTCCAACTTTCCAATGGCGGGATAATTTTGTCACCTCTTTAGTGATGTCTACTCCTTGAAATAAATAGGATGGTGGGATATGGGTTCCACCTTCTTTGGATTCCTCCTTTGAATTCATCACAAAGTCTGGGTCTCCATCTTAGATTAAGATGTTTCGGTGAAAGTCGTTCTCAGTGCCATTTTTTGAGGATTTTGGTTAATTACACTACTTCTATCTGGACATTCCAAGGGGACATGAAAGGGTAGAAACCTTTGGTCATTTTTATAGTCACGTTGGTCATTTTTGGAATTTCTAGATGCTATAACATTAGATCACCCATATTCTTCCTCATATGTTGGATTCTCAATGGCACGGAACCCGAGTCATCCTATGTCGATCATGTGGTATCTTATTCAAAATCCATGCCTTTTGAGGTTTTCTATAGAGTTACCATGATTAACATGAGGTAGAATTGTAAGAGGTCATGAGTTAAATGTATTTGGAGACGAAATGTGGATGATTAGAATGAATCGTGAAGGTGATCATCAAGGTGTGTCGCCAGGAGGGAGCACATGAAGGTTTTTCGAATTGATGGATTAGAATGCCTATGAAGGTAGATCCTAGTTGGTTTGTCCCATTAAGGGGAAGGTTTCAGACTGTGATGGTCGATCAGGACGCCTTTGAGGTGGATCACGGATGTACACCCCTTGGTGATGGAAACCAATGTTTTCCATTGGTAGGAATTGAAACATGTAGAGTCCTCCTACGTACACTATTTAGAGGAAAATAATCAAAACCCACATATTTCATTGAATGGTGTGGGGATTACACATTGGATATTCCCATCATAAGAAATTTTTCTATGTATGATTGTGTGGGGATTACATATTGGAGTTTCTTGGGTGCCGCATGGAGCAGCAAAAATGCAGATGGAATGGTATGATTCCACTGGGATGTGACAGCCGGAGTAAAAACAAGATAGATAATGGATAGATTATATGGAATGTATTCAATGGATTGTTTTTTTCGTGTGTTGGGAACGAACCTCAAGGAGGGTTCCTACGTCTTCCAACATGTTTAGAATCATAGTCCATGTAGTTATAATGGACGAATTTGGGATTACACCTTAGAAGGAGGCCCATATGATATAGTTTGATGTGTGTGATTAACTTACTAGGATATGGAAGACCGGGTATAATCAAGATGGATGATTAAAGAAATGGGTGGTGGCAGACATATCAGAGCCCCCTGTGGGGTCGGATATAGAGGATGTGTCCCATAAAGGGATGATTTCACATCACGAGGGCACATCATTAGGAGGTATCACCTAAGTATACCATTGGTGAAGATTTAACCTTAGGGATGCATCTTTTGTTCCCTAATTAGAGGGCATGTATCAAAACCCACATAGTTCATAAAGGGGTTTGGGTGTCATGGTCGCTACCAACCTCTAATCCCATGTAATTCTTGCTCGATGCGAGAAACAAGAGAGTATTAGACCTAACAATCATGTCATGAAAAATGCAACAATGTGGGATGGTGCGGGTCTTTCATATAGAAGCTTCTTGAGGAGGATTCCATACTTTGTGAGGAGGATCTCATTCCACATGTGAAAGTTCTCATTACATGTGACTCATTCACAGATCATCCTATCATCTATGTGTAGGACATATATGTAGATACATCATATGGAACACATGGAGACAAACCCCAAATGGAGGGAAATTGTGGATTGAGATTGCAGGAAGTGAGAGGTTCCTGGTTCCCATCATATCTCGAATCCTAAAGAAGGATTTCACTCTCTTCAAAGCAGGCGTCATTCCATGTCCCCCATCCATGAATACATCCTGGGCCTTCCAGACATTGGGTGATCAAAATTTAATTTCATGTGTTAAGGAAATTAGTGTTATGTAGACTTCTGTCCTACCACTCGAACATGGGGGACTCACTCCTTACCCCTTTGGGAATACAAAACTGGAACTCCTAATCCCTTGGAAAAGGGAAGGTGTCAGTAATTCTAGAAGGTGAGGGTGTGGTGGAGTGGTCACTCACGTTGTCCAAAATAGCATAACTATAATGAAAAGTAGAATCCATTAGTGTACCTATGCATAAAAATAGGTAGTGCACCATAATAAGGGAAACCTCGGGAGGGTCCAAGAAATCACTATGGACAAGCTTGGAGGGATTCTCAAAAATGGTGTGTGTAAGAGATGAGGGTTGTGTGAAAAGGGGGATCGAACATGGAAATTTAGGGTAAATAAAGCCCATAGATATTCATGGAGAGTGTGATCAAAACATCGGAGGGTGTCACACAAAATTAAGGGATGTGCACAGGATAGGGAGCACCTAGGGGCAGGTAGTGTGTGCGAGAGGGGTCCTTTCTGCACACGTGCCGAAGGATTGAATGGAATGTTTGAGGGTCAAGTTATAATGTCCCAACAGAATGTAGGATCCCAAAGGAACTTATCATACAAAATATTAAACTTTTATGGGTTCATGGATTTCATGCTGCCATGGAAGATAAGTCTTATGCATAGTTGAGCAATGATGGACTTCTGAATGATCACCCAAAACAAGGGGGTTCATGTAAACATATAGAAAAATGATTCTATGGTGTAAAATAAGATTTCATGTTTAGAAAAGGTCTTCTCCACATATTACCCATTTTTTTGCGATGATAGCACACACCAAGGCCTCGTTTGGCGTCGCATTGGGTGAATTAGAGCCTTGCGTGTACGCTTCAAATGTTACGCACCCATTCCATATGGATCTCTGAATGTTCCATTAAATCAAAGGGTGTTTATTTATTACCCAAATATTTTCATGATTCCTCTATGTGGAAATCGGTGCCAACAAATCAACCCCCCCACACAGAATATGAGCTGAAAGTGGATCAGGAGATTGGGTTCTAATGGAAAAGCTTAAACAATGGTTGCATTCATGGGGATACATGCAAGAATGGAACTTGGCATGGATTTTTCCTTAGGTGCATGAGGAGGAACTTATACACCCCTTTTATATATTTGGGGGCTATGAATAGTACCTTAACTTTCTGTATGATAGGAATTTTTTTCTCTCACGTGCATAATTTTCAATTTCCCACAAGGAAAATTAAACTCAGTCATTTCCTTAAAGAAAAACACATCTTCTTTCACGCTTCAATGTTTTTGTAGTTTTCACTCTTTTTCATGAACACTAACTGATATTTCATGAAAAAATGCATCTTTCATGCCACTTAATTATCTTTTCATGCTTCATCATTTTCCTTTAAAGATGAAACCTAAATGACCAGTTAACAAGATGTTGTTGAGATGGAAGCTGGCAATGCCTTGCAGAGAGAGGATATGATCTAGAACCCTAAAATCCATCATTCTAGGAGGGTCGTATCATAAAAAAATATTATCCTGGGCATGCAGATTAAGCCAAAAAAGGATTATCTATTGAGTGACATCCTCTCACTGATGAATTTTTGTATATATGATGAAATGTCCATTTTGATCTTCGAAACTAAGTTTCCTTGATCATGGTTCATGCATGAAGATAGACTTCAGAATTAAAATATCAACATTCATTGCCCTGAAACTAATGATAATTGGTAAATGTATGGCTATGTCTTGAATTCTAAGACCATGATAGTCACTTGGGACGAGCGAGGGGTGGTGGAGTTCCCTACCCACAATGCAAGATCATTTGAAAGTTGTATGAGGGATGAAATAATGGGCTCGCAGTAGTACATGGAATAGATATCTTGGGGAAACATCAAAAGTAAATGGTAATGGGCGTACTGGGTATGATACCCATGTGAGGATTTAAAATATGAGTTCTGTAACCTTGGGCAATATGAGGCCATATAGACATTGCAGTTCTGTATCTACCTTCAAGAGGATCTGGTGATAGAGCTCCTCAAATGATGGTCTCCAAACAAAAATATGTTCCATCTCCAACATGGTGAGGTTGGCATCAGCCACTGAGACATTCATTTCATCAATGGTATTCCCCTATAGGGTTTCCAGTATGATGAGTTCCTTCCATCGGTGGACATCTGGGTGGATTGGGAACATAACCCATTCTTAATGAAACATATGTTTGAGGCGATGAAGGCTAGTATATAGATAAAACCCATACTAAAAATCCCATTCATAGTGTGGTTCAACCTATTCTTTAAGAAGGATGAGAAGTTCAGGATGTTGGGATGAGGGAAACATTGCATGAATGCATTGTAGAGGGGAGAGGAAGAAAAATGTCGGGCGATCCCATAGGCGGGAAAATATATTACATGGGGGTACAAAATTGATGACAGATGAGCCCACTGGTTCGATATAATTTGTTCCTTACCTCCTACCAAACTGGGAGGCTATTTTCAATAAGGCACATGATAATGGGGGTCCCCTCCTTGACTTCGGTGATGATGAGGATCATGGAAACTCACAACTGGGTCAACCTGTGAGTGGCTATATTGGTGAGGATTTACATCATTCAAGTATACATCTTATGTGGAAGCACATCCAGGAAAATCTAGGGGTCATTATAGATCATACATGGATATATTGAATCTCAACTTGGCAGGTATGATTTTCTGAATTCCATATGACCTCCATGTGCCAGTCTACGACCATAAGTTCTAAACATTTCTAGGGTTGGCCATTGATCCTCTACCATGATTCGATCAAACTTTCTATTAGAAACCATGATAATTTAAACTTCCACACCTTTATCACTCTATTTTTTTAGATGGTGGATAGTATTTTAGGTTCATGGGAGTAGAAGGAATACTTATAAACCTTTAAGAGAGGTGTGATGGTGGCCCAGATCATTAGAAAGATCTTTTTCAAACGATACATATAGTACCTCTTTTCCTAGAAATTCATATTCCTTCATCATGTGGTGAATAAAATGTATACATTGGTCCATGAAGAGTGAAATCCACGAATCCTATTCTATCTCTAGTCTATGTTGGAGAGAGCTCATTTTGGTGAAACAATACTATTATCTCCGATGGATGTCAATGTCGGCCTATCAACAGACTATGCCAAAAAACAATGTGATGGTATATCTTGGAGAAATCTTACGACGGAGTATTGAGATGAACGAAGTCGCATGTATAGATCCATATCAGTGGGAAGCTAGGCAGGCTTCCACACTGGAGGCAATCCCAGAGGCATGCTAGGTGACAGGGGCAGCACAAGATTGAGCCATAGTAGTGGGGACAGCGTAGGGTGTGGTCGCACCTCCAACATCTGTAGATGGGTGGTCCCGAAAGCGGCCTCTAGGGAAACCTAATGAAACTTATGGAAAGAAGCTACGTTACTTACTACAACCAGAAGCTGACTCCATTTTCCCAGCCCTTTTGTCGGAATGCATAACATTTAGATAGTATATGTCATTTGACGACCTGTAGTAGAGGCTAAAGAAAAATGAGCTTTAATTTCTAGATATTGGGCACATTTAGGTGGAGGAAAGAGTGAGATTTCATAGACAAAATGAGTATCTGGTGGCTATGGATATATATTCATGACAGAGAGGGAAATATGAGAAACCTCCCACCTTTGTGAATTTAATTATTGACCAAGAATCAAATTGGGGGGATACACCACCTGTAGATGACTTTGATGGTGATGATGAGGAAGAAGAATTAGAAGAACATGAAGGAGAAGAATCTAGTGATGAGGGGTCCCATGGAATTTATTCTCATTAAGGGATCCCTCAGGAGAGTAGTGAGATTAAAGGTTCTTATGATGAGTTCACCAAGTATATTTTAGTAGGTATTAACTTAAACCTTCCTCTGATCATTACATTTCACTACGCAGGTCCATTATACAAAACATGTCTCATATAAAAGAAACTCGGTATTGAATAAGAGGTCTCCACATTAGTGGATGAAGATGTTCCAACATGTGAGGTAGAGAATTCTCTTGGGAATCCACCTAGGTATGAGGTATGTGGGGATCCAGTCGAGGTTGAGGTGGATGGTGGTTATCCATCCGAGGAAACTGAGGTGGCAATCTCAGAACCCCGAGTCCTTCATATTGTCTATGAGGGACCACATTCTAGTATTCCTATGGAAGTAATTACTGAAGCAGCACACATGAGAAATATTATCATCAAAATTATTCCTCCTCCAGGTAAGATGAAATCTTGGACAATTCGGTCATAATTAAGTTCCCACAAAGATTTATCATCAACATGAACTTATATAGTGCATCCTTTTCTCAAAAAATGCAAGGAGATCTAGTTTCAGTTATTGAAATACCAAGTTTTGAGGGATCTCCTATGGTGGAAGTCCCCATAGGGACCCAAGAGCTAAACCCAATGGTGCTCGGGTCTTGTTAGTCTTTGATTTCAAAAATTCATTTTAGTTATCAACTAAGGAAGCTGACATAGGTGATTTATTTCATGTAGTGATCAAAATAATGTTAGTCCTGTCTATGGATGGGGCCAGTGCATCAATGAGATCCCTTCTAATGTCTTCACTAATTCATGATGAGCCCACTATCAATGATTATCGAATTTTGGAGGTTCTAGATGAATAGGATATTGCAACATTGAGTGATTTCATTGGAGAGGTATAACTAGAATCTAGAATCATTAAGGATCTCGAAGATGAATAAAGAAAATATAGTTTCCCTCAGGATATAGAACCTATCCCATCAGAGGGGATTCTAGAGGAATACCCTACAGCTGAGATTCTTGCTTCATTTCAAAAGTATGAGCCTACTGATCCAGAGGAGCTGTGTGATACCAACCCTAAAGCAGATGAAGAAAACTATGTAATCAGTGCATGATGTGGATATGTATATATTTATTCATTAAACATACCACTGAATTACAAATGGTGGGATGAATGGGGTTACGCCACAATTGGTTGCGCAACATGTCCACTAGAGGAGCAGATGCTCGAGATATTCATGCACTGGTATGTGATTGTCATGATAAAATGAAACATGATGGGATCCAGCATCTGTATGTTTCTAGGATTTAAGAGAAGCATGATAGCATGTAAAAATTTTGAGAAGTCACCATGGAGATCCAAAATCTAGAGGAATGAGCAAGTGAGCATACTTCTTTCCTCAAAATGCAATAAAAATTTATCAGTATTCTGATGGCTCAACTAGAAGAGGCTGATAACCAAATGAAGCTCTGGACTGGTCAAAGTTTTTACCTCCAAGATGAGTGGATATGGACACATGCAATAGGTGATAAGCTTCATCTAGAATTTAATGACGAGGAAGCAGAACTTGGGAAGGGGTAAGAAGTCTAGGGGGCCACACACCAAAGGTTGGAAGAGATGATGTTCTCAATAGCTAATATAGATCTATAGGAGAGGTTATACCAGAACTCATAACTTTCTTGCTATGGAACATTCTGTATGTATAGAAACATTGTGATTTCTTACATTATCACACTTCAATCGTATTTTTTACACAAATATGGACCAATACAGAAGCTCATGTGGGTCAAGCCTTGTGTAAGAATCAAGGGACAACCAAATAATAATTCACATTGTATGAGAGCGTCAGATAATCATCTAACACTCCATGTATATTGTTGAAATAATGAATGATAATGTTCAGGTTGTAAGAGATTGAGGCCGAGGAATAGAGTTTTTGGGGAAGCCATATTGTTTTTCCAATGTACGTTATAGTATATACAAGATAACTCAAGGGACATTGGGATCGATCTAAATAATATGGAATTAGAAGTGTGAATAAAAATACCCACGATTTGGAAAATGAGGAGAGAGGAATAATGATATAGGATAACTATTGACATTTTTTGATACATATCACCTATATCGTTTTCCTAAAATGCGGAAAAACAAACGATGGTCATTTTCAGACCATTTTTGAAACACATGACTTGTCTAAAAATGTCATCCAAATTCATTTGAGACGTTGGACCATGAAGCTAGGTTAGCTAAGGTGGCATGAGAACTGGCCATGAGGGGATCCCTTCAGACATGGATGTTGATGATAATTTGAATACATGGCATATTAATCATGGGAGTGGAGAGATGGATTGATTAAATGGCTTCTAAAACTCTTAAAATTTCACCACTGTGACTTAGAACACATTATTATAAGCCTAATGGTCTGAAAAATATCAAACCTACCTTCCAGGGTGGATTTGTCTTGGATTTTGAGCGACGGATGATGATATGAATAGTGTTGTTGATGAAAAACACCAAGAGAGAGCACCTCCCAGGTGAGGGCCTGGGATGCCTTTTCAGTTTTACATTGTGCGAACGAGGATGATAAAAACTATATTTAACATCATATAGTAAGGAATATGTATGGTAAAATTTAATGTCATGTGATTAGGAAACTCCCATCGGTTTAATGTCATGTGACCATGACATTGCAGAATGTTTAATGGTCATATTAAACCATGACACACATTTTAATGTCATATAGTATGGACTGCAGGGATGTCTATTTCTAATAAATATTTGATGAAAAGAGGAAATAAAATCAATGTGAATGATCGAATATAGGCATGCCTACCACACATTAATTTTTAGATAAACAGAAGGATGTACTAAAAATATAGGCATATGTCATGCGGGGAGATACCATATGAGGTTGAACTACACTTCTTTAGTAAGGTTCACAATTTAATGTTGTAGAGTATCAACCAAAGGGAATGATATCCCAAATGGACATGTGTAGGGTTATGGATTAAAAAAAATGAATTGAATGAGGACCAAGGAAGCACACATTACACTACACATTCATGGGGATTCACACGTAGTTTAAGTTCATGGATAGTTGGATTTAGAAATCTGGTTTATGGTCATGGATATTGGACTAAGGATAGTGGATTTCCCCAAAATGGGTATATGTTTGTGTGACATAGTGAAAAGCCTAGAACGAATAAGACTATACGGGCTTGATTCCATACTGTACATTATTATAGAGGCTTGCACACAGTTTATAGTCTGGATGTTTGGTTTAAAGGATCTTAGTTTATGGTTATAGAGCTCTGACAAAATGTCTCATTTGAAACACAATCATTTCAATATGCACCCTACCAAAACTCTTAAGCACACTTGATCTATTCTTGGTGTGGGAAGCAAGGAATAAAAAGGTGCTTAGCGGAAATGTAGAAACATAAATTAGGGTAATGCCAATGGTAATAGAATTCAACCAAGGTATATGGAAGTGAAAAATTGGTAAGTCAAGATTTTGAAGATCTGGATCGGGGGTGACTAATAGGAAGGGATAAATTGTTGACCATGATCAAAACACAAGGACAATGCCTATTCTAATAAAGGGTGGGGAAATAAATGAAATATCAATTACTGACCATGTTCGAAAAAACATGATCTCCAATCTGTTTCTAGATATTTGTTATTACATAGACCTAGAACAGGAGGTGAACTAAAATGTCGAATGAGACCATCACTAATATGGGGTCCATCTTGATTTGAAAGATAATGGAAACCCAAATCGAGAAAGGATAGAAGTTTGGAAAGAAGGATAACAAAAATTGGAATCCAAGCTTGTATATTGAAATCAGTTTAAATCTATGTTTCTCGGACAATAGGTGTTGAAAATAGTTTAAATCGATAATTATTTGAATTTATAAAAATATTTTATGGTCTTTTATATTGGAACATATATGAAAGGGGGCCTCAATGCTGTTCAGGTGGTGCAGAATATAAAACCTGATGTCAATGATCCAAAGAGGATTTTCACCACATGACAAAATTTTGAACCTAGTTACAAAAAGTTTAAAATCACACATTTTTTACCATAACTGAGGCCAAGGGGTTAAGGGTTTGATGAATTTACAACTGGGGACAAATAAAAAGTGTTTGGGATTCACTACATATCCCATAAGGATGAGAATTAATCCAAATGATGTTCTGTAACACAATGTAGTAGGAGACCATCACTAGAGGAAGAAATCCCCTCTAACGATGGAACCAAAGAATCCTAAAATTGTTTAAGGTGGGTTTGAAGTTTAACAACATGCTTTGAGAAAGATAGATCATCATTTATGTTCATGGAGTTTAGACCATCTGGGAGTAATTATCTTAAGTGGGTATGTGTAGCACGGTGTCATAATATTCTCGTTGTGTATGAGGGCCAAGGAGGTCCAAAACCAGAAAATACATCCATGAGAAAATAAACATATAGTCATTTATCATAATTCCTAGACTAGACTAATACCAAGGGATAGAAGGTTTGAGAAGATTGTAGTTAGACCCAAATAAAAAATGTCTCGGCATCACTATGTTTCCCATAAATATGTGAATCACGCCAAACGTAGTTGTTGACGACCAATACAATTTAAAGTCATAAAGGAAGGATTAAGATGAAATGATGTGAAATGATATAACTCTTTTGGTTGTTCCTGAAGATAATAATATGGGTGTCACTACATATCCCATAAGGATGGGAATCAATACACACATAGTTCTTGTATCTTATCTAGTTTAACATCATGTAGTGAGGATATAGGTGACTCAACATGAAAGATGTGAAATGTTGCAGTTGTGGCCCAATCATTGAAACTAAGAAATCATTATGTATCTTGTAAGGACAAGAATCAAGCCACACATAGTTCTGGAAGAAGATCCATCTATGTAGGTTTAGCCCGTGCGTTAGGAAGGGATATTTTTTTCGTTTTCTATGTACATTTTTTTGAGAGGCTGGACCATGATGGAAACTCTAGGAATCACAATGTATCTTATAGGGATGGGGCCCAATACATATGTAGTTCTTGAATGTTTCTTAGTAGATTACCGATTCCAGAGGTGATTTTCTCTCAGGAAAGAACACCGTGTTGAGCAATGTATTGTTTTCAAACAATTCAAAATAATGTTTTTTAAAAGGGGGAGATTATTTCAAATAATACTCTGTCTCTTTATGATGATTTTGATGCTCACAAATACCCTTAATTATTTACTAATTATTTCGTTGAGTATTTTTCAGGAATTTATTTTATTTATTTATTTCATACAACGAGATTTCATACTTCATTTATTCCGAGATCAATTTTAGCGTGTTCTGGAATCACTGTAGCGCAAGATCAATTTTAGCGTGTTCTGGAATCACTGTAGCGCGAGATCAATTTTAGCGCGTACTGGAATCACTGTTCATACCCTACGTTGATGAACGTAACGTATGGATGAAAAGTTTACTTTTTATGTCAAAAGAAACGTATGGTTAAGGAACCTTACGTTATTTTAAAACGTATGGTTAATGAATCTTACGTTGTTGAAAAGTATGGAAGAAGAACATTACGTTTGGAAGGAACCTTACGTTTTCGTTGTTGGACAAGTATGGAAGAGAAACCGTACGTTAGTTTTCAGTGTTGAGTTTGTTTCTCAAAAGTATGGATCATGAACCTTACTTTTATAATCAACCGTACGTTCTTTGGAGAGTTGAAGCGAGACAAAGTATGGATGATTAACCCTACGTTTGAATGCTGAAGAGAAATTATGTACGTTCTGAACCTTACATTTGTGAACCTTACGTTTGTGAAACCTACGTTTGGAGCCACGTCATCAACCCTACGTTTGGCGTCGGGATATTTTTGACAGACGATATTTCCTTTTGCATTGGTCAAACAAGCGAATTATTAAGCGGATTTCGAGCCGATTCTTAAGTACGACTTTGACTGAATCAAAGACGATTTTCAACGGATTACTGATTGATTTAAACGGAGCTTTTTATACCGATTCCTCAGGGGAGTTACAACGGCTCTGTTATTTCATTTAATATCGCGAATCTAAAAGATATTTTCAGGGATCTATTTATGT
Source organism: Viscum album (assembly GCA_963277665.1). NCBI lineage: Eukaryota > Viridiplantae > Streptophyta > Magnoliopsida > Santalales > Viscaceae > Viscum > Viscum album. The sequence goes on along the minus strand of OY728129.1, from coordinate 1,701,079,123 downwards.
GGAAGATTTTCTCAGATTTGAATATATATGTTCTATCTTGGAAACTTCGGATATATATATATACACAGAAAAGTGTGTGAAAGATATAGATTGATCTTTTAACGAGCAAGAAACAGAGACTGTGTAAAGGCGTTCTTTTCTGGTGATCGAGAAGAAGTGTAAAACCTTTATTACCGAAGGAAGATCTTGATAGCAGATTCACGTGTTCTACATCGACTATCTGTTGTGAATCTATTGCTGCTGAAGTTGTGAAGTTTCTGGTAATATCTATTGCAACTGGATCGACTCAGAACTGTTTTGATTACAGATCTTTATTTTCTGAAGACAACGATCTATCTACTGTCAATTGCATTCTGTTGCAATTGTGAAGAACAACTGGAGAAGTGTTTTCTTTATCGAAACCCTTTTTATTTTTTTTGAGTGATCAGCTTCTCGTTCTAAGCTGTGTGGGTTCGTGTTTGAACCAGGAAGGCTGTGTATGCCTGAATCTTGTAAAGGTGTCAACTGCCTGTACTCAATTGTGAACAGGTCTGTGGAAACGAGGACCAGATAGTGAAAATCGCCAAGCTCGTGGATTTGAGCGTTGGTGGAGTGGACTAGGGGCCTTCTGTTCCCCGAACCACTATACATCCGTGTGTTCATGCTTTTACTTTTTCCGCTGCATATTTAATCGTGCAAAAGCATAGTGGAAAGAATTTGTCTAAATTAAAGAGATTGTAATAATTTTGAAAAGACACAATTCACCCCCCCTCTTGTGTGTAATCCGTAGATTCAGATCCAACAATTGGTATCAGAGGAGGAGCTTCATATTTTTTAAAGTCTTATCAAGCTAGAAGTATTTAAAGATTATACATAGTGTATCATGGCTGATATGAGAGAGGGAATGTCAATGGTCAGAGAACCTTACTTTAATGGAGATAATTATGGCTGCTGGAAATCACGTATGATTATTTATCTGAAAAATCTTGGTTACAAAGTCTATTCAAAGATTCTGACTCCCTATGAAATTCCTGAAAATCCCGATACATGGAGTGCTGCTACAGAGGCTGAGTATGACATAAATTCAAAAGCTATTAATGCAATCATCTGTGGTCTAGGACCAGATGAATTTAACAGAGTATCTCAATGCCCGACTGCATATGAAATGTGGCAAACAATAGCTGTTGCTTATGAAGGAACAGATAATGTAAGACAGATGAGATATGCAACTACTAAGTTAAAATTCGATACTTTCAGAATGATTGAAGGAGAGAGCATCACTCAGATGAATGGAAGATTGACAGAAATTGTCAATAATATAACAGCTCTAGGAGAACCAATCAAGCAGGCTGATCAAGCTTTGAAGGTACTGAGAGTACTTCCTACTCGATGGAATGGAATCTCTGCAGCAATCAGACAATCAACTTCTATTAAAGATCTAACTATGAGAGAACTGATTGGTACATTGATGATGTACGAAGCTGAAATGCAAGATGAGGTAAATGAGCATAAAGTCTACATAAAAAGGGAAAATACTATGTTGAAAGTGACTTCTCAACAAAAGTATAGAAAGATGAAGAACAGAGAAGTAAGTGCTAAATCAGAAAGCTCTGATTCTTCAAATTCGGATGAAGAACTGGCTCAGCTAGCCAGAAAATTCAGAAAGTTCTACAGTAAGAAGAAAGACTTCAAGAAATCCTTCAAAAAGGATAGCAAGGAAGTGAGATGTTATGAATGCAAAAATATGGGACATATCAGACCGGATTGCCCAAAATTGAAAGATGCAAAGAAGAAGAAATTCTTCAAAAGAGATGATTATGAGCAGAAAGACAAGAAAGCTATGAAAGCTACTTGGAGTGTTTCTGAAGACTCAAGTAATTCTTCTGAATCAAGCTCAGAGAAGGAGGAAGCCAATTTAAAAGCAAATATGTGTTTCATGGCTGAAACTGATGAGGTACACTCATACTACTCCTCTGACTCAAATAATGAATCAAACTCTGAAACAAGCTTCTCAAATAAAAAACTTGCAGCTTACTGCAATATGCTTGAAGAAAGGTATGACTCATTATTTAACAAATATAAATCTACAAAGAACTTGCACAAAGCTATTTCAGATGAGAGAAATACTTTGCTAAAACAACATAAGGAATTAATTGACAAATACAACTCTACTGACTCAAATAAAATTAATTTTGAATCAAAAATAAAAACTCTACAGGATGAAGTAGAATCTTATAAAAAGGCTGCATTAGTTTTTACAAAAGGAGAAAACACCTTAAATGAGATACTTGGAAAAACTGTAATTAAAAAGGAAAGGTTTGGAATTGGAAGTAAAGGAGAAAAACCTAAGTTATACAAAAATTATTTTGTTCCTAGCACTAAACAGGTTATTTGTAACTTCTGTGGAACAAAAGGTCATATAGCTAAAAACTGTTTTCTAAGACAACCTCAAATATGTGGAATTAAGAAAGCTTATATTTCCAACGATCTATATGATTCAATCAATTTTAAGAAAACAAAGCAAATCTGGATACCCAGATCACTGCTTGCTAACACTCCTGGACCCAACAAAATATGGGTACCAAAGCAATTTGTTTGAATGTCTTTGCAGGTAGCAGGTCACCAAAGAAAGAAAGAAATATGGTATATGGACAGTGGCTGCTCAAGACACATGAGTGGAACTTCAGCTAATTTCTCTTCTCTTACTCGAAAGGAAGGAGGACTTGTCACCTTTGGTGACAATGCCAAAGGAAAGATTATTGGTATTGGAACAGTTGGAGATCCAGAGACAGTCTCAATCAACAAAGTACTTTATGTACAAGGGTTAAAACACAATCTGATAAGTATCTCTCAACTCTGTGATGATGGATACACTGTTGATTTTACTAACAATAGTTTTACTGTTTCTAAAGATAAACTGTTTAAGTTTAGAGCACCCAGAACTGATAATGTTTATACTTTGGATTTGTATTCCTTGTGTAAACAACAAGTAAACTGCTTAACTGCTAATATAAGTGAATCCTGGATCTGGCATAGAAGACTTGGTCATTGCAATATATATGCTTTACATAAATTATCTAAGAAACATCTAGTTTCTGATTTGCCTAGTCTCAAATTTGAAAATGACAGATTCTGTGATGCATGTCAGCTTGGCAAGAAACACAAATCATCATTCAAATCTTTTAATAAAGTTGCTACAACTAAACCTCTAGAACTTATCCATATGGATTTGTTTGGACCTTCAAGAGTAGCAAGTTTAGCTGGTAAATTATATGTTTATGTATTAGTTGATGATTATTCTAGATTTACTTGGATTTTCTTTTTGAAATTTAAAAGTGAAGCTTTTAGTTTATTTGAAGGTTTTTGTACATCTATTCAAAATGAAAAAGGTTTTAATATAATCTCATTTAGAAGTGATCATGGTGGAGAATTTGAGAACCAGGAATTTAATTCCTTTTTCTCAAACATGGGTATTAAACACACCTTCTCTGCTCCAAGAACACCTCAACAGAATGGGATTGTAGAAAGAAGAAATAGAACTATTCAAGAAATGGCTAGAACTATGTTAAATGAATATAGCCTACCTATATATTTCTGGGCAGAAGCTGTTAATACAGCTTGTTATATAATGAATAGAATTTTAATAAGACCTATTTTGAAAAAGACACCCTATGAACTATGGAATAACAGAAAACCTAAAGTAAATTACTTTAAAGTTTTTGGATGCAAGGTTTACATCTTGAATACCAAATATAATCTTGGTAAATTTGATCTAAAATCTGATAAAGGTATTTTCTTAGGATATTCTGCAACCTCCAAAGCTTATAGAGTCTATAATAAAAAGTCAAGGATTGTTGAAGAATCAGTTCATGTGAAATTTGATGAATCTGATCCTTTTGAGAAAAGGATAGAACAAATAGATGAACCTGATTCTAATGAAAACATGAGACTTGAGAATTTAAAGAATGATTTTGAAAATGATACAAAAGAAATTCAATCCAGTTCAGAAGAACATGACACTGAAGAACCTTTGAATGTAATGCCTAGACAGTCTAGAACCTTAAAGAATCACCCTTTAGAATCTGTGATAGGTGACTTAGAGACTGGTATTCAAACTAGAAGAAACTTTGGAAACATAGTTGAATTCTCTGCTTTCCTATCCCAACAAGAACCTAAGACCATAAAAGAAGCCTTAGATGATGAGAGCTGGGTAATAGCAATGCAGGATGAATTGAACCAGTTAAAGAGAAATAAGGTTTGGGAATTAGTTGAAAGACCACATGATTATCCAGTAATAGGAACTAAATGGGTCTTTAGGAATAAATAGGATGATCAAGGGATAATAACTAGAAATAAAGCAAGATTAGTAGCTAAAGGATATAATCAAGAAGAAGGAATAGATTATGATGAGACCTTTGCACCTGTAGCCAGGTTAGAAGCCATTAGAATCCTTTTAGCCTATGCATCTTATATGAATTTTAAATTATTTCAAATGGATGTTAAATCTGCCTTTTTAAATGGTTATTTAATGGAGGAAGTTTATGTTGAGCAACCTCCTGGTTTTGAAAATTCTCAAAAACCAGATTCTGTTTTCAAACTTACTAATGCTCTTTATGGCCTTAAACAAGCACCTAGAGCTTGGTATGAAAGACTAAGTTCTTTTCTTTTGAAAAATGATTTTACTGTTGGACTAGCAGATCCAACACTCTTTAAGAAAACTGTGAAAAATAATGTTTTGTTGGTTCAAATTTATGTTGATGATGTAATTTTTGGATCAACCAATAAAATTCTTTGTCATGAATTTTCAGAATTAATGCAAAAAGAATTTGAAATGAGTATGATGGGAGAATTAAATTTCTTTTTGGGTCTTCAAATATTTCAAAAAGATTTTGGAAATATTTTAAATCAATGCAAATACATTACTGATTTAATTAAGAAATTTGGACTTGAAAACAGCAAGACATTTACAACTCCTATTTGTACTAATATAAAACTTGATTTGGATGAAACTGGAAAATCAGTGGACAACAAGTTATATAGTGGTATGATTGGTAGTTTGTTATATCTTACTGATAGTAGACCAGATATAATGTATTCAGTATGTCTTTGTGCTCGATTTCAATCAAATCCCAAAGAATCCCACTTAACTGCTGTTAAACGAATTTTTAGATATTTAAAAGGTACTATTTATCAATCTCTGCTTTATCCAAAAACCTCTGATTTTAATTTAATTTCATATTCAGATGCTGACTTTGGAAGCTGTAGATTAGATTGGAAGAGTACTTCAGGAACATGTCACTTTTTAGGAAAGTCTTTAGTATCATGGTCTAGTAAGAAACAACACTCAGTTGCCCTATCAACAGCCGAGGCAGAATATGTGTCTGCAGGTAGTTGCTGTGCACAGGTGTTGTGGATGAAAAACACTCTTATGGACTTTGGATTAAATTTCAATAATACACCTATTTTATGTGATAATACTAGTGCAATTAATATTTCAAAAAATCCTATTAGTCATTCTAGAACTAAGCACATTGATATAAGACATCACTTTTTAAGAGATCATGTGTTTAAAAAGGATATATTTTTAGAATTTGTAAATACAGAAAATCAATTAGCAGATATTTTTACTAAACCACTTCCCACGGCAAGGTTTGAATTTATTAAGGGGGAGTTAGGTTTATTTAATTTTAAATAGTTTTTTTTAATCTTATTCTGTTTTCGAATTCTGCTTAATTTCTGTTTCCCGATATAATAATTTTATTTTGTTTTAAATAAAAGTAATGATTAGTGATTACACGGGAATCAAGGCTGTCATAACCGTTTCACCTTCTAAACTGTTTCACCTTTTTCGGAAACCCTTTCGAAAACCTAAAACCGCACATCTGCTCCAAAACCCTTTTCTGAATCTTCAAACCCTAAACTTACGAACCTTCAGAAATCGTTGTTGAAATGGCAAAGACTAAGCGTCCAGATGAAGCTGAGAGCAGTGCTGCAAAGAAACCTAAAGTAGTTGGTCGGAAAATACTGCAAGGTAAAGTCATAGATTTAGAATGGCTGTTTGAAACTAATTTACTGTTGAAGCAAGCGTTGTCGTTTCAAAGCCTTGAGCAAGATTTTAATAGTGAAAACTCTGAGTTTCTATATGAGGCAGAAATGAGACATTTCTTTAGAATTGTTCAGTTTAGCCTTGGAGATACGGAGGATAGTTTATTGGCTCAAATAGAGGATAAGGACTTTTCCATATCATCTGTAGAGATAAGTCAAATTCTTAACTGCCCTCATGAAGGAGTTTTTCATTTCGATTTACGGAATATTGGAGATTCTGTACATAAGTCTGAAGACATTATGACTTTTCTGTTTGGAACCAGAGTGATAAAGAAAATGTTTATTAAATATTTGGAGCCCGATCAGAAAATCTTGGTAAAATTTGTTCAGACTGGTTTACCACCAAGGATGGCTGAGATAGAGAAAATACTATACCCTGACATGTACATAATGTATCTTCTGATGTGTGATATTAAGTTTAATTTTCCTCGGTTTATGAAAAGATATCTGAGATACTGCTTTCAGAGTGAAGCAAGAATGACCTTTTTCCCTTATGGAACGTTCATTTCTTTGTTTTTGTTTAAAAGAGGAATGATCAGATTGGTAGATGCTGGGGTGAAATGTCACCACAGTAATGTTTTTAATGCTGGAACTTTAAGGAAAGTAGGATACTTCTGGAGCACAATTAAAGGAAAACTCTTACCTGTTGGAGCTGAGGAAGACTCGGAGAGTGCTCAGGCTCAACCGGCTAAGTCCAAGGAGGGAAAAGCATAATCAAGGGTTAGTACAGTGGCAAGGAGAATTCTATTTGAGATGGAGGAAGTTGAGGAAGAGAGAAGTCAAGAAGGACTTCAATCTAGAAGGAAGAGGTCAATTGATGAAGAAATTATCTCTCCTGCCTTGAAATCCTCTGAACCGGTAATTTCTTATTCCTTTGTGAGAGAAGCTGTTGTGGAGCAGACTGCACCGATAGAGGAACCATCAGCTCAACCGGAAATCCAAAAAGAACCTCAATCTGCTGCTGTAGCTGTTGAAAAAGAAATTCCACAAGAACAACTTATGGAGGCAGTGCCTGGTGAAGAAGTGGCCCGACCTCAAGATTTACATGAAAATACTGTTCTTGACCATTCAGTAGAATTCAGAGAGACTACTGTTCGTGATGAACGTACTTCTGAAGCTAATACAGAGGTACTTCAGGAAGATTTTTCAGTAGAAGAGTTTCAGGCTTCAAAAGCTAGTTCAGTGGATCAACCTTGTCAGGACAAGGACAATGAACAGTCAGATGCAGATTCTTTACCACTTGCCCTGCCTCATCAACCTATTTCTGGACATGAGAATAGAGGACAGGGTGCCCCTAATTTGAGAAAAGAAGAAGTTGTTGAGTTGTACAAGCGTATCTCTCAATTAGAATCTGAGAATGTTAGTCTCAGAAATTCTCTGAACTTAGAGCAGTTGAAGTTTCAGAAGCTGAAAGAATCTACTGTTTCAAGACAGGAAGTAGATTTGTTTAAGACTGATATGCTGCATGCTGTTGACCAGTTAAAATCAGAGATGGTAAAGAAAGATGATTTGTCTGAGATGAAGATTTACATGGAAAATAAATTTGAGTCTGTTGCAAACAATGCTGTGAGTGGATCAGGCTCTTCACCTGATTTGATTCGGAGATTTCAAGCAATTACTGCAGCAATGAGCAATATGAGTGACAGATTACACGATCTTCAGTGTAATAGTGCCCCTTTGTCAGTTTTGCTAGATAATCAGAAATTTTTAGTGGATCAGTTGACATCTGGAGAGCAACTGATTAGGATTCTTTTGAATCAGTTATCAGAGAAACTGGCTCTTTTTGTTGAAAAAGAAGAAAGAATGCATGAGTTTTTCAGAGTTAATTTGATTGAAGATATTCATATGACTCAAGAGAACAGAGATCTTATCATCAAGTTAGGAGATGGGATGATGAAGAGGCTCAGAGAACAGTTTACAGAGATCAAGACCGCGATTCAAAGGAGATAGACACCCTTTTTTTTCCCTGTCTTATCCATGAACCTTGATTCCTCTGTATATCACAATCGTTTATATATAACAGCTTGTGAATGAAAATTCTTTTCTTACTTCTTTTTTGTTTTGTTGTTTATTGATTTATGATTAAGTTAGCCAGTATAACAAATTCACTTATTCATACACAGTTTATTATAGCATTTACTTATAGTTCAGTGCAATATTGAATGTGTTCAAATCCGTAATTTTTCATTCTTTTTGATATCACAAAAAGGAGGAGAATTTGGATAAACACAACATTTAAATTCATTTGTTTCCTATGAAGAAATTTGGATATATAGGAGAAGACATTTATCTTTTATCTATTTTTTAGCTGAAAATTTATCTTTATGGGGGAGAAATTTTATTATAGTTAAATATTGTTTTAATCCTTTCAGAATTCTAAAATTTTATAAAACTAATTTTTCAATAAAGATTGCAATTAAATTAGTTCTATTATTTTATGGGTTTTGTGATCATCAAAAAGGGGGAGATTGTTGAGCAATGTATTGTTTTCAAACAATTCAAAATAATGTTTTTTAAAAGGGGGAGATTATTTCAAATAATACTCTGTCTCTTTATGATGATTTTTATGCTCACAAATACCCTTAATTATTTACTAATTATTTCGTTGAGTATTTTGCAGGAATTTATTTTATTTACTTATTTCATACAACGAGATTTCATACTTCATTTATTCCGAGATCAATTTTAGCGTGTTCTGGAATCACTGTAGCGCAAGATCAATTTTAGCGTGTTCTGGAATCACTGTAGCGCGAGATCAATTTTAGCGCGTACTGGAATCACTGTTCATACCCTACGTTGATGAACGTAACGTATGGATGAAAATTTTACTTTTTATGTTAAAAGAAACGTATGGTTAAGGAACCTTACGTTATTTTAAAACGTATGGGTAATGAATCTTACGTTGTTGAAAAGTATGGAAGAAGAACATTACGTTTGGAAGGAACCTTACGTTTTCGTTGTTGGACAAGTATGGAAGAGAAACCGTACGTTAGTTTTCAGTGTTGAGTTTGTTTCTCAAAAGTATGGATCATCAACCTTACTTTTATAATCAACCGTACGTTCTTTGGAGAGTTGAAGCGAGACAAAGTATGGATGATTAACCCTACGTTTGAATGCTGAAGAGAAAGTATGTACGTTCTGAACCTTACGTTTGTGAACCTTACGTTTTTGAACCCTACGTTTGGAGCCACGTCATCAACCCTACGTTTGGCGTCGGGATATTTTTGACAGACGATATTTCCTTTTGCATTGGTCAAACAAGCGGATTATTAAGCGGATTTCGAGCCGATTCTTAAGTACGACTTTGACTGAATCAAAGACGATTTTCAACGGATTACTGATTGATTTAAACGGACCTTTTTATGCCGATTCCTCAGGGGAGTTACAACGGCTCTGTTATTTCATTTAATATCGCGAATCTAAAGGAGATTTTCATGGATCTATTTATGCGGAAGATTTTCTCAGATTTGAATATATATGTTCTATCTTGGAAACTTAGGATATATATATATACACAGAAAAGTGTGTGAAAGATATAGATTGATCTTTTAACGAGCAAGAAACAGAGACTGTGTAAAGGCGTTCTTTTCTGGTGATCGAGAAGAAGTGTAAAACCTTTATTACCGAAGGAAGATCTTGATAGCAGATTCACGTGTTCTACATCGACTATCTGTTGTGAATCTATTGCTGCTGAAGTTGTGAAGTTTCTGGTAATATCTATTGCAACTGGATCGACTCAGAACTTTTTTGATTACAGATCTTTATTTTCTGAAGACAACGATCTATCTACTGTCAATTGCATTCTGTTGCAATTGTGAAGAACAACTGGAGAAGTGTTTTCTTTATCGAAACCCTTTTTATTTTTTTTGAGTGATCAGCTTCTCGTTCTAAGCTGTGTGGGTTCGTGTTTGAACCAGGAAGGCTGTGTATGCCTGAATCTTGTAAAGGTGTCAACTTCCTGTACTCAGTTGTGAACAGGTCTGTGGAAACGAGGACCAGATAGTGAAAATCGCCAAGCTCGTGGATTTGAGCGTTGGTGGAGTGGACTAGGGGCCTTCTGTTCCCCGAACCACTATACATCCGTGTGTTCATGCTTTTACTTTTTCCGCTGCATATTTAATCGTGCAAAAGCATAGTGGACAGAATTTGTCTAAATTAAAGAGATTGTAATAATTTTGAAAAGACACAATTCACCCCCCCTCTTGTGTGTAATCCGTAGATTCAGATCCAACACACCGTGATATTGTACTTTTTATCATTGTGTGTCTAGGACAATAATTGTAATGTAGTTTCAAGTCATGCAACTAAAAGTTTGGGTATGTAACTTTTAGGGTCATACAGAGAGGTCCGTTAATGTAGTAAAGTTTAGTGAAATTCATCTAGGAAAATGATTCCATATTTTAGGTTCATGTGACAAGATGAATCTATGTAGATTAAAGTCATACAGTAAAGAAGTTGGTTTCGACATAATTTAGAATCATTTGGTAAGAACGATTAGGGGGAAGAAATTTGAGAGGAATGTGCATGATGTGGCAATTAGGACATGACCTGAATGAGATCCAAAGTGTCCCATACTCCACAACACATCATTAAGGAAAACCCAAAAACATTTCAATTTCATGATGTTTTATCTTGGGTGCAAAATTTAATGTCACGTTATTTATATGTTGATGTTATGCATTTTATCATCACGTGTCTTGGTTGTTGGTTCTTAGTTTAATGTTGTATAATTCAGACCATAGGGATCCTCTTACATGTAATGTATGGCTTAAGAAACTTTTCATTGGTTATAGGAGTGATGTGCTCTCCATCCATGGTGACCAAAGAGTATGCGCCATTGGGATAAAATATGTGGACTTTATATGGTCCCTCCCACATGGGATAATAATTTGGTAGTTTCCTACATGGTATCATCAGTGTTCTGAGATATAATACGGTACACTTTGGAAGAAATAGAAGGAAAACATTACAATGGAATGATCTAGCTATCTTGTTTTGTTACCTCTCTATTTTTTTGGCACCAAAATATTGGACGAAAAAAACGAAGAAAAGAAGTCTCCAAGGCCTGCCCCGTGAAGCCCTGACGCGGAGCCATCCAAAGTAACGTGACCACCACGAAGAAGCAAAGGTGGGAAGCCCCACGAACGGCCCTGACGTTCATGAACCCGCCGTGAAGCATCCAAGGCGGGAAGCCCCACAAACAGCCATGACCTTCGCAAACCCGCCGTGAAGCCGGAGAGGAGGGATGCCCCGCGAATCGCCCCTAACATTCGCGAGCTCCCCGCTAATCAAACGAGGTGGTACTCCTCCTTGAACCCGATTGACTTTCGTGACTCGCCGCGAAGCAATCCAAGACCTCTTCGCGCCGCGCGAGTGGTGCTCCATGACACCCCTTGCCTATAAATACTCGGCTCCCCCTGAGTCCCCAGGACGGACAATCCAACCTTTCTCCTTCCTAGCTCCCGAATCACGAAGCTCCCTTTGCCCTGCGAATCATGATCTATGCGAGGTATTTTTGCTTCGCGACGTGCCTCCACATTGTCTCGTTATGATCCCCTCTTCCGAGAGGGATTCCTTTCGCGAAGCTCAAGGGCTTTCGCGAAGGAAGGGGATCCCCAAGGGGACCCGGGAAGTCTCAGAGCGTTTATGATTCGTGAAACACCCATCATATACACATGATCCACATTCCAAGGCAGGGTCACTGTACTTCGCGAATCACACTGCCTCGTGGCACTTTGAATCACGAGGCACCTTTGCTCCATGAGGCAGTGCTCCACGAACACCCTTCCACTTCGCAAATCACCCCCCACTTGCATCTCCGCCCCATGCTAAGGCTAAGGCATCCCACTTCGCGAAGCACACTCCTTTGCAAGTTACCTTCACCATACAAAGCAATCGAGCTCCACAAAGCCCCTGCATATGGACCTTGCTACTTGGTGACTCCTTTTCCCGTGCGGCCCTCCAGATCTGCACGATGTAATTTCAAAATACCATGGATGATACTGCATGTGGAATTGTTTAGCCTAATGCTTCTTCACATAGGCATGCTAATGGCTATTACTTCTTCGCATAGCCACTCTAACATGGACCCCTCGATGGTTCTCTCTGCGACCCCCCTTCTTCACGGCATTGTCGATACCTTCCCTCCCACAAGGATCATAGGGTACCGGTTATATATGTCCTAGGGGTGTGGAGTAAACCCACCTCATCCGAGCTGTAGAACGTTAAACTTCCAAGCTCCCTCGTCCTCAACACATGACGTTAAACTATGATTCAGCCCTGTTCCTAGCACATAGGATCCCCCAGGCTCGGACATTCGTTATGCCCACTCATCTCCATGGGGATGGGATCACCCCTCACATGGGATGATATCCTCATTCTCAGAGTGGCATTTGTCCATGGGGGAACGACGACCGTCTTGGTGTAAGCCCCGAGTACTTCTTACAAAAGGTAGCACCCATGCACCTCAGTACTTCCCCACCGCCAAGGCTAGCGGAGGGCTTGATAGAGGACAATGCACCCCTTTCCTTGGTTCCAAATCCCTCTCCCGTTGCGATTTTTCACCCTCGGGACTCCATCATGGAGTAAGTCCCAGCACCGTCGGCCTCCTAACGCAGAAGCCCCTCTTCTTTTCCCACGGACGCACCATTCGCGACGTGATCGTCAGGTCCCTCCAAACTCTTGTTTCTCACACCGATCATGACTAACGTGAGCTTAGAGTGAGCACCGATCCTGACTCTTTTTCTAACCGAACTATGAGGACTTTGATCCATGTCAAGGCATGGTATGTAGGAAGCCTCTCTGAGGTTCAAGCCCACCACTCGGTCATTCCGACCTCATTCACGTCGGTTCACAAGAACCTGGTCTGTCTCAGAGCGTAAGCCCCAAATGCCTCATCCTACATGACGTTAATCTGTACACCCGAACTACGAGGACTTTGATCCATGTCAAGGAATGGTACGTAGGATGCCTCCCATAGGTTCAAGCCCACCACCCGGTCATTCTGACCTCATCCACATTGGTTCACCAAAACCTGGGCTGCCTGAGAGCGTAAGCCCCAAATTCCCCGTCCTACATGACGTTAAACTGTACCCCCGAACTACGATGACTTTGACTCTTGCTAACGCATGGTACATTGGAAGCTGCCCTGAGGTTCAAGCCCACCATCTAGTTGTTCTAACACCCCTCCATGTCAGTTCAACATCTCCCTTTCAACCCGAACTACGAGGACTTTGATCAATGTTAAGGCATGGTACGTAGGAAGCCTCTCTAAGGTTCAAGCCCACTACCCGGTCATTCCGACCTCCTTCACGTCGGTTCACCGAAACCTGGGAAGCCTAGAGTGTAAGCCCTACACCTTCCAAGCGAACTACGATGACATTGATCCATTTCAAGGAATGGTATGTAGGGAACCTCCCTGAGGATCAAGCCCAACATCCATCGAACCAAGGTCCACCTTCATGTCAGTTCGCTGACGATACCAATCGGACCAAGGTCCATCGTCATGTCGGCTCGCTGAAATGCCCCAAGAGAATTACTAGGACTTTGATCCATGTAAAAGAATGGTATATAGGAAGCCTCCACGAGGTTCAAGCTAACCACTCGGTCATCCTGATCCCCTTTGCGTCGGTTCACTGATGAAACCCAACTTGAACTATATGGACTTTGATTCCTTACCACGGGGATACGTAGGAGGTCTCTACGAGGCTCAAGACCAACTTCACTGTCGCCCTTGCGATGGTCCCATTTCCTTAAACCCCCCATAGTATTCGGGAAGCCGCCCATGTGCTGGCCCCAATATCAGTTATCCCTCCAGGGGGCCCATCAATCTGGTCCACCTTTATCGGGGTTCTGATTAGTCTGATCCGTCTCCACTAGACATCAAACTTGTGGCATACCCTGTGTTAAACACGAGAAGCTGAAGAAAACCTCAGATACATTCCCATTGCATATGATTCACCGCGCTTGATGTGGGATGCCTATGGATTCTGTGCCCTCAAGAAGCCCTATAACAAGGGACAAAAGACAGACACGCCAATTCCCTAGCGTCCAGACAGTCCAGTGATTTCTCAATGTGACTACTCCCCAACTGAAGGTTGCCTCCCTGACTGGACCCCTTGGAATGTCCTGACAGGAGCGGTGTAATTAACTTGCGTCTATAGAAACATGGCACTGGGAAGAGCTTCAAGAACAACGTATTAAATCTATGAGGGAGACCCGGACTAGGTGACGAGTTCCGAGGAGGAATCCACTGAAGGAAGAACTGACATCCCATCATCCCGGTTTCGATCAAGGAGCAGACGTCCCTGAACAAGGAGCGAATGCCTCCCGTATTTGGAAATCAGGAATGTGGGTCAACGAAAGAGTCGTTCCTGTCGCGCCCAAGTGGGTAGACGCGCGCGCCCCGGTGAAAGCATCGAAAACAGAAATGGTGAACCCGACATGAAATTATTCTCCTCAATATGGATATTTGTAGTTCTCGAGACATCCGTAGATTGACGTGTCACCAGATCCAGCTATCCGGCACCGGGTCCTTCCAAGCAAGTAGTGGGCCTGGTGTGAAACTCCCCAGAAGTTGGGGTAGTAGAATGTTGGGCATTCAGTTCTGCAATGTTGTCGGCATTGATTTTTCTTACTGACCACGGAAGAGGGGATGACGTCGGGGCATTGGTTGTCGATTTCTTTTTCTCGCAGAGCTAATGAGTTGATCTCCCTGCTTCCCAGGAATCAGGTTGCTGCTATAGGGACACGGTCACTGGCCACCCACCTACGCAGGGTCAAGAGCAACACTAGTACACCTGATCTGTGTGGATCCACTACTGCCACAATGGTGTCTGCATCCACGAACGTGGGGCACCCACACCCCCTCTCCCCATCAGAAGTCATCCAATGAAGGTTGATTAACAGCCTCATACATCGTTATGAGGAGGAGGGAATAATCCCAACCCGGGATACGGCTCACCTAGACCTGGAGGCATCCAGGCCTCACCGTCAACACCACCCCTGAGGGCCGCGCATGGAGCCACTGCTCCCCACTCCAACCTTTAATCATTTCGGTATCCTATCCCTGGTACCCCTCGATGACTCCATTCCCTACGCCGATGAGGTAGGTGATGATCCGGCCCACCTGACCAGAGTTCCGTCCCAGGGGTTCCCAGCGAGGGCCCCCACCAGGCCGCGCTAGCGCCGCCACCCAGTTCCCCGACCTGAAGAGCAGGTAGACTACCTACATGTGCCACTGGTACGGGTTCGGATCACCTGACGCCAGTGTCGAGCGCGGGCCGAGGAAGATGCCCATTAGGGGGCATCAATGTTAACACCTATTGTGTCCCGGGCCACCACCAACGTGCACCATCACCCCCTGCATACGCTGACCAGGGGCAGCTATACGCCCGTCGCATATTGAGGCACCAACCGCCCCACGGGAAGGCTAGGTCGACTCCCCGGGTCGCATGAATGAGTGGTGATCGCCACGAACCAACCCGTGGTGATGTCACCCCGTACGGAGGTCCACCCCGTACCATTATTCCACAAAGTGTGGGATTTCCCCACCCCAACGCTAGTCATGGAGGTATGCCCTGTGCTACCCCCACCCTGAATGAAAGCCTGGCTTGTGGCAGTGACACTCGGCGCGGAAGCCTTTCCCATGCCCACCACACTAGGTATGGGATTATACCTCCTACCCCTAACCGTCGATGTGAAAGCATCACCCGTCTGGTCCATGTCCAAGGTGGGGATCCTCCCTACATTTTCTCTGCTTCTAGCGAAGGTCCTCCTCGCCCTGGAAACCAAAGAGGTGAAGTTCAGCCTCGCTCCACTCGCACCAAGCATGGAGGTCCTCTTCAGGCTCCCGCTGGTTTTGACGGAGGTTTCTCCCATTCAGGTGCTATGCATGGAGGTCCTCCCCATGTCCCCTTCAACATTTGTCCAGGTGCTCCTGCACCCTGACTATCTCAAGTGGAATCCCTCTCCGCCATGACACCAGCGCGGCCCCAGGACCACATGTCGGGAATTAGCCTTGTCCCGAGGAGCCGCCTAGGGGCCGGAAGGTAGGTCGTCGCCGCCACAAGAAAAATCCTGGGAAGGCCCGGACGAAGATCAAACCGACCCGCTTCTCGGATTCTAAAGAAGAATACGACTCGGTAGGGGAACCTTCCCCTCAGTCCTCTATGTCAAGGATTGGGGAAGGAACAAGGTGTGTCAGCCTCATCCTTCCAGAATGTGAAGTCCACCAGATCCCCGCCTCTCTTAGTAGTTACATCCAAGAGGATGAAATTTTGGCAGTCCCACAGGTTCTGACTATGCAGTCACCACCTTCGTTACCAGAAGCACCCTCAACCTCAACCAGAGATCATGGAGAACTATTTTGGGGACCGACGACGGTTGAGAAACAACGTCATCCATCGCCGGTAACCGTGATCCCTGCACCAGAAGCTGTGGTTGTCATCCCGTCGTATCGTGACATTGTGGTCAGGTCACCACACTCTTCGTAGGATGGCCTGGAATTCGGCGGTTAGTCAACTCGTTCACCTTATTCTATGCCACCCAGTTTACTATCCCAGTGGTCCGTATCAGTACCGCTACTGGTTCCACGGCCACCTCTGGTTGACGAGTGGGGCAATATGGGGCCTGACCCTGAATCCGAGCCCAGGAGCTTCTTGAACATTCTTGCGGTGGACCACTTCTCGAAGAAGTTCTGGCATGCGGCAGCATAGATATTTCATGCACCGGAATCCCTCACCCCAGAGGAAGAAGAGCACTTCTGCCAAACCCTAGGGGTGACACACTTCAGTCATCGTTGTCATCGGGTGGTGTACCCTAGGAGCCAAGTTCACTTTGAGGAAATCAGCGAACAATGACTTCTGGTCGATTTGGCTGCACTCCAAGTAGCCCAGTGCCCCGAGTCACCAGGTCGCCATATCACCCTCCAACAAATATGCGTTCATAGTTTCAAAGTACTCTACAAAATCATTAGGGAAGATACCCCCACGTGCATGTCCGTGGCTAGGGACAATATGTCACCCTCCACTTCAGTCCCATCCGACAGCATCCTGAATCGTTATGCGACATTGAGGGCATGCTCCCAAGAAGTGTCACGGTCCATGTGGTCGACATCGTGGACAAGGAGGATGACTTGGAATTCCTTGATGGAGACATACCCCTGAAGATGTATCACCATTGTTGGACCCATCAGGGAGGATTACTCGTCAGGAGAGGAACCTCTTAGATCTTCCTGCGCCCACCGAGTCACTGGTACTCAGTCGGAATGCCGGTAAGGGTAAGAACATGTCGGAGGTGTCAAGAACTCCGACCCATCCACCTCAGTGCAGAAGACAGACTAAGACCTTGAGAAGGTTGCGTTGCGCCAATAGCTCGCTGAGCAGAAGTGGTTGCTCGACAAACTCTTGGCCGAGCGCGCTATAGAGCGGCGACCAAACTATGGAAATCCTAGACTGGGGCAGCAGAGGCAGGAACAACTCCCCCCCCCATAGAGGTGCCTCCAGGAAACGCTAATCATACCGACTCTGTAGACAAGGCTGAAGCAGGAACTCATGGAAAGATGGTGTGATACGTCTCACCAAACCCTCTCGAGCAGCACGGGAATCCGAGGAATCCGGCCCGGGATCCTCTAGCTTCCCCTCAGGCCGCTCCGCCCATCGCTCCACAAGCCGTTGATCCCACCTACCGTGTCAAAGAACCCAGCAATGCACTTGTGATTAGGGATCCCCATCAAGACAGGGACCCTCGCCCGGACGATCATATAGCGGCACTCATCACCCACCTCGAGGTGCTGGAAACACGGAAGGTTGCAGTCCCACTAGAAGGCAATCCGTATCTGGCGTGGGTGGATGATATTCTTGAACCCCCCAGGTTTTGGAAATCCCACTTTCTCACCCTTTAACAGGACTGGGGACCCGCTGCAGCACCTGGACCACTTTTCCTTCAGGTGTGGCCCCATGCTGGGAACTCCAGCATAGTAGGAAGCTGCCAAGCACCGATGTTTTGTGCAAACATTGGAGGGCCATGCGTTCATTTGGTACAGCCAGCTCCCTATCGGATCAGTGACCGGCTGGGAGGATCTTCGCCGGTAATTCCTATACCAGTTCAGCTCCACCACACGAAATATCATCATCACATACCTCTTCAAGTGCATACAAAGGCCTGATGAGAGAGTCGCGGACTTCATCGCTCAGTGGAAGGGGCTCACATACTCCCTCGATATTCCGCTGACTCATGAGAAATTACTGACGATGTGTGTGGGGAATATCAAGGAAGAACCGGTTCCTTCCCTGATCACTCAGAACTACCTTGGGGGGTTCCAAGACTTCTCAAATAAGGCCCAGCACCTCGAGGAAGCTCTTCTACATGCTAGTCAGACACGTCCTCTGCCCCCTGTTATCCCAACAAGAATAGATAGCAGAGCCGATCCCACCACGGTGTCCCAAATAGGGGCCCCCATGTAGCTAGAATTGTTGCCAGTATCCCCAAATCCGTAACCTCACATGTGCCCTCCACCTCAGGCACAACATATTGCCCAGCAGCGACTTCCTCTAATCGGCAGATTCCCCCGTGCAATGTGCCACCACCGCCTAGGAGGGACAATCAGACTCCACCTCCTCGGCAGGCCCCTATGGCCCCTCATCAGGGCTAGGATCCTAGAGCCCCCTATCTGGAAAGAAGGCACAAGACTTACTCGTTCAACGAGGCTCAGGTCCCCGATTACTTCTGTAGTGCCCTAGAGCAGGGGATTGTGCGCTTACCCGAGTGAAGAAGGACGATAGAGACAAATCTCACCAATCTCACCAACTACTACACCTATCACCAGATCTTGGGGAACACACTCAAGCATTTCTATGTGTTTGAAGACTGGCTGCAAGTCCAGGTTGACAAAAACATAGTCAGGTTGGGTCCAGCCCTAGAACAAGTGGCAGGTGTCATCGTGAAGTCAGAATGCGGTAGCGATGACGAAGGCGAGTGGCAGCAGGTTCCCACCTGTGGATCCCGGAAGTACGATGACTGGATGGCCCATAAAACGGTTTCTCACGCCTATGGCATCATTCGAGCACGCCTGAATCAGTCGGAGACTGTGAAAGATGCGACCAGTACCTCCCCGTCATCATCTTAGCCAGCCTCTTCCCTGAAGGTCAAGCAGCGGTGGCGCAAGAATAAGCAACACGCTCCACCACTGTCGTCGTCATCCCGTACTCTCGGTGATTTCATGACCCCTGAGATTGGGATTCCTGTTAGAATATTCCTAGTGGTGCATGACTCCTCAAGCGATAGTCAAGGGTACGCTTCAGTTAACACTGTCGAGTTGGTAAACCCCTATATGACTCCCGACGAAGGGGAACACCAGGTGAACGTCCCCAATGACCCCAGCCGACGCCAACGGCGGCGGATCCGCGGCCCTATGGGTCATCATGGAACGTCATCTGGCACATTCCACCAGGCTGTGCATGTCACATAGACCAGACAGAAGGCCCAGCGCATAGATTAACATGCTCAACCTCATCATTTGGTGTCCGTAGATCTACCTCTACCGCCGTTTGTGCTACTGGATCTGGCAGAGTTACCTCGTCCGTACCGCGACCAGTCTCGCCCTGCCACATGATGATCTTAGTTGTCTGTTCCTCATCCTGTAGCTTCTCTTCAGGGCTCAACGAGTGAGAAACGGGACATACCGAGCACTAGCCAGCCACTGGCCTAGCCGGCAGGACCCGTCATGCCGCCAATTTCAGTGAGGCCTCCTGTAAGCAGAGGCTCGCGTCTGGCCCGGAAGTATGACGTTCTGAAACACCTTGTCGACATTCCGGTGAGGCTTTCTATTCTTGAGGCTCTTCGCATGCCATCATAAATGTGTGAGGCACTTACTGAAGCCCTATGGATCCCCCTCTAGTTTTAGATGGAGGTAGCAGTCGCAGAAGCCTTCCACGCTGAGGCAATTGAGAACGGTGAGTGTCAGGAAGTTATCTCATTCTCTGGTGAAGACGAAGACCCACCCATACTGGGGAACATTCTCCCACTGTACATCACTGACCAATTCAATGGAATGGAAGTTCGTCGTTGTCTTGTTGACACAGGTTCTGGGATTAACCTAATCCCGACTCGGACACTTCGGAAGCTGGGGTTGTCTAAGGACGATTTAACTCCCTCCGACCTAAGAATTCAGGGATACTACAAGACCGAGCAGACCCTGGTTGACAAGATCTTTTTGAAGACCCAGTTCGGTGGCCTAATATCTAGTACCGAAATCATGTTTGTCTCCTAGGAGACCACATACAACGCATTGATTGGAAGGCCATGGCTCCACCTATATGAAGTTGTTCATTCGTTGTATCACCAATGCCTCAAATACTCCCTTAATGGTCGATTGGGCATGCTCCAAGGAGACATGTAATGTCCTGGTTCCGAAAGCCACACAGAGGCACCCCATACCCAGTTGGTCACATGGCCTCAAGCGCATTTCCCCAAACGCCATAGGCTACCGACTAGTAGCGAGGGCCTTGGGTGTGATAGTGGGAAAACTATGCACTCACTGGCAGAGTACACAGCAGAAGAAGAATAACATACAATAGCAGAAGCAGTAATAACCAAAAATATAACAGTGGAAAACTAAATCAGCAAACTGGAGCACATATGTATATAAGAAATGTTGCATGATACATAACTAGGAAAGAATCCAAAAAAGTCACAATGCTGGAAAGCACTACAGTACCAAAACAAGTAAAAAATAAAAGTAAATAGCTCCTCAGCATCGCGAGCCAAAGCTCGGTCCCACGCTCCCCTACTCCAAGCAATCAAGTCCCAGATGTCGAAGGGCACTTGCCCTTGTCTATACCAGTAACAAAATAGTATGCTTGGGCCCAAAAGCATGTCCCAAACAAGGTGTGAGATAAAATCCTAGTAGGCATTCACCCGAAGATATGTGCCTAACAGTCAGTGAGTATATTGCAGGTAATAGTGCAATGAGAAGTAAATAACAACAGAAAGCAGAAGGTAGTAAATAGTAAGCAGTAAAATAGAATGATACATTGCAGCAATCAATCCACAACAAACAACAGCAGTGAAACAAACAACTAACAAGCTGGAAACCCTATGAGATGTACTTGCAGACATCCCCTCTGGTCCTATCCAAGATGTACCAAAATCCTCTGGGAAGTGCACTCAGCCAAACCCCTCTGGCTTGGTTTTACGAATTTCTGAGACTCTCTGGGGAAGCTCACTTGGTCAATTACCCTTATAGTCCAGGGTAGTCAGGGACTCTCTTGAGAAAGATCAAGCGGTCTATAACCTCTTAGCCCCATGGTCTACAGACTCTCTGAGGAAGCTATCTCGGTCAATTCCTCGTATAGCCTCAGGTATACCACAGACTCTCTGAGGAAGATCACTCGGTCAATTCCCCCTCTTTCCTGGGAAGGTTCTTAAAGAGATTCAAATAAGGTAATACTCTATAAGGAAGCTCACTCGGTCTACCCTCCTGTAGTCTATAAAATCCAAGACTCTCTAGGAGCTCACTCGGTCTATCCCCTCTATAGTTTGTAATATCTAAGACTCTCTGGGAAGCTCGCTCAGTCTATCCTTTATAGTCTATAACACCAGGTTCTCTCAGACCTGTGCCAGTCTATGCATAATAATGCTATAAGGACAAAGTACACCTATAGATCTACTTGGCTAACCAAAGTACACCTATAGAGCTACTTAGCTAAACAGTCTACAAGGCAAAAAGCATGTCATGAATTTCACTTCAACCTATAACTACAAGGCATGAAAACAGGTGTAGCTGCCATAGGCAACCGAGACCCAAAAGTCGTAAATTGAATGAAGCAAGGAAAATACATTCAAGCACAACAATTTATCCTCTAACATGGTCAAATTACCACTACACAAGCATACAGGAAAGGCAGGAAAACAACGAGGGTAAAAAGGTAAACCCGCAATACCCCGTTCACGGGTATTGGTGGAATTTGCACATAAAACTTAGTGACTTTGAATAGTAAGGCACAAACCACCTACCACAATCCTAGTAGATCGATCTACTTGAACCATGACGGCTAATTCCCCCTAGAATGTCGTAGATCTAATAAAATCCACAAAACGTTCAACCTTAGATAACTTGGAAAGGAGGAAGAATTGGAAAACAAGGCTCAAGGAGAAGAAAGAACTCACCTCTGCGCTTCCAATGCAATAGACCATGCTCGAATAGGATAACGGACGGAGAGGCGGGAGCTCGGGGAAGATCCGTACATACGGGTCGCTCTTGGACGAACCAGACCTAGAAGAAGAGGTTTATGATGATGAGGCACGACCCCGGTCCATTTAGTGAAAAAAAAAGAAATGTAAATGGTGTGTATTTTTAAAGTACACGGCTTGTAGTGGGTCTTTCCGTACTATACCAAAATCGGCCTCCACGTCACCCCTACACACAGTGTGTGTGGCCCACGCACGACCAGCACATGGCTTCGAGCCGGGGAAGAGTACACAGTGTGTACTGAGAAAGTACATGGCATGTACTTCGAAATTTTCCGGAAACTCCATTTTTCGTAAAAACATTAGAAAAAGTAAAATCATACCTGAATCGAAGATCCAGGTTCTTACAAACTTCCCCCCTTAAAACAATTCGTCCCCAAATTTCCCTATGTGGGCGTAGAAGAAGGATCCTCGAACAGTTCCGGCCACTGCGATCGAACCTCGGACTCCCTCTCCCAAGTCTCGTCCTGTACTCGCCTATGCTACCATAGCACTCATACCAGAGGGATAGACTGACCTCAGAGAACCTTCGTACTGCGATCAAAAATCCAGATAGGATGCTCTTCAAATGATGCATCTGCTTCAAACTCAACCTCCTCAGGCTGAAAGACATGAGACAGGTCTGAAAATTAACGTCAGAGTTGAGAGATGTGGAAGACGTCGTGCATAGACCGATACCTTTGAGGTAGCTACAACCTATAGGCAACTGGCCAAACTCCCTCCAAAACCTCAAACGGCCCGACGTACTGTGGTGAAAGCATACCCTATCTCTGAATCCTCTTCTGTCCCAACCTCAGTGCGACACGCAGGAAAACCTGATCTCCAACCTGGAACTCCAAAGGTCATCTCCGCTGATCAGCATAAGACTTCTATCGAGACTATGATGTACCCATCCTCTTCTGAATCAACTATATCTTCTCAGAGGTCTCCTGAACAAGATGAGGTCCTAGCAAAGCTGTCTGTCCTACCTCTATGTAGCATAAGGGTGATCGGAATGGCCTACCGTACAGAGCCTCGTATAGTGCCATCTGAATGGTCACATGAAAATTGTTGTTGTAGGAGAACTCCACAAGAGGTATATGCTTCTCCCAAGAACTGATGATGTCTAGAATGAAAGCTTGGAGCATATCCTCAAGCACCTAGATTGTACGCTCGGACTGGCCATCTGTCTGGGGATTGTATGTTGTACTCAAAAGTACCTGTGTACCCAAGGCCTTCTGAAGTCCCTTACAGAACCGAGAGATAAAGCGTGCAACCCTGTCTGAAACAATGGAGTGTGGAAATCCATGTAGATGTACAATTTCTCATATGTACAGTTGTCCCAGATCATTAACACTGAAGGTATCATTGATTGTCAAGAAGTGTGCTACCTTCGTAAGCCTATCGATGACAACCCAAACATCATCACTTCGCCGATGTGATCTCGGCAACCTGGTCACGAAGTCCATCGCGACATCATTCCAATTCCACTCCATAATGGTTAACTACTGTAAAAGCCCTGCTGGTTGTTGATACCCTTCTTTCACCTAATTACAAGTAGAACATCTCATGAAAAAACCAGCAACATCTCTCTTCATGCCAGGCCACCAGTACTGGTGATGAAGATCCTGATACATCTTGGTGACGCCAAGATGTACTGCCCAAACTGAGGAATTAAAATCCCACATAAGCTCCTCGCGTATGTCTGCTGGTACCCATACGCGTCCTTGGAAACACAAGATCTCGTCCTCGCCCACTATCCATCTAAGAAGAGGGTCCCCTCCTGACACACTCTCCCGCAGGACTAAGGCCTCTGAATCTGATAGCTGCCTCATTCGTACCCGATCAAAAAGTGTAGAGGTAACAGCCACAGATGAAAGAAAGGTATATCTCTGCCTGTCATGCACTTCCAGATGCATCTCAGAAAATAGAGTCATAAGCTCCAACTCACTGTTGGCCTCCTGAACTGCCTGAATCTGAGTTTGTCTGCTAAACGCATCTGCCACTGCGTTTCCCTTTCCTGGCGTATAGGTGAGCTCGAATTCATAGAACTGATGATACTCGACCCACCTGTGCTATATTATATTAAGATCATGCTGAGTGTAGATATACATGAGACTCTTGTGGTCAGTGAAAACCACAAAGTGGTATCCCAGAAGGTAGTGTCTCCAACAGCGTAAGGCGTGAACAACAGCTGCCAACTCCAGATCATGAGTAGGGTAATTCCTCCAGTGTGGCCTCAAATACCGAGACCTATATGCAATGACTCCATATCCCTGCATAAGCACAACTCCCAGCATGATACCTGAAGCATCACGGTAAATAGTGTAGCCATTTTCTGACTCTGGCAAGACTAGTATCGGTGCTGACGTCAACCTCCCTTTCAGCTTCAGAAAGGCTGACTCACAAGAATCTGACCATAAAAACTACTCCCCCTTCTTGGTTAGACCTATCAACCATGCTGTTAGGCGTGAGAAGTCCTGAATGAAGCGTCATTAGTATTCGGCTAGCCCTAGAAAACTCCGCACCTCAAAGACGTTCTTCGGCTGCTCCCAAGAAACTATAGCTCTCACTTTCTCTGGGTCAACTGACACTCCTGTCTCCAAGATAACATGACCCAGGAAGTGAATCTGAACCATCCAAAAGTGGCACTTCGAGAGTTTAGCATATAGCTGATGCTCTATCAGTGTAATCAGAACGATCTCAAGATGTGTGGCTTGGTCGTGTCGAGTGTGAGAGTACACCAAGATATCGTCCATGAAGACCACGACAAAAGAGTCCAAGTACGGATGGAACACTCGGTTCATAATTTCCATGATGACCGTAGGCACATTCTTAAGACCTAAAGGCATGACGGTATACTCTTCAAGACCATACCTGTTCTGGAAAGCTGTCAGAGGAATATCTGATGGTCTAACGTGCAATTGATGATAACTAGACCTCAATTAGATCTTCGAGAACACCCGGGCTCCTCTAATCTAATCAAAGAGGTCATCGATCCTCGACAAGGGATATTGGTTCTTGACCTTGAACTAGTTCAGCTTACGAGAATCCACAAAAAGCCGAAGGGTACCGTCTTCCTTCTTCACGAACAGCACAGGAGAACCCCAAGGAGAAGTACTGGGTCAAATGAAACCCTTTACCTACAACTCCTCCAACTGCTTCTTGATATTCTGCAACTCAAGTGTAGCCATCCTATAAGGAGGAATGGACACCGGTGTCACTCCTGGAACAAGCTCAATTGATAAGTCTACCTCACACTCCGGAGGTAAACCTAAAAAGTCCTCTGGAAAGACATCCCTGAATCGATCCACCATTGGGGGAAAGTCTAACTGTGAAGTCCCCTGGTCATCTAGATAAATACTGGAAATATGGGCTGTAACTTCCCCTAGCCCATGATGCTCGGGTCCGTCTCTACCCGCCTCGATATCCCACTCTCCTCTATGAAGGAAAGATCCTCCCTTAGGTGATATGAAACTCACCCTGTGGTGATAGCAATCAACGAGTTCCTGGAAGTGAACCAAATAGTCCATACTAAGAATGACTTCATAGCCGGTCATCTCCAAGACATAGAGGTCCCATAAGAAATGACACCCCACAAACTTGAGAGGGAACTCTCTACACTGTCGTACGCTAGATGTCCTCGTTCCCAACGGCGTGTCAAGAGTCAAAAAGTCGGCAGACAAAAAGATACAGAGCCCAAGGCTCTCCACAACCGCGATAGAGATAAAGCTATGGGAAGAAAAAGTATCAAAAAGAGCTGAAGATAAAACTGAGGATACTATGATCGTACCTCGAACTGTAGAAGGGTCGGGATCCTGCTCCTAATAGGTCTGATCCATGGTGAAAGATTGGCCTGCACCACGGCCCTACGCCCCTGGCTGACCACTCTGAGCTAATCCACTATGTTGTCGCTGATGACCTGGTGACTGACCACCATGACCGCGACCTCCACCTCAGCCTGAACACCAGGAAGAACTCTAGTTCCCTGACTGGTGGGAAACTTGTGAAGCATCACTAGAATGCAGGGGTCATCGAGGAACCCCTACCACCAACTAAAGCTGAGAAGATATGACAGAAGCATTGAAGATAGCCCATCTTTCCGCAAGATGGCACTCCATCAGATCTCTCTGGCACTGAGGCCTCGTATTCCCACTCGTACTGCACTGGTAGAATACAACCTAGCTTCTAGAAGACACATCTTGTGAACCTCGATATCCTCAAGAAGACTCTCTGCGATGATTCCTACTGTCCCTAGGAGGAAAACCAGCTCTGGATTACGAACCACCTTGGCTCACTGCTCCAGAATCCCTCAGATTACGCTTAGTTACTAGCGCCTAGTTGAAGATGGAGGATATTGAAGTCAACTGGAAGATATTCACCTGGGAACGGATCTCCTGCCTGAGACTGTCCTCGAACTTTCTAGCAAGGAACAACTCATCACCTGCTGGGATCGGTGTGAAACATTGTAGCTCAGTGAAGCGGGACGAGTACTCCATAAAAGAGAGAGTACCATGCTGTAGACTCATAAACTCCCAGGCTCGATCGGCCCTCAGGGTCTCTGGATAGATGTAGTCATAGAAGGTACATAGAAACTCATCCCAAGACATATCATACTGACGCCCTGACCATGAGATCACCTCCCACCACCTCTTGGTGGTGTCCCAGAGCATATAAGTAGCCAGCTTTACCCTTTTCTCTGGGGGAATCTCTAGGTGCTCAAAGATGGTCAGTGTGGCCTCTATCCATTACTCTGCAGCCTGAGGTCCTCCATCCCCTAAAAAAGTAGGAGGATGCTGCTGTTGGAAAACCCGCGTAAACTCAGCCATTAACGGGGCAGGAGGCGGTGCTCCCTGGAAGGTCTGCATCATCCTCAAAAAGTCCTCCATGAACTGTGCCTTGGCGCCTACAACAGTTATGATAGCCGGTGCCAAGGCTGGCTCGACTGGAGGATCGACAGGAAGTCCCTGATCAGCCATATCCGGCGTCTGATCACTTCCTGACGACAAACGTACAACCGGAGGACGTCTAAGAGGCATATCTCTTAAAGATCAAAAGTATACCTTAGATCATAAAAATAAGGACAGAGAACACACGAGTACAAAACAATAATAGGGGAAGAAAAACACACAAGTTTACAAAACACGACTACACGGCGTGTATAAAAACTACATGGCGTGTCCTCTTAAGACACTAACATGGGAATGTACCCCTGCCCTACAGTTCGTGTAACACCTCAAACTACACGGCGTGTTGACCCAACGCACATCGTGTACATGAAGACTATTCCCCTGCCTGAGTCTCTTTACATGGATAACTCACACATTTCAAACTAACATCAGACTACACGGTGTGTTCCCTAGGGACACAGTGTGTACTAGACACTGACTCAGCGGTCCGTGTTATCAGTTACACGACCGTCTACACTACTGGAACTTACATGACATGTACCGAACAAACACGAAGTTTATAGAAGAAGGTGAAATTGTCCAGTGTTGTTCGTGACACGGCCAGGTACCTGGGAAAGACTACACGGCGTGTTCCAAAAGCAACGCGGCGTATCTTAGAGAAGGTCACGCTGACCCGTGTTGTTTGTGACACGGCCGGGTACTTGGACAAAACTACACGGTGTGTTCGGTTACAACACATCGTGTTCTAATCGAGCTTCCCTAGCCCATGTTGTTAGTGATGCGGTCGGGTACAAGGCTCTACACTACACGGCGTGTACATACTGCACACGGTGTGTTCCTGAAGTTATTTTCAGAACACCGTATTTCTGCTCACACGGTCAAAGACACGACCTAAAAACTACACGGCGTGTAACCAAAAAGTACACACCGTGTATTCTGGGTTATTCTAGGAAGTAGCTCAGAAACTGCACAGAGGCCCAGAAACACTGAAAACAAGGGAAAAAGGTGCCAAATTCCAATCCGTGAGGGCCCATACTCCCCGCGAATCAAAGATTGGAATCCCCGACAGTCATGTACAAGAGGAAACAGGATTATGATCCACCAATTTCCAATTCAAGAGGGCCCATAACACCTCACGAATCAATATTTGGCATTCATTTAAACAAAGCACAATACAAACAATTCTCTACCAAGAAGTAGAGATTCTATCAAGCATCTATCACAACAGTATGCATAATCTACACAACGTCTATCACAATAGGATGCAATCGCTAATGCACCCTAAATGGAATGGCAAGAATGCATGGAATGTGATTTTTACAAGTGCCTATATGATGCATGAGACGAAATACCCTCATATCATCGGGTTGCGACAGAAATAGAATCGTAATATCAAAACAATAATAGTACAAAACATGTGAATCACTCTAGGTGAAATCATATCAACCGTAAAATCTCAAAACCAGAAAACTATAATAAACGAGGTAATATGGATTTTCCCTATTCACGGGTTAGCTACTCCTGGGAACATATTATTACCATGTACCGAATCCATCATATCACTGGCTAAAGTCTCCATATAGTAATTCAAGAGAAAATAATTCCTCTGATGCCACTTTGTAACGTCCCGGTTCCGGAAGCCACCCAGAGGTGCCCTGAACACGATTGGTCACATGGCCTCAAGCGCATTTCCCCAAATGCCAGAGGCTGCCGACTAGCAGTGAGGGCCTTGGGTGTGATAGTGGAGAAAATATTCCCTCATTGGCAAAGTACACAGTTGAAGAAGAATAACATACAATAGAGAAAGAATTAATAACCAACAATATAACAGCGGAAAACTAAATCAGAAAACTAGAGCACAAATGTATATAATAAATGATTCATGATACATGACTAGGAAAGCAGCCAAAAAAGTCATAATACTAGAAAGCACTACAGTACAAAAAAAGTGCAAAATAAAAGTAAACAGCTCCTCAGCATCGCGAGCCAAAGCTCATTCCCACACTCTCCTTCTCTAAGAAATCAAGTCCCAGAATTCAAAGGGTGCTTGCCCTTGTCTATACCTACAACAACATAGTCTGCTTGGGCCCAAATGCATGGCCCAAAAAGGGTGTGAGATAAAATCCTAGTAGGCATTCACCCAAAGATTTGTGCCTAACAGTCAATCAGTATATGGCAGGTAAAAGTGCAATAAGCAGTAAACAGCAACAGCAAGCAGAAGGCAGTAAAGGGAAAGTAGTAAAACATGATGATACATATCAGTAATCAATCCACAATAAACAACAATAGTGAAAAGAAACAACTAACAAGCCGGAAACCCTCTGGGAAGTACTCGCAGCCATCCCCTCTGGTCTTATCCAAGATGTACCACAATCCTGTTGGCAGTGCACTCAGCCTAACCCCTATGGCTTGGTCATACGAATTTATGAGACTCTCTGGAGAATCTCACTCGGTCAATTCCCCTTATAGTCTTGGGTAGTCAAGGGCTCTCTTAAGGAAGATCACGTGGTCTAACCCTCTTAGCCCCAAGGTCTAGAGACTCTCTGAGGAAGCTATCTCAGTCAATTACTTCTATAGCCTTAGGTATACCACAGACTCTATGAGGAAGCTATCTCAGTCAATTCATTCTATACCCTTAGGTATACCACATACTCTCTGAGGAAGCTCACTCGGTCAATTCCCCCACTAGCCTGGGAAGGTTCATAAAGAGGTTCAAACAAGGTAAGACTCTCTGAGGAAGCTCACTCGGTTAATTCCCCCTTTAGCCTAGGAAGGTTCCTAATGAGATTAAAATAAGGTAAGACTCTCTGAGGAAGCTCACTTGGTCTACCCTCCTATAGTCTATAAAATCCAAGACTCTCTGGGAGATCACTCAGTCCATCACCCCTGCAGTCTGTAATATCTAAGACTCTCTGGGAAGCTCACTCGGTCTATCCCTTATAGTCTACAGCACCAGGTTCACTCAGCCCTGTGCCAGTCTGTGCATACTAATACTATAAGTACAAAGTACACCTATAAAGATACTTGGCTAACCAATGTACACATATAGAGCTACTTCGCTAAACAGTCTACAAGGCAACAATCATGTCATGAATTTCACTTCAACCTATAACTGCAAGTCATGAAAACAGTTGTAGCAGCCAAAGGAAAACGAGACCCAAAGGTTGTAAACATAACGAAGCAAGTCAAGTACATTAAAGCACAACAATTTATCCTCTAACATGGTCAAATTACCTCTACACAAGCATACAGGCAAGGCCGGAAAACAAAGAGGGTTAAATGGTAAATACGCAATACCTCGTTCACAGGTATTGGTGGAATTTGCACATAAAACTCAGAGACATTGAACAGTAAGGCACAAACCACCTTCCTCGATCCTGGGAGATCGATATACTTGAACCACGACGGCTAATTCCCACTAGAACGTCGTAGATTTTAGAAAACACACAAAACGTTCACCCTCAGATAACTTGAGAAGGATGAATAATTGGAAAACAAGGCTCAAGCAGAAGGATGAACTCACCGCTGTGCTTCCAACGCAATCGACCATGCTCAAATAGGAGAACGGATGGAGAGACGAGAGCTCGGGGAAGATCCGGCCATACGGGTCGCTCTCGGACGAACCAGACCTAGAAGAAGAGGTTTATGACGATGAGGCGCGACCCCTGTCCGTTTAGTGAAAAAATAAAAAGAAAATTACACGATGTGTAGTGGGTCTTTCCATACTCTCTCAAAATCAGCCTCCACGTCACCCCTAAACACCGTGTGTGTGGCCCGGGCACGACTAGCACACGGATTCGAGTCGGGGAAGAGTACATTGCGTGTACTCAGAAAGTACACAGCGTGTACTTTGAAATTTTCCAAAAACTCTATTTTTCTTTAAAACTCCAGAAAAAGGAAAAGCATAACTGAAACGAAGATCCAGGTTCTTACAAGACACATATACTTTCGCCTCTTGTGAAGCTCGTTATCTGGACACTGACTATTACAAGAGTAAGGAAAAGAATATTCTGGCCAGTGAGGTTGAACCCGCCCCGGTCATGAGTGATCTCTGGGTAGGTCTGGATGATGCCTATATCTTTCCAATCCATCGAATGGAGGCCACGACCCCCGAAATAGGGCAATGCTTTGTCGTTTCAGGTACGATGGGAAGGCATATTCCTAGGTCCAAGTGATGGTAGGAAATCACCTCGTACTCCTACACCAACAAAGCTCGGGTGATTATGGAACCTCCTACCCCTATACGGTATCGGGATGTCCCCCCCATAGCAACGACGATGCGTCATACGTGTCTATTCCGCCAGGCTAGAATTAACTGGCTCAAGCTGACGTGCCACCACTGCTTTGATATCATCAAGAATGGCCCTCTAGACCGAAGGCCATATGGGATTTGGTCAACTGCATTCATCGCTATGTTCTCAACGGCACATGAATTTCCTGATGTGTTGACCATCGCCGCCCAAGCCGGTACCATCCTACCATCAGAGTCTGGTGGCCCAGAAGCAACTCCCCCCATGGAAGATCCCTCCACAAGTGGAGAAGAGGACCTAGAGGATGCTCCCATGCCTTTGAAGAAGGAGTTTCTACCACGGTCGATGAACTGGTATAGGTGAACCTTGGTAGCGAGGCAGATCTAAAACCCACCTTGATCAGTGTCACCATGTCGCTCGAAGAGCAGGAACGGTACGTGAACATCCTTAATCAGCACTGAGATGTGTTCGCCTGGAGTTATGGAGACATGCTAGGGCTAGATCCCCAAGTAGCCATCCAGTGCCTTGGTCTCCCGGCAAACCATCGTGGGTTCAAGAAGCCTCCCAGAAATATGCACCCTTCTCACAGTACCATGGTTGAGGTAGAAGTTTACAAGCTTATCAAAGACAACTTCTTCAAGGAAGTCCAATGCCCCAAGTGGCTAGCCAACATTGTGCCAGTCATGATGAAGAATGGACAGATCAGTGTCTGTATTGACTTCTGTGATCTCAACCTCCACTCTCTGAAGGATGATTTCCCCCTCCCGGTGACAGAGTTTTTGATTGATTCCACAGCCAGGTCCCAAGACCTCTCCTTCATGGATGGGTATTCTGGGTACAACCATATCCAGATGTACCCTGAAGATGAAGATTCCACCGATTTTAGGGCCCCCAAGGTACTTTCTGTTACCAGGTTATACCCTTCGACCTGAAAAATGAAGGTGCCACTTACCAGCGGGCCATGCACCACATATTCAAGATGATCTGGGAACATTGGTGGAATGCGATGTGGATGATCTTGTGGTTAAATCCTGCCATCCCCAGGACCATCTCAATGACCTTGAGAAAGTGTTCGATTTCCTCTATTCCCACCACCAGAAAATGAACCCGTTGAAGTGTGCCTTCAGGGTCACTTCCGGGAAGTTTCTTGGCGTTGTTGTCAGATACACAGGAATCAAGATCGACCTAGAGAAGATCAAAGACATTAGACATATGCCTCCCCCGAGTAATATTTGTGAGCTTTGAGGCCTTGAAGGACACTTAGACTACATACGCCGATTCATTGTGAATCTGGATGGAAAGTGTAAGCCCTTTTCCTGGCTCATGAAGAAAGGCTCCGCCTATGAATGGGATGAAGAGTGTCAGGACACCTTTGAGGAAATCAAGAAGTATCTGCTCTAGCACCCAGTCCTGATGCCACCCGTCTCTGGAAAGCCATTGGTCCTTTATGTGACTGCTCTGGAACGGTCTCTCGGCGCCCTGCTCTCCCAAAAGAACAATGAGGGGATAGAGAATAGCCTATATTACCTTAGTTGCATGCTCCTAGATATAGAGACTAGATACTCCCCTATCGAAAAAAGCTGCCTTGTGCTCGTGTTTTCCATAAGGATTTTGCGACACTACCTACAACACTATGAGGTACAAATGGTCTCTCAGGTGGACCCACTAAAGTACATTCTGAACCGCCCCATGTTGACTAGCTGGATAGCGCGATGGGCGGTGATCCTCCAGCAGTTCAACATCAGGTTCATGCCTTAGAAGGCTATCAAGGGGAAGGCATTGACAGACTTCTTATCCGCCCAGTCAAACTCCACGGATCAATCCCTAAACCTAGATTTTCTCGATGAGGCAATCCTCTCAGTCGATCGTGGCATATCATGTTGGAAAATGTACTTCTACGGTGCCTCTCGGAGCCCCACCGGTAGGAGGCTCAATGATCCTAGGCTCAACAGAGTGGGTCTGGGTATCGTCTTCATCACCCCGGCATAGGCTGTTCTTCCATACTCATTACTGTTGTCAGAAGGTTGCACCAACAACGAGGCAGAGTATCAGGCTCTCACCACTGGCCTCAAGCTGGCCCTTGAGATTGATGTGCCCCATTTTCACGTGAAAGGGGATTCCGAACTAGTCATCAAGCAGGTCAATAGTGATGATGTTGTCAGAAAACCAGAGTTCGTGCCATTATTGGAGTCCACCCTCCATCTAATGGCATGGTTCCCTTCTCGACCATAGGTTACCCATGTCCCTCGATCACTGAATGGTTGAGCGGAAGCTCTGGCTGGCCTAGCTGCGTCACTTGTGGAACCCGATCAGGATGGTCTGATTATACATGTGGCTCACTTGAGAGTCATTGCCCCCGTCACCCCAGAGGATGACGACGACCCGCGGGTAGGCCATCTTACCGCCGGATGACCCCATTTTCGTGACACGTCAAATTTATTATGTTTTAAAGTTTATTTATAGTCTAGGGTAAACCCTAGGTCATCTCTCAAAGAGTTTTGGTAGGTTTAGAGTTTGTATTTTTAATAAAAATGACTATGAGAGGGGGTGGTTTTGAAAAGAGTTTAAAATAATGACTTAGTTGAAATATCTTAAAAATTGAGTGACCTAGTGGATTTTGAAAAATATGAGATAAAAGGGTCGATGTGTTTTCAATACACACATATCAAGTTCATTTTTCATAGATATTCATCTTAGGTTTATAGTAATTCTTTGGTTGGAGTTAATTGGAATCCCGATTAATTCCTAAGCTTTTATTTCAATGCTTTTAAGGACCAAACCTTTACTTAACAATCGTATTGTAAAGGTCCAGTACTTATGCATGGAATAAGAGCTTCCAAAGCAGATTTAAATCTCAATAAGGTGGTTATTAAAAGGATTCTTGTGAGGTCCAATCGGAACAACACAATTCACGCACTCAAAACCTCACACCGATCGGTTAGAATTTAAGAGCATCTCATCTGCACGCATCAAAACAAGCATTCAAATATGAAATTATGTAAGATACATGGAAAGAAATGTTTTAACACCCAAATAACTCCAAACCAATAGCTAATATATGCATTGTAACTCCCTTGACATGTGTATAGCTCCCTCACAACGAACACCCAACTTTTAGCTCGACATCGGGAGGAGGAGGAAGCTCGGGTGGAACTCCTTCTTCATCCTTGGTTACCCTATGAGGATAGGGGACTCCAGAACATCCAAGGTTATTATGAGACTCTTCTAGGACTCCAAATTGGAAGCACTTCACTCCTTGGATGAACTTTCAAATGAGGTTCCCTTGGTGCCCTTTTATAGGAAAATTGGAATGTGGTTTTAGGCACACAGATTTACTCAATCCACTTGTACCACACGTTTTGGTCTTCAAAAATCCTTATCTCGCTTTGGAGAAAATAGAAAAGTTGTATCCCTGCCTCTTGAAGGTATCCACTGAACGTTTGGCACCATTTTTCCAACTACATCTCATGATATTGATAAAATACATAACACAGCATTTGACTTGGTCCAAATTCGGTGGCTTGGACAGATCAGTTCGGATGGGCCCCATAGAAGCTGAATCTGGATTGGGTTCCTTAATATGCAATGTAGAATATTAATATCTGGAAAGGACCACAAACTATCAGCTCATTTGGATGCATTGATTTGGTGTAATACGCAAAACAGTGGACATATTTCCATGGATCTAGGCAATTTTGGCCCATTTTTCTTCCACTTCATCAAGGACCCTCCAAATCACCTCCACCTACATTGAAATAATAAAAACAAGTAACATTGACCATTATAATGTTTATTAAAATTAATTAAATTATTCAAACATAATGTGAAATTTATTATTATATTTAGAATATTCATTACAAAACTAGTTTAAAACAGCGGTGTAAGGGTGGAGTAAAACAGTGAATCATGGTACGATTACACCCCCACACCTAAACATTTGCACTCTTGGGAAAAGTCACATATCCAAATAAAATGATGCATATATATATATATATATATATATTTCCAACATCCTTAAGATTTATAATTTGAGGAAATTTTATTTAATGTAATGTGATCAATGAACGAACCACACCAAGGAGTTTTTCCTAGTGAAAATAGAAAAAGATGTCTCATAAATCATATCATAGTGAAATTCAAAAAGATTCACGATACCCAACAGATCAGGGAATTCAGAAGTAAAACATGACACTAACTCTCCATGTGTGTGTAAAAACCATTCCATGCTCTTCTTTCCACTTGCTATCCAATAAATATTTGTTATTTTAACATTTCTCAGCTTAAATGATTTTTTCACCGAACCTGTCTTGCATCCTTTGTAATAGTATTTCAAGACCCACTCATTTGAGCATTCCCATAAGTCAAAAAATAAGATCCTGACCTAGATATCCCCATATGTTGCACATTTCATCACTCCCCTCATTTATTCTATTTTTTTGATGTTGCAATTGGAACAAATCTCACACTCATCTCTCAACCCTTGTTTGATCTCCTCACGACACTAATACCAATAGTTATAACAAGATAAAAGGTTGTGGAGGAGTGGTCTTTGACCTTCCCAAGACACAAATTTTTTTTTAGGGTGTACAATAGTCGGACATTAGGTACACATGCATAGGTCAATCTGGTACAGTAATGAAACAGATCGGATAAGGAACGAACGTATGGAAATATCATTTAAAGGTGAAAAATATTAACCCAACATATATTTACATTATATTAAGTAAGAAATAATCACACTCTATGGTTTGGTGCAAATATTTGTGGAGATATTAGTGACACAGTTTTCCCAAAAACTAATCACACAATGGGCATCAATCATCTCAAGGGTTTCTCATAGATACGACCATTTATATCATTGACAGAAAACCAATTCACTAAAAATCACTCCCTGATGTTAAATTCATACAAATAATCTTTTTAGCCTTCGTTATGGTATTTTTACTTTCCCCACATTATGGTCGCCAAATCACGAAACATTGAAATTATTGATGGGGAAAAATGATAATACCATAAAGAAGGCAAAAAAGAGAAAATAAAAGGAGAAAAAAATGATAATTCATAACTATCCCAGGAATGTATCCACACACCCCCCACACACACCTAGAGTATGCAGTTTCCTCACTATAGTAAAAGATAATGTGGGAAGGAAGGAAAAGACCTGGTGGATGTCATCCATAGTGTGCTTCTTGAACTTGGAGTTCCTCCATCGAGGACTCCATAACAGGTTCATAAAAGTGCTTCAGCCGCTGCCCATTGGTAGTGAAGGTTTGCTTGGTTTCATCGTTTTGAACATGAACAACACCAAATGGAGAGAAATTGTAAAAATGTATGGTCCAAACCAGTGGGAACGAAGCTTACCAGGATGCAACTTCAGCCTTTCATTATAAAAGAGGACCTTATGCCCAATATGGAACTGACGATGAAGGATAAGACGGTCATGGGCAGCCTTGGTTCTCTCCTTATAAATCCTGAAGTTTTCATATGCATCTCTTCTCATTTTCTCTAGCTCTTGAATCTGCAACTTTCTTTGAGCACCTGAACCAGAATGATTAAAATTGCATTGTCTGATGGCCCAGTAGGCCCGGTGCTCAATCTCAACAGGGAGGTGACAACTCTTTACAAACACAAGAAGATAGGGTGACATTCCAATGGGAGTTTTGAAAGCATTAAGGTAGTCCCAGAATGAATCATCAAGCCTAAGACTCCAATCTTTCTTATTGGGTTGAACCGTTTTTCCAAGAATTTGATTTACCTCTCTATTTGACACCTTAGCTTGACCATTGGTCTGTGGATGATATGCAGTAGAAACTCGATGACTGACCCCATACTGACGCAAAAGATATTGCATTGTTCAGTTGTAGAAATGAGAACCCTGGTCACTGATAATGAACCTAGGTAATCCAAACCTACAAAATATCTGAGTTCTCAAAAATTCTACAACTGTTTTGGAATCATCTGTCTTTGTGGACCATTCCTCTACCCATTTTGATACATTATCAATGACCAAAATAATGTACAAGTTGCCGAAAGAATTGGGAAACGGCCACATAAACTCAATGCCCCAAACATTAAAAATGTCATGAAAGATCAAGGGTTGTTGTGTAATTTCATTCCTTTTAGAGACATTCCCCATTCTTTGGCAACGAGGAAAATATTTTCAAAATTCATGGGCATCCTGAAAAAGTGTTGTCCAAAAGAGACCAGAATCAAGAACTTTCCGAGCAGTCTGTTGGAGACCAAAGTGGCCCCCACAAGCAAGAGTGTGACAGAATCTAAGGTTAGACTGAAACTCGCTATCGGGAACACAACACCTAAGGACCTGATCGCTACATGTGTTCCAAAGGCAGGGGTCATCCCAAATGTACCAACGAGACTCATGTTTTTGACGGCTGACTTGGTTTTTGTTAAAATCCATAGGAATGCAAGATGCTACCAAATAATTTACAATTTCAGAATACCAAGGAATAGAATCTTGCACTTTGTACAATTTCTCATCAGGAAACATGTCATTAATTGGAATACAGGGGGATGAGACAATGTCTGAGGTTGGGAGGATCCAACTGATATGGTCTGCCAGCACATTCTCTGCTCCTTTTTTATCCATAATTTCTAGATTGAATTCCTAAAGGAGGAGAATCCAACGAATGAGACGTGGTTTGGCTTCCGGTTTCTTTAAGAGATACCAGAGGGTTGCATGGTCTAAGAACACAATGAATTTAGACCCAAAAAGGTATGACCTGAATTTATCCCAGGCAAACATAGTGGAAAGAAATTCTTTTTCAGTGGTGGTGTAGTTTTCTTGGGCAGGGTCCAAAGTATGTGAGGCATAGGCTATGAAATGTGGACCTAGTTCGACCCTTTGTGACAAGACATCCCCAAATGCATAGCTAGAGGCGTCACACATGAGCTCTAATGGTTAATCCCACCGAGGTGTTTGGATTACCGGGGGTGATGTGAGAATCGATTTTAATTTTTTCAAAGCTTCTTCAGACTCTTTATCAAAAAAAAAACCTTATTCTTTTTGGAGTAAGCGGGAGAGGGGGAGTGAAATATTACTAAAATCATGAATGAAATGACGGTAAAATCTAGCATGACCTAGGAAAGACCGCACATCACGTACATTTTTAGGGAATGGTAGGAAAGAAATAACATCCAATTTTGAATTTTCTACTTGGATACCATCCCCAGAAATGACATGTCCCAAAACTACACCTTGTCGCACCATGAAATAGCATTTCTCATAATTTAATGCAAGATTCTTTTGAATACAGCAACTAAGGACGGAACCAAGACTACTTAAACATTCATCAAAAAAGGATCCATAAACAGTAAAATCATCCATGAAAACTTCCATGAAATTATCCAGGTAATCCGAAAAAATACTAATCATTCATCGCTGGAATGTACCCGGAGCATTGCCCAGGCCAAATGACATCCTTCTATAGGGAAATGCGCCAAAGGGGAAAGTCAAGGTTGTCTTTTCTTGATCCTCGGGGGAAATATGGATCTGAAAGTATCTAGAATACCCACCAAGAAAACAGTAATGGGATTTCCCCGCTAACCTCTCTAGCATTTGGTCAATGAATGGCAATGGGAAATGGTCCTTCCAAGTGTTTTGGTTTAGTCGGCGATAATCTATATAGACACGCCAACTATTCTGCACATGAGTTGGAACCAATTCATTGTTTTCATTTTTAAATACCGTTAGGCCAGTTTTTTTAGGAACTACTTGAACAGGACTAACGCATTGGCTATCAGAGATGGGGTAAATGATTCCAGTAACCAATAATTTTGTTACTTCCTTTTTAACTACTTCTAAGAGGTTTGGTTTCAGTCGATGTTGTGCCTTCCTCACTGGTTTAGCCTCATCAGTTAATAAAATATGATGTGTAAAAATTGATGGGATAATACCAAGAATGTATGCAAGTGTCAATCGCAATGCTTGTTTATGCTCCCTCAATAGTTCAAGCAGTCGTAATTCATGCTTAGGAGGGAGTGAAATAGCAATAATGACGGGAAACTTGTTTCCATTCTCAAGATATGAATATTTTAAATCATGAGGCAGTTGCTTTAGTTCCAATTCAGGTGGGTTTTGGATTGATGGGAGTGTGTGTGAAAGTGAGAGGTCACTAATCTCATCTAACTCCTCAATGGTATCATCCTCAGATGAGGAATTAGCTTTTACAAGCGTATCAGTATCATCGATGGTCATGTGATCCTCTGTGTTCAAGAAATTATCAATTAATAAACATGAATGACACTTTTCTAGACCACTACAACAATCAACACATGATTCATTACCAATAATTTAAATCAAAGAGGAAAATTCAGAAAGGGTATTAGGGGAAACAAATGAAGTGATTTTAGGGGAAGGGAGTACATCAATTGAATTTACCGAGAGAGAGGAATGTTCTTCTGAGGGGTGCATCAAGGCATCAAGGATGTTGAAATGGACTATGTCACCACCAAATTCCATAGATAATGTACCATTATGGACATTTATTATGTCTTTGACAGTTTTTAAGAAAGGTCTCTCCAATATAATTGGGGCATGTCCATTCATCCTATCATCTTCTATTTTTTGCACATAAAAATCAGCAGGAAATATTAAATTTCAAACCCTCACAAGAACATCCTCTAACACACCCGAAGGGTGTGCTATACTCCGATTTACTAGTTGAACAACTATTCTTGTGGGCTTTAGTTTGCCGACCATCAAAGAGGAGTATATGAAGTGAGGCATCACATTAATAGAAGCACCCAAATCAAGCATAGCATTGGAGAAAGAATACTCCCCTATGGTTCACAGAATCGAGAATGTTCCAGGATCGTTGCACTTTGTGGGAAGTGATGGTTGTATCAATGATGAGACGTTCTTCCCCAGGCTCACCTTCTCATCACCTCTAAGTCTCCATCAGTGGGTACACATCTCCTTTAGAAACTTAGCATAACGTGGAACTTGCTTCACGACATCAATCAATGGAATGTTAACCTGCACTTTTTTGAAAGTCTCCAAGATTTCATTATCAAGTTCAGTTTCCTTTTTTCCCTTGATTGTGTGGCTCTTTGGGAAATGGAAGAGGAATTCTTGTTCTTGGTAACTCATCAATAGACACACTCTTTCCTTTGGTAGGACTTCTCTCACGATAAGGTTCCATCTCATTTGAACCTTTTTCAGTGGTTGGGATGGTGGTTCCCTTAAGAGAGGATGACTCTAATGGAGGGTTCATTTGGATTTTAAGTTGAGTTCCACTCCTAAGGGTGATGGAACTAACATTTCCCTTATCCATAGGGTTGACAAATGGTTGAGAGGGTAGTTTACTAGACCCATGGATTTGGATTTCACCCACTGAGTTAGCTAGTTGGCCTAATTGGGGTTTGAGGTCTTGTATGGCTGTTTGGGTGGTTTGTTGGAACTGGAGATTATTGGCAGCCATTTTGTTCATCATATATTCTAGGCTAGGCTTGGGTTTTGGAGGGGGTTGTTGGAAAGGCCTTTGGGGTGGTTGAAAATTTCTTGGTGGTGGTGGTTGAGGACTACTTTTCCCTAGTTGGGTCCATGGTTGATGAGGCCGGTTTGAATACCCCCCTTGCCTATAGGGTTGGTTATCTTTCCACCCAGGGTTGGATGGATAATAATGTTCTTTCCTAATGAGTTGGTTATAGGGGCGTCCTGGGAATATTTCCTCACAACTCTCAAAAGATTCTATCAATTGGGGGCATTGGTTAGAATAGTGGGTATCAGAAGATCATATACCACAATGTATGGGAGGAGGAGATTTCAATTTCCCTTGGGAAAGAGAAACTTGTCGTAGAAGGGTACTCGCCTCTTCAAACATTGTGTCCACCTTCTTCTCGAATTCAGTACTTTGCACCTCATGGACACCTCAAATGGGTACACTGGACCTTGGACTGAATTGTTGAGTGTTCTGTTCCATGGTCTCAATTAGGGTCCTTACAGTGATTGGGGTTTTATCCACTAGTGTACCACCTACAGTAGCATCAATCATATTACGATCTATTGGAATTAAACCTTCATAAAAATATTGTATTAAAAGCTGATCTCTTATTTGGTGGTGTGGACAACTTGAACATAATATTTTAAAGCATTCCCAATATTCATGAAGGGTTTCTCCCTGAGATTGTTTTATCCCAGATATTTCCTTCCTTATTTTTTCAGTTCGAGAGGATGGGAAGTATTTTTCACGAAAAATTCGTTTCATGTCCGCCCAACCTCTAATAGGTGAATTAACATAATACAACCAATATTTAGCCGTGTCTTCTAATGAAAATGGAAATGACCTAAGTTTTACTTGTTCTTCATCCACATTAGTAGGTTTTAATGTTCAACATATAGTATGAAATTATTTTAAATGCTTATGTGGATCTTCTCCAGGCAGTCCATGAAATCTTGGTAATAAATGAATTAAACCAGATTTTATTTCAAAATTGGGTGCCTCGCCTTGTAATTGAATGTAAGTGGGTCGGATATCAACATCAGGTGAGGTGAGTTCTTTTAGTGTTCTATTATTTTCAACCATGTTATACAAGTTATTTTCAGTTGTAACTTTGGTTTTAGAAGAAGAATAAGGATCAAGAAGAATTTTAAGATGTGATGTTTCCTCCTTCAAAGTGTGGTTTTGTGTGTCTCGGTTTCATTAATGTAGGATCCTATCTGGATCGGGTTCAAATGTTTGTAGGTCTCACGGAGTAGAACTCATCATACACAGAACCTAAACAATAAATAAATTAGAACAAAAAAATAAATACAAAGGTAGAAGATAAAACAAACAAATATTCACAAAAATTACAAAAAAATTATCAAAAACACACAAAAAAAACCAAAGCGCTCCCCAGCAAAGTTGCCAAAATATGATAGCGTTGTCATGACAAGTCAAATTTATTATGTTTTTAAGGTTGATTTACATTCTAGG
The DNA here is from genome assembly GCA_963277665.1 of Viscum album. Taxonomy (NCBI): domain Eukaryota; kingdom Viridiplantae; phylum Streptophyta; class Magnoliopsida; order Santalales; family Viscaceae; genus Viscum; species Viscum album. The sequence goes on along the minus strand of OY728129.1, from coordinate 1,701,036,715 downwards.
GTAAACCCTAGGTCCTCTCTCAAGGAGCATTGGTAGGTTAGAGTTTGTATTTTTAATAAAAATGACTATGAGAGGGGGTGGTTTTGAAAAGAGTTTAAAAAAATGACTTAGTTAAAATAACTTAAAAATTGAGTGACCTAGTGGATTTTGAAAAATATGAGATAAAAGGGTCGATGTGATTTCACTACACACATATCAACTTCATTGTTCATAGAGATTCATCTTAGGTTTAGAGTAATTCTTTGGTTGGAGTTAATTGGAATCCTGATTAATTCCTAATCTTTTATTTCAATGTTTTAAGGAACAAACATTGATGTAACAATCGTATTGTAAAGGTCCAGTACTTATGCACGGAATTAGAACTTCCAAAAGAGATTGAAATCTCAATAAGGTGGTTATGAAAAGGATTCTTGTGATGTCCAATCGGAACAACACAATTCACGCACTCAAAACTTTACATCGATCGGTTAGAAATTAAGAGCATCTCATCCGCACGCTTCAAAACAAGCATTCAAATATGATATTAGGTAAGATACATGGAAATTAATGTTTTTACACCAAAATCACTCCAAACCAGTAGCTAATATATGCATTGGAACTCCCTTGACATGTGTGTATCTCCCTCACAACGAACACCCAACTTTTAGCTCGACATCGGGAGGAGGAGGAAGCTCGGGTGGAACTCCTTCTTCATCCTTGATTCCCATATGAGGATAGGGGCCTCCAGAACCTCCAAGGTGATTACGAGACTCTTATAGGACTCCAAATTGGCAGCACTTTACTCCTTGGCCGAACTTGCAAATGATTTTCCCTTGGTTCCCTTTTATAGGAAAATTGGACGGTGGTTTTAGGCACACAGATTTCCTCAATCCACTTGTACCATGTCTTTCGGTCTTCAGACAACCTTATCTCACATTGGAGAAAATAGAAAAGTTGTATCCCTACCTATTTACTATCTCAACCGAATTGTTGGCACCATTTTGACAACTACAGGTCACGATATTGATAAAATATAGAACACCGCATTTGACTTGGTCCAAATTCGGTGGCTTGTACAGATCAGTTCAGATGGGCCCCATAGAAGCGAAATCAGGATTGGGTTCATTAATATGAAATGTAGAATATTAAATTTGAAAAGGCCCACATAATATCAGCCCATTTGGATGAACGAATTTCATGTACTATGCAAAACAGTGGACATATGTCCATGGATCCATGCAATTTTGGCCTATTTTTCTTCCACTTCATCAAGGGCCCTCCAAATCACCTCCACCTACATTGAAATAATAAAAAAAGTAACATTTCCCATTATAATGTTGATTAAAATTAATTAAATGATTCAAACATAAAGTGAAATTTATTATTATATTTGGAATATTCATTACAAAACTAGTTTAAAACAGCGGTGTAAGGGTGGAATAAAACAGTGAATCGTGGTACGATCACCGGACCCTCCATGTCAGAAGCCACAGGTTCTTCAGATGCAGTGGTTGAGGCCACTCCAAAATGGAGGGAACCTTTTGTCAAGTATCTCCAAAATGGTTGCCTCCTGGATGATCGGGCCGAGCGTGAGTGAATCCGACGCCGCGCACTAATGTTTACCCTCCAGAGTGGTCCAAGTCTTGAGAGGATCCTCTATAAGTGGGGCTCGATGGTTTTCTCCTCTGTTGCATTCAAGGAGTCGAGATTTATCAGGTCATGCAAGAGGTGCATGCCGGTTCCTGCGGTGCCCACCAGGCTGGGCCGAAGCTTTCCCATCATATCCGGAGACTGGGGTACTTCTGGCCCTCTATGATCCACGATTGTATTGAGTTTTCCAAAAGATGCCACGCATGCCAAGTTCATGATAACTTCCTACATCGGACTCCAGAGCTTCTCCACTCCACCAATTACTCTTGACCATTTTCTGTGTGGGGACTCGATGTCGTGGGACCATATCCACCAGCGACAGCTCGCCAATGTAGGTTCATCTTGACTGCTACATATTTCTTCTCCAAGTGGGTAGAGGCAGTTCCACTCAAAGAGGTCAAGGCCCATTCCATCATTGACTTCGTGAGCTCCAATATCATCCACTGGTTTGGAGTCCCTCATGCTGTCCTCACCGATAACGGAACCAACTTTCAAGCAGCCGAGCTGAAGAAATTGTATGCCAAGTACAGTATCTGTTCAAACCATACCTCTCGCTATCATGCACCGGAAAATGGATAGATCGAGGTGTACAACAAAACCCTCTCTAAAATTCTGTAGAAATTGGTTGGATAGAACAAGAAGAGTTGTCCAGACTAGCTCCCCAATGCCCTCTGGGCATATCGGACGATGACTCGCAATTTCGCCCAGGTGACTCTGTATTCCCTGGTGTATGAGGCTGAGGCTGTCCTGCCCATCAAGATCCAGTTGCCATCGCTACGCACTGTAGTCTATGACCAGTAGGTGCCAGATAGGGTGGATGAAATCCATCTAGATTAATTGGAAGCACTGGACGAGAACAGGGTCCGTGCCCTTCACAATCTGGAAAGGCATCAGAACAATATAGCCAGAGCCTTCAACAAGAAGGTTCGCCTTCACTTATTTTTTCAAGGCGGCCTGGTATTGGCCCTTTGAGAACTACTGATCCCTAGTAGGAAAACACCCAAGTTGGAGCCCATATGGGAAGGACCTTACATCATTCATATGGTCTTCCCCAATAGAGCATACTCCTTGGTAACCATGGATGGTGAGCACATAACTCCTCCCACCAACGCCAAGTTCCTCAAGCAATACTTTTCCTGAGCTTCTGGTCCTGCATGACCTTAAACTGTACCCGGGTCCCGCATGAACCTAAACTGCACCCCGGTCCCACACAAAATTAAACTTTATGGTCCTACATGACCTTAAAACTGGACAGTCTTTCATGAATTTAAACTGCAACATCATCATGCATGACGTTAAACTACATCATCATCCGTCATAACGTTAACCTGCTCATTATTTTCCCGCATGATAGTTAATTGTAAAATGGTCCATGCTCTGACCTTAAAATAAGATCTCCCTCGTCCTCACTGTGAGATGTTAAATTACAAGCTGGTAAGAACTTCCTGACCGAGGCCCAGCCTCAGGGCCCATGGATTTTCCCCGATCCAGGCTCTCTTGTGGGATTGTATGGTGTGGTACGAGATTATCTTATCGTTCACACCAGGTTACCCGCTGCATCGTACGTGTCCTTGGAAGAGATGTGTTCCATCGTCATACATGACGTTAAACTGTGCTTCTAGAACTACATATGTCTTGATTCCCATCTTCATGGGATATATAAGAACGCTCTAACGCTTCGTTTTGAGCCTAGCCCTAAACTCTTCTCTTTGACTATCCCCCCTGGGTATAGCTTCCTCAGAGAGTCCTCACATGATGTAGAGTAGGCTTCCTTAGCCCCACTCATACAAGGATTATAATGGTCACACCGTGTTCCCACTCCAGTTCTTCTATCTTCCCCCATCTTTAGCGCATGACGTTAAACTGCATGGACATCAAGAACTACGTAGGGCTTGATTTTCATCCACTTGAGATACGTAGGAATGCCCAGACATTTCATCCATTGTCCCAGCCCAAGAGGTAGAATATTTCCCTCAGGTCAAGACATATGGTAGGGTCCATACTTTTTCCCCAATTCACATCGAGCTAGCCTCTACCCGGTTGTATGTCCCCCTCCATGGAGCTCTTCAGCTCTTTCATAGATGGGTACAGCTATGCTTTACCCACTCCTTGACTGGGACTCCATCACCTTCCCTGTCCAGAAGAGCCCTCCTACCATTTTAGGCCAATTCCCTCGAGGATGAAAAGCGAAAAACCAATACAGGTCCCGCATTTCAAATACGGATAGCGGTCGACACTCATTTGTTGCTCCCATTTCAGGTCACTATAGGGATGCTGTGTTTCAAACATGGTCAATAGTTGTCCTAGATCATTGGGGTCACCCCAAGATGTCCAAAGCGTCGAGCATAGTGGTTCATCCTACCCTATTGTATCTCCAAGCGACGAAATTCCTCTAGACGATGCCATCCCTCAGGCCCCTTGGCCTTTTTGGGCCCCCGGCCCAGATTCTCTCTTATGAGATTGTACGGTGTGGTATGGGATTATGTTCTCATTATCGTCGGGTTATCCGCTGCATCGTACACATCCCAAGATGTGATACCTTATCCTCTCTCGTCCTCACTGCATGACAACAAACTGCAAGCTGGTCAGGCCTTCCTAACCAAGGACCATCCTCAGGCCCCTTGGCCTTCTCGGACCCCTTGGCCCAAGTCATACTTGGAGTGTACGGTATGGTGTGGGATTACGTCTTCATTCACGTCAAGTTACTCGTCGTTCCATAAACATCCCATATCCAGGGAATCATATTCCCCAACCCTCATCCTCGTTGCAAGACGATAAACTGAAAGCTGGTCAGGACTTCCTAACCAAGGCCCCTTAGACTTATCGGGCCTCTTATCCCAAGTCCTTACCTGGACTGTATGGTGTGGTGCCGGATTACGTCCCCATTCATGTTGGGTTACTCGCCGCGCCATACACGTCCTCATTAGGGTATCCTGCCACCTGGGTATCTTTCAGAACTACATGCGGCTTGATTCTCATCCTTATGGGATATGTAGGACCACCCGAAGGTCTATGCTTTGGGTCCAGCCCCATCTCGTGGAAATCTCCTACCCACCTTGGCCCCTTGGCCAACCTTTTCCGAGCCACTTCATCAAACCTTTTTGGCAGTCCACCAATGTGCCTAAGGGTACCCTAGTTTGTCAACTGAAGCATCAAATTCTACTGGGACATGTTTCCACCCGCTTTTCAGGCACTGTGTCTCTTCATCAGGGCTTCCATCACCTTTCACACCCGAAGGGACCCCCGAGTGGAATGGATGCTAGGCCTACGGGATATCTTACCATTACGGGCTCCGGACGACATGGATACCATGCCTAAGGGATCTCTTACCATTACGAGCCAACACCCCCAAGGGTTTCAGACAACAAATTGATACAAATCTCACGTTGTGAACATGGTCAGTGGTCGATGCTCATTTGTTGTTCCCACTTCAGGCTAATGTGATATGGATGCTGCATGTCTTCCACAGTTAACAGTTATCCTCCATCGCTACGCCAACCCCATTAAGCCCGAATTGTCGGTTACACAATTCACATCCTTCTCCACCTTCTCCTGTCCAAGTAGATCTTCGAAACTCTTGATGTTATTCCTCAGTGCGCATCTGCATGTCAGAAGAACAAAGCCGTGGAAAGGGTGTCCATCAAGGTTCTACACCGATTTCCCTTTGATGGATGTTCCAAGTATTTAAATTAGGATCTTCCTCCCTTTTTTCCAACACCGATTTTGACTCATGTGGGCTTAGGGATCGAGTCGAGCTCTGCGCTTACTTGGAAGGCTGCCATCCCTCCTTGGTCCGAGCTCTAAGACCCTAAACTAAGATCATTTCAGAAATACGTTCAGTTTTAGTTCTTATAATTTGTCTTCTATTCCCCACCTTCGGGACTTTGATTATGGGACCACGTGATATGGTATAGGATTATGTCCTCATTCACGTCGAGCTTGCGATAGTCGCGGCATGCGCACCCCATTCTAAAGATTAGCCCTCCTATTTCCTGTCCTGCATGACATTAAAAAGGCACCTTTATAGAACTACGTGTGGCTTGATTCCCATCCTTATGGGATACATAGGACCACCTGAATGTTTAAACTTCGGGTCCAGACTCACCTCTTAGAGATATCCTGATCTCCTGGTCACCTAGGACTCTTGGCCTGTCCCTCTCCACAAGGGGGATATATATGTGTGGTACAGGGTTTTTGGCACCATGCCTCCCTTCTCTCGGGAATTCGCCATCTCTTGGCCACCCTCAAGTCGAATCCCTTGAACCCTTGTTGTGGTTCGCCTATGTGTTAAGAGCACTCTGGTCTAGGACTAAGTGTGTCAGATTCAACTTGGTCAAGTTCCTTCCACTTGTAAAGCTTCGTGTTCCCCTTCATTCAGGCTTCCATCATCTGTCACACTCGAAGGGTCCCCCAAAAAACGGCCTGAATACTATGATTAAGGGCTCTCCTACCATTACGGGCCAACGCACTTGAGGGTCTCGAACAGAAAACTGATACAAATCTCGTGTTGCGAACATGGCCAGCGGTTGATGCTCATTTGTTTGTCCCCATTTTAGGCTAATGCAATAGGATGATGTGTTGCAAACATGGGCAGTAGTAATCCTCCATCGTCACGGTAGCCCTTTCAAACCTTGAATGTTGGTTGCATGATTCAAATTATGTTCCACCTCATTGTGTCCAGGAGGAATCTCGAAACTCTTGGTTCTATCCCTTAGTGCACCTCTGCACGTCAGGGGACAAATATGAAATACGACATCCTTCGGGGCATCCACGGTCGAATCTCTAAGACCATAAACTAAGATCTTCATTAAGGGATATGTGTGGCTTGATCTTCATCCCCATAAGATGCGCTGGGTCACCCTTACATCTTGTCTCCGAGTCCAGCTCAGCTGGGAGCTAGTTCCTCATTCCCCTTTCCTTCTTGACCCTATTTGTGCCCCTTGGTCTAGGGTACCTATCTCCGAATTTCATATGGTGTGATGTGGTATCATGTCCCCATCCACGTCGGTTATGTTTCATGGCACCGTACCCATTCCCCGCCTAGTATCGTCTCTACTATGTCTGCGCTGTAGGACGTTAAAATACAAGCTTGCTCCTATCACACGACCCTAAACTATGACATTCATCCTGGCCGCACAACGAAAAACGACACTCCATTGTGGTGACCTCATTGTATAGGAAATCACGTTGGGTATTGGCAATTTGCCATTCCATTTTTCAAAACCTACTATGGCTTGATTCTTATGGCGACACCAGGGCTTGCTACCCTAGGCCCGCCGGTTCACAAAAAATAAACCACTCACCTTAAAGGACAAACAAGATTTATCAAATTCCACTTCTTTTGGTGAAAGGGTCATGCCCGCACTCCCCTTCTTCCCTGACACTGGTACCTTACCATGCCACCTTCAAGAACTATGTTCAGCTTGATCCCCATCCTCATGGGGTATGTAATAACACCTCTGCATTTTGCTTTAGGCCCAGATCAACTCTCGTTTTTGGTCCCTCGACCTAAAACTCTCTAAGAAGCACGTGGTGGTAGGAACCCCCACTTCTCATTCAGGTCGGGTATTTGAGTACCCCACCACGTGCCTCCTGTGTTTCCTCCCATCCATGGTCCAAACTCTATGACCCCAAACTAAGATCTCCCTATGGGAAGGGACTCAACTCCCTCTTCCTAATACTTCTCATTAACGTATTCGGATGCATTTTGACAAAAATCCCTACGTGTGGAATCTTCATGGATACATTCCTCTCATTCCATGTCTAGGATTTGTGAACTCGCTATCTGTATCCTCATCCTCTTGCACATCCTAAAGGACAGTCAGACGACATGGATGTTATGCTTAAGGGATCTCCATGGATGCTGGGCCTAAGGGATCGCCTATCATTTCGGGCCAACGCCCTTATGGATCTCTGATGACATTTGTGACATGGTCCCATGTTTTGAACATGGTCAACAGTCGACCCTCATCTGATTGTCTCCACTTCAGGCTAACACGATGTGGATGCTGTGTTTCCGCCACGGTTAATGGATATCCTCCATCATCATGCCACCATCATTGTGGACCATATTTTGAGCTTCTTGGTTCACACATTTCCACTCTCTCATGTTCAAGTGGAATTCCGACACACTCGCCTCTATCTCTTCTCCCGTCTACTTGCGCTTCATGGACGTGTTAGTATCATTGGGTCGGTATTCGCCGAGCATCCCTCCATCCTAACATGCCACTTCATGTGTCAAGAAAGTACCACCATTGCTTTATGTTTCCATCACAAAGAATGACTCAAGTGGGCTTAGTAGTTTTGGTAGGATGTGTACCAACACGGCCAGGGTCCTCATCGTCCCGCATGATGTTGAATTGCACTTTCAAAACTACATGTTGCATGATTCCCATCCTCATGGGATACGTAGGGACACCCAGGAATTTCACCTCGGGTCCAGCCTCAAGAATCCTAAGATCCTGTTCCTCCCCATTTCCGGCCCACGACCTTACCCCTTGAGTGGGAACCGTGTAACTGTAACTCTACCCTAAAAAAGTTCGGGATGCCCCAAGATGACATTAGGAAGAAATGAATCCCTCACAAGAGAGGTCCTGTCTAAAAGAAGGAATGATCCATGATCAAACCAATGCGCCCATCCAGTGTGCTCCAACCATAGTGGCGTCATTTCAATAGTGTTGGATTCTGCCCGAACAAACCCTCACTCTACATTCCACGCTTTGTGTGCCCCCCTTATTTGTACCCTCGTCCCCTTTCATGTCTGGAGGGACCCCCTAATGGTATGAATGCTCTACCTATGGTTCGACTACCATCCTGGGCCAACGTTCTGGAAGACTAGAAGATAACATTTTCAGTCTAGTCCTGTGTGTCGAACATGGTCAATGGTCGACCCAATTTGTTATCTCCATTTTAGGCTAATACAATAATGATACCATGATTCGAATACGGTCAACAGTTATCCTTTATTGTCACGTCATCCCCAGTGTTCTGAATTCCAGGTATCATGAGGTACACTTCCCACTTACCTATGTTTGGACTAATCCCAAAGCCCATAGTGTTACCCCGCTTGTGCACCAGAGCACATCAGAAAAATGGCTCGTCGATTGTTCTGAGGCCCTAATCCTCTGATCGGTCCCCTCCCATGTCTTATAGAAGGATCCGGATTGGTTACTTAAACCCTAGATACTTGTAGCTTGTTTGACACATTATGTTCAGATGGAATAGTATGGTTGTCACCCCTAGTTTCTCACATTGGGCTCGACCTGCGTTAGCTTAGGGACTGACCACTGGACATTTCATGAATGTAACAGATGCGTATAAAGACATTCTCGATAAAGAAACTCATGTATTCAAAATCAAAACATGAAATCACGTTTGAGAGTTTGTGATCCTTATAGAACTTGCGGGTTTATCCCTCCCTTGGACTGGTTGACCCCGTCGAAAGAGCGTTGCAGCTCCGCCACCCTCCGACTTGTGGAGTCCAAAAGTTGCTGCCGCCGGCTCAGCTCCCAATCCTCCTCAGTAGCGATGGGGCACAACTCATCAGCCTCAGTTTGGGCCCACTTTATGTCCGCCTAAATGAAGTCTGTTTCTTCGGAAGCTTTCCTCAGATGCTCTTCCGCCTCTACCAGATGGGCCTTCAATCACGATATCAGCTCTGATTGTTTGTTAAGAGAGGCTGAGTGCTCGTCCGCCTGGATCTGTAGCCGCTGGACTTCATATTCAGCCTCCCGGAGTTTCTTGGTGTTATTTTCTTTCCTCTGTTGCTAGCCCATGCTGAGGCCACGATCATATTCCCAGATCTTCTCCGCCATGAGATCCCAGATGAGTAGATGAGGATGCTGGGCATCCACTCCCCCGGCACACAGATCGTACAGCCACAAGCGAAGCTTGTCCATTTCGTCCAACTATAATGCCTGGGGGGTCTTCTCGATAAAGCGCACGATCAGTTTCCATGATCGGCGACGGACTATATCGCTATCCTCTTCATCAGAGACCGTCTCATCACAGTCTACACGGTTGGAAGGTTCATATGCCAGATACGCCCTTAGGAAATCTTCAGCGGGATCTACATCTGGTTTTGGATCAGGCGCAACATTTGGCGTTGAGTCAGGTGTGGCCGGACTCGGGTCAGCTGGTCGATCCTCATCATCGGACCCTACCTCGATGATCTCGGGCACGACCCCTCCAGTGGTCCCGCCAATGATAGGGAGCGCTGCATCTTTGGTGGTCTAGGTAACTATCTTTACCATTACTGGCATACCCCTGGGAGGGGAACCACCAGAAATCTCGACTAGCCTCGCCGAAGCGGTCCATGCCAGTCGAAGAACTATATATAACAGTGAAGGACATGGACGTTAGTTGGAACGATATACATATGACAAGCAATGAATTCAGTGGAGAAAACTTACAGAGATCGAACTTTTGGTGCTGATCCTGAGTTGATGCTAACGGAACCCCGAGGTGTGGCCCTCCGTATATTATCAGGAGGTCTGGAGATCCTGGAGGATCCACCTTGGGTGCCCTAGTCCCGCCAGACACAGAACTGGACGCAGTCATAGGTGTGGGTTCTGAAGGTCCTACATCATCACCCACCAACGGGAGAGATCATGTTCTGCGTACAAGCTCCTTCCGCATGGTCTAGATGTTGGTAAGAAATCTATGACGACCTGATAGCATACCCCGAGGAAAGAAACATGGGATGTTACCTCGAGAGTCTCCGCGAAATCATCGAGATCCGAGTCTTGATCGCCGACTTCACCTTCCTCCAATGGACACCCTCCACCGGCCTCGTCTCCCTGAAAGGATTCATCTGATTCTTCCGGCAGAGGGAAGCACTCTCTCAGTTCGGCGGCCGACAGTTGTGGGGGAACCGTCCGATCCAAGAGCACCCTCACCCGGTATGTCATTGGACGCGAGACACCACTGGAATGTACGTAGTCCCCTAGCTCAGCCAAATATTGCTCCGCCTCCATTGGAGAAATTGTGAAACCGGACCAAACAGGGCCTATACCCATAGGTCCATCTCGAGACTGTTCAGGTGTTGCCACATCTCAGGCGGGCTGAGAAACTGCCGATTGACATCCCCAATGTCCCAGGCCTCCGGGAAAACAACATTCTACAGCATGTTTATATGATGTAGCCGCTTACCCAGATCCTGGGTGGATCTCGGACGGAATCCCCTTGGTGGCCACCCCTCCGGATAGCTCTTCCCTTTCAGGACCACCGGGTCCACTACCACTGTTGGATACGCCGCCACTGCCTCACTCTCAGCCGGTGCAGGTCTCGCCACCACGGTAGCCCTGCCACCGTGAGATGCCATTGCTACCCTCCGACCTCGACCTTAGGATAGGGGATTCCCTCCATCACAAGCCCGAACAGTCGGCTGCTTAAGCATTTCCCCCGAATAAGCCGCCTCCCAGCTGATGGCATACTCTTTCACCAGTCAAATGGATGCAGTAGGCGGAGGCAATGAAATTCTCATTTTTCCATCTTCCCATGTGAACATGAGAAAAAATTCCCTCATAACACACGGGTGCTCCTCATGGAGAACCTCCCAGTAGACCGACGGGGTCAGCTGCTTCAGGAACCGGAATTGCCTCGCGAACCGGTGTGGGGTGTACAGCTTGAAGAGCGGCTTGCGGTCCACTCATGCCACCAAAACTCCACCTTGAAAGGCCATGAGATAGGTCCGATGTTCTTCCGTTACCTGAATATCGTTGGTGAGTACTCCTGTTGGCAAGGGAAACGGGTGAAAATTGAAGTCATTCGCCTTCCACACCCGGTTCAGTACTAAGGGAACGACCAATTTGACTGGAAAGCTCCTACCAGCATTCAGGATGGATGGGCAGAAGTTTGAACCCGGTGGTGATATGGGGCTCAGATACTCGTAAACGCCCCCGATGTGCACCGCGATCCACCTATATAGAAGGTGGAAGGGACCGTATATGCTTGGCGGCTTCTTTCCCTCGCTAACGTGCCACAACATCTTGTAAAATCTTGCGAGCATCGGAATCCCCAGATTGACCCTCCTTCTCGTGGCCATCATGGACGCCATGAAAAATGAGCTGGGATGTACCCCCATGTTGGTATCCCTCACTGGTATGATTCAACCACATATAAGGGCCGTGATAAATGCTGCCAGCCTGACTGTCGGCTGCTGTTCAGCACTGGCACTGAAACCCTAGGTCTTCCACTGGCTGTCCTCCAAGAGCCGCCAATATGAGTGCTCCTTGCCCTGTTGAGCCCCCTTAAAACATGTTTGAGGCCTCGAGGAAAACTCTCTATCCTTCGGGATGTTCAGGAACTTCTTGAACCACTTCTTAGAGTGGACATCTCTCACCACTTCTTTGTCCTCTCTGGGGACCAGTCCCATCAGTGCCAGTGCCAGCAGTGACATCTGCTCCGGATCCTCCCACGTGCTCATGACAGGGATGAATTCATCATAAATATCCCCCAAGATCGAGACCCCAAAAATCTGATGGACATCCCACATACTAATGCCAACCTCCCCATAGTGCAGGTGAAAAGTGTTAGTCCTAGACGACCATCTGCTTAATAGCTCCAGCATCAGCTGTTTCGGTTGATAAATGTGGAATTGGGAGGCCCATGTCGCCTCATAAAAACCCACTCTCGTCAGCTCGGCCCCAAAATCCTCGCATGAGGCACCTACCCAGTAAGTCCATGCCCAATCATTGGTGAAGTTTCCACCCTTGCGTAGGTCCCACTCATCAGACAACCCCTTCTTTGAATCCCTCAAAGCAGCCTTCAGTATTGTGCTATACATGGGAGGGGACGTCACCGGTTGCAATGGATTCCCATCAATGTTGTTCAAATTATTGTACAGACAGTCGGCGGTGATAGGTGTGAAGTCCTCCTGAGCATGACCGTCAGCCACCCTGAACCATTGATGTTGGCATGGTGTGCTTCTGAACCAGCAAGCTGGTTCGTCCCTACTTTCCTCAAAAATAAAGACTTCATCCCTCAGCACGAAGCCATAAAAAGGAAGATTCTTGCACAATAGATAGTTCTTTTGACTATCTGATAGCAGTTCTGTCAAAGAATTATGGTCTGAGTGGATTCGGACTAGCTCCCCTAAGCCCATATAGTTGGCCATTTCATCCCCCCGGGCAGCGTCTATGAGCACCCCCAGCGTAGCTTCTTGATGGGCCATTGGGTTTCAGAACCCAGATAAAATTCAGGTCGGGTGGCAAATATCATTCTCGGAGCTTGGTCTCAATGCCAAGATGCAGAGCCTGGACTCAGAAGAAGATGTTCGTGTGGCTCAGTCATGGAGTCGGAGACTCGTGGTTCACCGCGAAGCTCGATTTGCGGTGGGAAAATGCGGAGTACGTGGAGCTTCGCGAATCGAGAGTGCAAACGGAAAAATCTTGGATAAGGGAAATGAAAAAATAGAGGTCAACCCTCCTATTTATAGGCTTCGGCCCTTGGAGCTTTGCGGCGCGTCCAGCCCGGACGGAGCTTCCTGGTGTGGCCGGACCGCGTGGCCCCTGACTGCCTCGCACGCCTACATCGCGAGCCTGCTTCGTGAACCACTGATAATTTTTGTGATTTCCCTCAGACTTTGACCCTTGATCCCCCACGGCTCCATGTCTGAGGGGGGGGGGGGCATTTGTTGGCGCCAAAATATTGGACGAAATAAAAAACGAAGAAAAGAAGGCTCCAAGGCCTGCCCCATGAAGCCCCAACACAAAGCCCTCCAAAGCAACGCGGCTGCCGCGAAGCAGTAGAGCCGGGAAGCCCCGGGAATGGACCTGACGTTCGCGAACCCGCTGCGATGCAGCCGAGGCGGGAAGCCCTGTGAACAGCCCTGACGTTCGCGAACCCGCCGCGAAGCCAGAGAGGCGGGACGCCCCGCGAACCCCTCGTGGCATTCGCGAGCTCCCCACTAAGAAAATGAGGCGGTACTTCTCCACGAACCCGGTTGACGTTCGCGACTCACCATGAAGCAATCCAAGCCCTCTTTGCACCGCGCGAGCGGTGCCCCGCGACTCCCCTTGCCTATAAATACCCGGCTCCCCCTGAGTCCTCGAGATGGACAATCCAACCTTTAACCTTCCTAGCTCCCAAATTGCGAAGCTCCCTTTTCTCTGTGAATCATGAGCTACACGAGGTATTTTTGCTTCGCTAGGTGCCTCGGCATTGTCTCGTTTCGATCCCCTCTTCTGAGAGGGATTCCTTTCTCAAAGATCAAGGGCTTTCGTGAAGGAAGGGGATCCCCAAGGGGACCCCAACAGTCACGTATCATTTATGCTTCGTGAAACACCCATCCCATACACGTGATCCACTTGCCAAGGCAGGGTCACTGTACTTCGTGAAGCACACTACTTCGCGGCACTTCACTTCGCGAGGCACCTATGCTTCGTGAGGCAGTGCTCCGCGAACACCCTTCCACTTCATGAAGAGCCACCCACTTGCATCTCTTCCCCATGCTAAGGATAAGGCATCCCACTTCACGATGCACACTCCTTCGCAAGTTCCCTTCACCATACTGAGCAATAGAGCTCCACAAGGCCCCTACCTATGGGCCTCGCTGCTTGGTTAATCCTCTTCCCGTGTGGCCCTCTAGGTCTGCATGATGTGATTTCAAAGTCCCTTGGACAATACCGCCCGTGGTGTTTCTTCGCCTAACGCTTCTTCGCATAGGCATGCTAACGTCTATTGCTTCTTCACATAGCCACGCTAACATGGACCCCTCGATGGTTCTCTCTACACCCCTCTTCTTCACGGCATTCCCGGTACCTTCCCTCCCATAATGATCAGAGGGTACCAGTTATGTAAGTCCTATGGGTGTGGAGTAAACCCACCTCGTCCGAGCTGTAGGACGTTAAACTTCCAAGCTCACTTGTCCTCAACACATGAAGTTAAACTGTGATCCAGCCCCGTGCCCCGCACGCAGGGTCCCCCCGACTCAGACATTATTTACGCCCACTCGTCTCCATGGGGATGTGATCACCCCTCACATGTGATGATATCCTCCTTCTCGGAGTGGCGTTTTTCCACGGGGGAAGGGTGTCCTCCTTTGTGTAAGCCCCTAGTCCTTCTTACGAAAGTTAGCACCCATGCACCTCTGTACTTCACCACCGCCAAGGCCAGTGGAGGGCATGATAGAGGACGAGGCACCCCTTTCCTCGGTCCCAAATCCCTCTTTCATTTCACATTGTCACCCTTGGGACTCCATCCTGGAGTAAGTCCCATCACCATGGGCCGCCTAACGCGGAATCCCCTCCTCATTTCCCACAGACTCACCCTTCGCGATGTGATCGTCAGGTCCATGCAACCTCTTGTTTCCCACACCGAGCATGACTCATGTGAGATTAGAGTGAGCACCGACCCTGACTCCATTTCAACCCGACCTACGAGGACTTTGATCCATGACAAGGAATGGTATGTAGGAAGCCTCCTTGAGGATCAAACCCACTACCCGGTCGTTCTGACCTCATTCACATCGGTTCACCAAAACCTAGGTCCCCTCAAAGCGTAAGCCCCAAATGCCTTGTCCTACATGATGTTAAACTGTACACCCGAACTACAAGGACATTGATCCCTGTCAAGGCATGGTACATAGGAAGCCTCCCCGAGGTTCAAGCCCACCACCTAGTCGTTCCGACCTCATTCACGTCGGTTCAACAAAACCTGCACCATCTGAGAGCGTTAGCCCCAAATTCCCCGTCCTACATGACTTTAAACTATACACTCGAACTACGATAACATTGATCCATGGAAATGA
The DNA here is from genome assembly GCA_963277665.1 of Viscum album. NCBI lineage: Eukaryota > Viridiplantae > Streptophyta > Magnoliopsida > Santalales > Viscaceae > Viscum > Viscum album. The sequence continues at coordinate 1,701,021,336 of OY728129.1, read as the reverse complement.
ATTGTACGTAGGAAGCCTCCCTGAGGTTCAATCCCACCATCTAGTTGTCCCGACACCCCTTCATGTCAGTTCAACAGCCCCTTTTCAACTCAAACTACGAGGACTTTGATCCATGTCATGGAATGGTACGTAGGAAGCCTCCTTGAGGTTCAAGCCCACCACCCGGTTGTTCCGACCTCCTTCAGGTCGGTTCACCAACACCTGGGTAGCCTAGATTGTAATCCCCACACCTTCCAAGCGAACTACATGGACTTTAATCCATGTCAAGGAATTGTACGTAGGAAACCTCCATGAGGTTCAAGACCAACATCCATCGGACCAAGGTCCACCTTCACGTCGGTTCGCTGATGATACCCATCAAACCAAGGTCCATCTTTACGTCGGTTCACCGAAACTCCCCAAGAAAACTACGAGGACTTTGATCTATGTCAAATCATGGTACGTAGGAATCCTCCACAATGTTCAATCTCACCACTCAGTCATCCTGATCCCCTTCGCATCGGTTCACTGATGAAACCCAACCCGAACTACGTGGACTTTGATTCCCTGCCACGGGGATACGTAGGAGGTCTCTTCGAGGCTCAAGCTCAACTTCATTGTCTCCCTTGCAATGGTCCCGTTTCATTCCCCCCCCCCATAGTATTCGAGAAGCCGCCCAAGTGTTGGCCCCAATATCAGTGATCCCTCAAGGGGGCCCATCAATCTGGTCCACCTTTTTCGGTGTACTGATCAGTCTGATCTGTCTCCTCTGGACGTTAAACTTTTGGCATACCCCGTGTTAAACACGGGAAGCTGATGAAAACCTCAGATACATTCCCATGGCATATGATTCCCCGTGCTTGATGTAACACCCGATATTTTTATGAGAAATATTTTGATTTTATGTTATATACATCATCAAATAAATCTTTCACTACACACAACACTAGCTTGGCATTCTTTACACGTAATCGCGACCTTCCACGATAGCGTGTGTTGTACGCAATACCGAGTTTCACTAAACAATGATACGTTATTAAAATATTATACAAACTAGCAGTTATGAATAGTAATACCATCTTTTTGAAATTTTATCTTTCAAAATGGACGTCATTTTTGGATTCGGAATATCGAAATTATCTTAGGGTGAAATTTTGGTTTTTTTTTCTGAAAACATTCAATTTTTGTGAATAGTGAAAACACTGGGTTACTATTTAAAAACCAACTTTTTATTTAAATAATTATTTATTTTGTTTAAATTTTTTTAGGCCAAAATAGATACATAATACCTATATAATTTCAATGTAATTCATTGGAATAATTTTATAATAATTTCAGATATATAAAAAGTTTATTGAACATTTCACCGTCTTTTACCCACCTCCTAGGAGCATTTGTAATTATACATAAAACTTAATTTTACCACTTCTGTGAGTTTAATTTCGAAAATTCTGAAGACACTGTTAATATCAAGGAGTAAAATGTGGTTCAATAAGATACAAATAATTTTTGGTGATTAGTAACTTTTTACTTTTATGTACCACGGTTAAAAGTAAATAGGGTAATTAAAGGTAAAAATGATATTATTATTACACTAACACATATCCTAATTCTATTTGATAAGTGTAATTCCACCAAAAACAACTTTAGGAATAAAATATTACCCTTTAGGTCCACTTGGATTATATTAGGACATTTAATATTATTTTATTTAAAGAAGGGTTAAAATAGTTAAAATCAACATTTAATACCTAAAACATTTTTAATATAGGGTTATACATAAGATAAATTATACTATAAATATTAATTAGAAATATAAAAATATTTCATACATAATGGTATTTTATTTATAATTTTTAGACATTAAATAATTTAATTTATTTATGGCACAATGATGATGTAGTAATTACCTTATTAATGAAATATTAACATAATTGATGTTATAAATACCCAAATAAATGTAATTTTTGACTTTTTATGAATTAAACTCATTTTATAGGTTATTAGGACATGTTAGTATTGATTTAATTGACTTTGTTCTAACTAATCATGATTTTATGATTTTCACAAAAATCAATTACCAAATAGTGTCAAAATTGACAGAAAATAGTTTTTAAAACAAATATTATATTATTAATTGTTATTTTAATCCTAAAAATATAACATTAAGAAAAATGACTTATCTAAGGTTTTATATATTAATAATGAACAAATTGGGGTTCTTTTGTATTGTTATATTATGTTTATTAACCATATAGTGTAAGAAAACAAGAAGACATGGTAATAGTAAAATTATTTAACTTAGAGTTAAGTCTAAATTATAAGGTTAATATAGTAACCTAAACTTGTATAAAATATATTGGTTGAAAGGATTTCTACCCATACCCACCTTATCTTCGAAATAAATCAATTCAGAGCTATTAAAAACCGAATATGACTTTATAATAAAACAATATTTTATGTTTTTCCTAAGGTGCCCCTCTCCTCCCTTATAAAAGGGCACCTCCTCGCACTCGTCCTCACACCACTTTGAGCCTTCAAGTTCGAAAAACCTCTCCAAATTTCTCTTCTCCACTTCCTTAGAAACATCATAGAGGTCTAGGTCATCTTCAAACACAATCTTTAGTGCCCTAAGAAGATGTTAAGAAGAGGCGCTTCAAAGAAGAGGTAATGTCCTTTACCGATTCTTTCCAATTTATTTCTTTTTCTAATTCCTCTTCTTTAGTTGTTTCATTATGAAGTAATAAAATCAGTATCAATAATATACTGATATGTTATTATAAATATGAAACAACCCTATTTCACCTTCTATCCATCATACAGAAAACGAAATCACCTCGCGTCCGTACGTACAAAATACCGTCTCCACACCGTGGTGTGATCTGTTTTCCACCACCACCTTACTTGGATGGGTATAATGGTGTAAATAATAACTATATATGATTATTTTAAATTGAAATTTATTCTCAAATACAATACATACACTTTAATACAATTCCACGATCATGGGAATGATATCATCACTCGTGCATACGTACGGCCTACCGTCTCCACAATGTGACGCGACTCGTTCTACATGATCTTCATTGCATAATGATTATATAAATGAATTGAATGACTAAATATGATATATATTACACTAATAAAATTCTGTAAATGAGGTATCTATAACCTAAAAATAATAATAATAATTTATTCGACAAAACACGCATAAGAACAAAAAGCAATAAACACCCGAATAACAAGTAGAAATGAAATATTACTAATAAAAAGCTAAGAATATAAGAATATATTATATCATAACAATGAGGATCATTTTTGAATCAGTCAATAACATTATTTAAATCAGTATACAGGAGGTTCGGACACGTACGAAGCAAATCGAACCTAAGGTAAGTGAAAATCTCGCAATCTCATTTTTATCTGAGATTGTTTATACTTCAGAATTTACTGGGGAATATTTATCATCCACATACATGTTTCATCAATATGTGATATTATTTCTATCCTCCTAAAATTGTTTAAATCCAATTTTACCCTTCGTTGAGTATTTAGTAAAACATATGAAAGGAATATTTTATCATTTTTAGTACGTGTTACCATTTTGACTTTTTCGGCCAAAGTTTGAGAAGAATGTTTTTTAACTTATACGACATGAATGGATTAATAGAACATTATTTACATGATGCTTCCTTTACAAGTTTTCTAGTTTATTTTTAATCAACTTTATTTTGTTTAAAATTGTATGACATGTTACGAAAGGAAAAATGCTTTTGAAGTAGAAAGGATATTTTCCTAAAGAAAGAAGATCAAGTGTTTTATCAATATTATTTTCCATTTATGATAATATAGGGTTCTATTTATATCCATATTTTTAAATTTATTTGATTATGTCATGATGGAATTATTTTTATGATGTCCTTTTATCTTATATAGATTATGTTATGATGGCATGATGTCTAAGAATCCCATTTTTATTACATCGGTTATGCTATGATGTATGATTTATGATCTTGTGGCACACATTAGAATGGTATCATTATGAGATGGGTGGAACCTATATCTCCCTCCAATGGATTGGGTAAAGATGTATATCTCATGAGATATACATGGCTGGAACGGCAGATTAATTTGGTTCAGTGATACAGGACTGAAACGAGGAGTGAACTCAGTTCAGAAATCGATTTTGTCCACTAGGATAGTCTTGGAAATGAGTCTTGACTACTAAGAAATGATTCTCTATGATTATGTGTGTATACCACAAAGTTTCATGTTATGATTATTGGGATTACATTTCACTACTATGATTTATCCCATGTTATGAAATTATGATCTCTTTTGCAGGTTAGTATTTCCAAAATGTGATGTTTTTATGAATATGATGTTATTGATATATCTTTTGTTTACCTTTATTGAGAATTTGAGTTCACCCTTTTGTATGTTTTCCTTTCCCTAGGTCGGGAAGAAGGGTTTTAAGTAGGATATGCCAAAAAGGTATTCTAGATATGATGAAATAAATGGGAGACAATGTAGATACTTTATGAACCAGTTGTTTATGTTTCCTAGTTTCTAAAGACAGTATACATATACGGTCCTACTGTGGTTTTGTTATATGTTGTAATAAGTGTGCTTCAATTTTGATGTAATAACAATGTATGTAAATAATGGGTCGTTATAGTTGGTATCAGAGGAAAGGTATAGTCAACCTTTGGAAACTAGGATGTGAAATCCTTAGTAAGAACCATAAGGATATATCTAAGCATAGAACACAATCTTCGTGTTTTATAAATGGCCATGAATAATCTATGATAAGACTTAAACTGTGAAATTTTATTCTCAATTATGTGGTTTTCCTATTATAATTAGTGTTTCTCACACTATTCTTATTGGATTTAGTCAGTGGCTGGAACCCGAAGGAACCGTGTTAATGATGAATGTGACGGGAAATTCAATGATTGCCCCCCTGAGCAACCAAATGTTATGGGAGCTAGAATGAGAAATATTTTAGCCATGCTCACACAACTTTCTCGAGCTATGAATCATGCAGGACTTCCAAACGTGCAAAGGAAGGAGCAACATTATGTTGAATCCTTCATGAGGCAGCGTCCACCCTAATTCAGCGGGTCTAATGATCCATTACTGGCTGAAAAATGGATCAGTACTACTGAAAAGGTATTTTCAGTTCTTTAATCTTTTGAACATGATAAAGTCATCTTAGAAGTATATTGTTTGGAAGGTGAAGCTGATCAATGGTGGAATACTATTAAGAATACGAGGCAAAAGGATGAAATTGATTCCATGGAATGGGTTGAGTTAAGAAATTATTTTTCAATAAGTACTTCCCTCGTATTCTTCGAACAAAGATAGAGAAAGAGTTTCTTGAACTAAATCAAAAGGATGATGAATCGGTTGGTTCCTATGAAGCAAATTTTACAAGACTTTCAAGGTAGGCTTCGGGGATTATTATCCAACCTGAGAGTAAGATCGATCGATTATTTAGTGGCTTAAAACCAATAATTAGAAGGGTGTTATCCGTAAGGGACTTCAATATATACGAGGAAATCGTTCGATGTGCTCTCAAGGTTGAGATGGAGATTGGAGTAACCCAGCAGTCATAGGTGTTTGATAAGATGAGGAAAATGGAATTCAAAGGAAAATGTAAAGAGAACACTAAAAAGAAGATGACTTTTCCCTTATGCTCAAAGTGTGGAAAGAAACATTGAGGGAGTTGTTATAAAGAGACAAGTAAATGTTTCAAATGTGGAAAAGAAGGTCATCGAGCATTTGAATTCCGCAATGATGGGAAGAATATGTCTAGTGATGCGAACAAAGAAAAGGCTACACAGACTACACAACCTACACTTCAATGTTACAAGTGAAAGGAAATCGGGAATTATGCTAATCAATTCCCTAATCCATGGGGTTTTTATGATGATTGACGTCAACAAACTCTTATGGCTAAAGACAAAGGAATGTCACATGAAATTGCTATCAGCGATGTGGATTATGATAACGAAGTGGTGAAAGGTACACTTACCATCCACTCTAAAGTAGAAAATGTTATATTTGATTCTGGATCAACCCAATCTTTTATTTCTGAAGAATTTTCTAAGGGTTTCGTCATATTACCTCAACAATTAGATGTTGAGTTAGCTGTGACAACCCCTAATGGCACAACAGTCGCATCAAAAGTTTGTAATTCTTCTTAGATTGAGGTTTGTCGGAAAGTGCTTCCTGCAAATCTTGTGATCCTTCATATAGTGGAATTTAATGTGATTATTGGCATGGATTGTCTTTCTTTTTATGGAGATCATATCAATTTCCAAAGAAGGGAAGTCACATTTCATATTCCAGATCAATCTATGATCGTCTATCGATGCAAGGATGAACATAAGCTTCCAGTGGAAATTTCTTCCATCTTATGGGTCTTGATTCCACTAAATGAAAGTTATTTATCTCAAATGGTTGGTGAGAAACACAAGATTTAGAATATGCCCATTGTACGGGAGTTTGATGATGTCTTTATGGAGGAATTTCTGGGTTTTCCACCAAATCGTGAAGTTGAGTTTTCAATAGAACTCGTACCGGGTGCTTTGCCTATTTCAAAGACACCTTATAGAATGGCCCCAATTGAGTTGCAGGAATTGAAGAAGCAACTCCAAGAGAATCTTGATAAGGGATTCATACACCCTAGTGTGTCACCTTGGGAGCACCTGTTTTGTTTGTTAAGAAGAAAGATGGATCAATGATACTCTGCATTGATTATCGAGAACTTAACAAGATCACTACCAAGAACAAATATCCTCTCCCATGCATTGATGACTTATTTGACCAACTATGCGGAGCTCAATACTTTTCCAAGATTAATCTTCGTTCAGGGTATCATCAATTAAGGGTCAAAAGGGAGGATATACCAAAGACGTCTTTCCGTACAAGGTATGGACACTATGAATTTATAGTGATGCCATTTGGTCTTACTAATTCCCCTTCTATCTTCATGGATCTAATGAATAGAGTCTTCAGAGACTACCTTGATCAGTTTGTGGTAGTCTTTATAGACGATATTCTTGTCTATTCAAAGATCAAGGAAGAACATAAAGATCACCTGAGAATTGTATTAAAGACCCTAAGAAAGGAGAAGCTTTATGACAAATTTACCAAGTGTGAATTCTGTCTTAATTTTTTTTCATTTTTGGGTCATATAATCTCAAAATAGGGGATATCTGTAGATCCAGAAAACACAGAGGTTATCGAAAGATAGTTGAGACCAACAATAGTAACTGAGATTCGAAGTTTTCTTGGTTTGGCTAGATATTACCGACGTTTTGTGAAATATTTTTCATGATTATCTAATCCACTCACCAGGTTGACTCGAAAAGGAGTTAAGTTCGTTTGGATGGATGAGTGTGAAGTGAATTTCAAGGAGTTAAAAAGAAGGTTATCCAGTGCACCTATGCTCACACTGCCTTGTAGTGGAGAAAGGTTTGTGATCTATAGTGATGCATCCAAGAAGGGATTGGAGTTTGTTCTCATGCAAAATGATATGGTGATAGATTATGTCTCACGGCAATTGAAAATCAATGAGCAAAATTACCCAACTCATGATTTGGAGTTAGCTGCGGTAATCTTTGCAGTAAAGATTTGGAGGCATTTTATTTATGGTGAAAGATGTGATATTTATACTGATCATAAAAGTTTAATGTATATTTTCACACAAAAGGAGATGAATATGCGCCAAAGAAGATGGTTGGAGTTGATTAAGGACTACGACTGCTCAATTCATTATCACCCTAGGAAAGAAAAAAAGGTGACAGATGCATTAAGTCGACAAGACCATGCTAGCTTATCCCTGATGAGGATCACAAAAGATACAATATTTATGGGTTTACAAAGGATGTATATTGGAATTATATTGGAAGGGGAAAAATCTTATCCTTTTCAAATGAATGTTCAACCATCTATACATGTGAAGATTAAAGAGGCACAAAAAGAAGATGTAGAGTTACAAAAGAAGGTAAGAAATGTTCTTGAATTCAGCCTTGATTGTGATGGGATAATAAGGTTCAGGAATCGGGTTTGTGTTCCTCCCATCCCAGAATTAAAGAATGATCTACTGGAAGAGGCTCATAGTTCTTCATTATCTATTCATCCTAGAAGCACGAAGATGTATATGGACCTGAAAGAGTACTTCTGGTGGGATGGCATGAAAAGAGATGTTGCTGAATATGTCTCTGGATTCTTGGTTTGTCAGCAAGTTAAAGATGAGAGACAAAAGTCTAATGGGAGGTTACAATCATTACCCATACCCGAATGGAAATGGGAAAACATCACTATGGAATTTGTCACTAGACTTCCTAAAACATCCGAAGAATATAATGCTATCTGGGTTATAGTTGATCGTATTACGAATTCATCACACTTTATTGTTGTTAGATAAGATTTATCTCTTGATCATCTTGCCAAGATATATGTAAAGGAAGTGGTAAGATTTCATGGAGTAACACTTTCCATTATATCTGATCGGGATCCGAGTATTACCTCAAAGTTTTGGCGAAGTCTTCAGCATACTCTGGATACAGAGTTGAGTTTCATCACTGCTTATCATCCTCAGAAAGACGGTCAGTCTGAGAGAACAATTCAAACTCCAGAATATATGTTAAGATCTTCCTCTATGGATTTCAAAGGTGGTTGGGATCAACACCTAACTTTGGTGGAATTTTCTTATAATAATACCTTTCACATCAGTATTAAGATGGCTCCTTATGAAGCTCTCTATGGAAAGAAATTCCGAACTCCAACTTGTTGGAATGAAGTTGGGGAAAGAAAGCTATTAGGACCTGATCTTGTTGATGAGATGGAAAAAGGTCCGATATATCCAACAACACATAAGAGTAGCTTAGAGTCGACAAAAAAGTTATTCCGACCACCGAATATAATACCTAGAGTTTGAAGTGGGTGATAAAGTGTTCTTACAAATATCTCCTTGGAAGAGAGTAATGAGATTTGGAAAGAAGGGCAAGCTGAGCCCTAGGTATATTGGTCCTTTTGAAATATTGGATCGTATTGGGAAGGTAGCTTACCGATTGGAGCTTCCACCAAATCTCTCTCAAGTTCATGATGTGCTCATGTATCTCTCCGGAGAAATTACATACCCGATCCTTCACATGTACTCAGCTCAGAAGTTGTACCGCTGGAGAAAAATCATTCTTATGAAGAAAAACCGATAGAGATTCTTGATCGTAGCAAAAAATTCCACCAGAACAAGACCACTCGCTTGGTGAAAGTGTTATAGAGATACCACCAATTAGAAGAAGCTACATGGGAGCTTGAGGATATAATGAGGGAGAGGTATCCTCATTTGTTTGTTACAAAGTGACGAATTTCGAGGGTGAAATTCATTTTAAGGGGGGTAGAATGTAACACCCGATATTTTTATGAGAAATATTTTGGTTTTATGTTATATACATCATCAAAGAAATCTTTCACAACACACAACACTAGCTTCTCTTTCTTTACACAAAATCACGGCCTTCCATGATAGCGTTTGTTGTAAGCAATACTGAGTTTCACTAAACAACGATATGTTATTAAAATATTATATAAACTAGTTGTTATTAATAGTAATACCAACTTTTTGAAATTTTATCTTTCAAAATGGAATTTATTTTGGGATTCAGAATATCGAAATTAGCCTAGGGTGAAATTTTGGGTTTTTTCTGAAAACATTCAATTTTCGATGAATAGTGAAAACACTGGGTTACTATTTAAAAACCGACTTTTTATTTAAATAATTATTTATTTTATTTAAATTTATTTTAGGTCAGAATAGATACTTAATACCTATATAAGTTCAATGTAATTCATTGGAATAATTTTATAATAATTTCAGATATATAAAAATTTTATTGAACTTTTCACCGTCTTTTACCCACCTCCTCGGAGCATTTGTAATTATACATAAAACATAATTTTACCACTTCTGTGAGTTGAATTTCGAAAATCCGAGAGACACGGTTAATATAAAGGAGTAAAATGTAGTTCAATAAGATAAAAATAATTTTTTTGAATAGTAACCTTTTACTTTTATTTACCACGACTAAAAGTAAATAGGGTAATTAAGGGTAAAAATGGTATTATTATTACCCCAAAACATGTCCGAATTATATTGGATAAGTGTAATTCGACCAAAAAACCTTAGGAATAAAATAATACCCTTTAGGTCCACTTGGATTAGATTAGGACATTTAATATTATTTTATTTAAAGAAGGGTTAAAATAGTTAAAATCAAAGTTTAATAACTAAACATTTTTCAATATAGGGTTATACATAAGATATATTCAACTATAAATATTCATTATAAAGCAAAAAATATTTCCTACATAAATGGTATTTTATTTATAAATTTTAGACATTAAATAATTTAGTTTATTTATGACACAATGATGATGCAGTAATTACCTTATTAATGAAATATTAACATAATTGATGTTATAAATACCCAAATAAATGTAATTTTAGACTTTTTATGAATTAAACTAATAAAAATCAATTACAAAATAGTGTCAAAATTGACATAAAATAGTTTTTAAAACAAATATTTTATTATTAATTGTTATTTTATTCCTAAAAATCTAAGGTTCAGAAAAACGACTTAGATATGTTTTTATATATTAACAATTAACAACTTGGGGTTCGTTTGGATTTTTATTGAATGTTTATTAACCATATAGTGTAAGAAAACAAGAATACATGATACAAGTAAAATTATTTAACTTAGAGTTAAATCTAAATGATAATGTTAAAATAGTAACCTAAACTTGTCTAAAATATATTGGTTGAGAGGATTTCGACCCATCCGCACCTTAGCTTCTAAATAAATTCATTCGAAGCTATTAAAAACCGAATATGACTTTATAATAAAATAATATTTTATGTTTTTCCTATGGTTCCCCTCTGTTCCCTTATAAAAGGGCACATCCTCCCTCTCCTCCTCACACCCCTTTGAGCCTTCAAGCTCGACCAACCCCTCCCAATTTCTCTTCTCCACTTCCCTAGAAACGTACTAGAGGTCCTGGTCTTCTTTAAAGACCATTTTTAGTGCCCTACGAGGAAGTTATGAAGAGGCGCTTCAAAGAAGAGGTAATGTCCTTTACCGATTCTTTTCAATTTATTTCTTCTTCTACTTCCTCTTATTTAGTTGTTTCACTATGAAGTAATAAAATCAATATCAATAATATACCGATATGTTATTATAAATATGAAACAACCCTATTTAACCTTCTATCCATCCTACAAAAATCAAAATCACCGCGCATGCGTATGTACAGAATATCGTCTCCACGCCGTGGTGTAATCTATTTTCCACCACCACCTTACTTGGATTGGTATAATTGTGTAAATAATAACTATATATGATTATTGTAAAGTGAAATTTATTCAAAAATAGTATACATACACTTCAATACAATTCCACGATCCTGGGAACGATATCATCGCTCGTGCGTACGTGCGGCCTACCGTCTCCACAATGGGACGCGACTCGTTCTACATGATCTTCATTGCATAATGATTATATAAATGAATTGAATGAATAAATATGATATATATTACACTAATACCATTCTGTAAAAGAGGTATCTATAACCTAAAAATAAGAATAAAAATTTATTCGACAAAACACGCATAAGAACAAAAAGAAATAAACACCTGAATAACAAGTAGCAATGAAATATTACTAATAAAAAGATAAGAATATAACCATATATGATATCATAAAAATTAAGATCATTCTGTAATAAGTCAATAACATTATTTAAATCATTATACAGGAGTTTTGGACACGTACGAAGCAAATAGGACCTAAGGTAAGGGAAAATATTGCAATCTCATTTTTATCCGAGATTGTTTATACTTCAGAATTTACTAGGGAATATTTATCATCCACATCCATGTTTCCTCAATATGTGATATTATTTTTATCCTCTGACAATTGTTTAAATACAATTTTACCCATCTATGAGTTTTTAGTAAAATATATGAATGGAATCTTTTATCGTTTTTAGTACGAGGTACTTTTTTGACTTTTCTGGCCAAAGTACGAGAAGAATGTTTTTTTTAACTTATACGACATGAATGGATTCATATAAAATTATTTCCATGAAGCTTCCTTTAAAAGTTTTCCAGTTTATTTTTAATCAACTTCATTTTCTTTAAAATTGTATGACATGTTAAGAAAGGAAATAATATTTTGAAGTAGAAATGATATTTTCCTCAAGAATAAAGTTCAAATGTTTTATAAAAATCATTTTCCATCTAAGATAATATAGGGTTCTATTTCTATCCCTATTTTTACATTGATTTGATTATGTTATGATGGAATTATTTTTATGATGTCCTTTTATCTTATATGGATTTTATTTATGATGGCATGATGTTTAAGAATCCCATTTTTATTACATGGGTTATGCTATGATGTATGATTTATGATATTGTGGCACACACAAGAATGGTATCATTATGAGATGGGTGGGACCTATATCTACTTAAAATGGATTGGGTAAAGATTTATATCTCATGAGATAGACATGGATGGAACTGCAGGTTAATCTGGTTTAGTGATACAGGACTGAAATGAGGAGTGAACTGGGTTCAGAAATGGATTTTTTCCACTAGGATAGTCTTGGAAATGAGTCTTGACTACTAAGAAATGATTCTCTATGATGATGTGTTTATACCACAGAGTTTAATGTTATGATTATTGGGATTACATTTTACTACTATGATTTATCCCATGTTATGAAATTATGATCTCTTTTGCACGTTAGGATTTCCAAAATGTGAGGTTATTATGAATATGATGTGACTGATATTTCTTTTGTTTACCCTTACTGAGCATTTGAGTTCACCCTTTTGTACGTTTTATTTTCCCCAGGTCAGGAAAAAGGGTATTAAGTAGGATATGCCAAAAAGGGATTCTAGATATGATGAAATAAATGGGAGAAAATGTAGATGCTTTATGAACAAGTTTTTTATGTTTCCTAGTTTCTAAAGACACTATACCTATATGGTCCTATTGTGGTTTTGTTATATGTTTTAATAAGTGTGCTTCAATTTTGAAGTAATTACAATGTATGAAAAGTATGTGTCGTTATAGATGGTATCAGAGGAAAGGTATAGTAATCCTTTGGAAACTAGGATGTGAAAGCCTTAGTAAGAACCCTAAGGATATATCTAAGAATAGAACACAATCTTAGTGTTTTAGAAATATCCATGAATAATCTATGATAAGACCTAAAGTGTGAAATTTTATACTCGATTATGTGGTTTTCCTATTATGATTAGTGTTTCTCACACTATGATTATTGGTTTTAGTCAATGGCTGGAACCTGAAGGAACTGTGTTAATGATGAATGTGACGAGAAATGCAATGATTGTCCCCCTGAGAAGCAAAATGTTATGGGAGCTAGAATAAAAAATCATGTAGCCATGCTCACACAACATTCTCAAGCTATGAATCATGTAGGACTTCCAAACGAGCAAAGGAATGAGCAACATTCTGTTTAATCCTTCATGAGGCAGCGTACACCCTCATTCAGCGGGTCTACTGATCCATTAGTTGCTGAACAATGGATCAGTACTACTGAAAAGATATTTTCAGTTCATCAATGTTATGAACATGATAAAGTCATCTTAGCAGTATATTGTTTGGAAGGTGAAGCTGATCAATGGTGGAATCTTATTAAGAATACGAGGCAAAGGGATGAAATTGAGTCCATGGAATTGGACGAGGTCAAGAACTTATTTTTCAATAAGTACTTCCCTCGTATTCTTCGAACAGAGATGGGGAAATAGTTTCTTGAACTAAAGAAAAAGGATGATGAATCAGTTGGTACCTATGAAGAAAATTTTCATGACTTGCAAGGTACGCTTCTGGGATTATTATCCAACCTGAGAGTAAGATCAATCAATTTTTTAGTGGGTTAAAACCAAGTCTTTGAAGGGTGTTATCCATAAGGGACTTTAATAGCTATGAGGAAATCGTTCGATGTGCTCTCAAGGTTGATATGGAGATTGGAGTAACCCATCAGTCATATGCGTTTGATAAGAAAAGGAAAATGGAATTCAAAGGAAAATCTAAAGAGCACACTGAAAAGAAGATGAGTTTTCCCTTTTGCTCAAAGTGCGGAAAGAAACATGGAGGGAGTTGTCTTAAAGGGACAAGTAAATGTTTAAAATGTGGAAAAGAAGGTCATAGGGCATTTTAATGTCGTAATAATGGGAAGAATATGTCTAGTGATGCGAACAAAGAAAAGGCTACACATAGTGCACCTCCTACACTTAAATGTTACAAGTGTAAGGAAATGGGGAATTATGCTAATCAATGCCCTAATCCAAGGGTTGTTGATCATGATCGACATCAACAAACTATTAAGGCTAAAGACAAAGTAAAGTCACATGAAATTTCTATCAACGATGTGGAGTACGATAACGAAGTGGTGAAAGGTACAATTACCATCCACTCTAAACTAGAAAATGTTTTATTTGGTTCTAGATCCACCCACTCATTTATTTCTGATGAATTTTCTAAGGGTATCCCTGTATTACCTCAAAAATTAGATGTTGAGTTAGATGTGACAACCCCTAATGGAACAACAGTCGCATCAAATGTTTATAATTCTTATCCGATTGAGGTTTGTGGGAAAGTGCTTCCTGCAAATCTTGTGATCCTTCCTATAGTGGGTTTTAATGTGATTCTTGGCATGGATTGGATTTCTTTATATGGATCTCATATCAATTTTCAAAGATGGGAAGTCACATTTCATATTCTAGATCAATCTATGATCGTCTATCAATGCAAGGATGAACATAAACTTCCAGTGGAAATTTCTTGCATCTTATGGGTCTTGATTCCACTTAATGAAGGTTATTTTTCTCAAATGGTTGGTGAGAAACTCATGATTAAGAATATTCCCATTGTATAAGAGTTTGATGATGTCTTTTTGAAGGAATTTCTGGGTATTCCACAAAATCGTGAAGTTGAGTTTTCAATAGAACTCATACCGGGTGCTTTACCTATTTCGAAGACACCTTATATAATGGCCCCAATTGAGTTGCAGGAGTTGAAGAAGCAACTACAAAAGAATCTTGATAAGGGATTCATATGCCCTAGTGCATCACCATAGGAAGCATATGATTTTTTTGTTAAAAAGAAATATGGATCAATGAGACTCTGCATTGATTATCGAGAACTTAACAAGATCACTATCAAGAAAAAATATCCTCTCCCATGCATTGATGACTTATTTGACCAACTATGCGGAGCTCAATGCATTTCCAAGATTGATCTTCATTCAGGGTATCATCAATTAAGGGTCAAAAGGGAGGATATACCAAAGACAGCTGTCCGTACAAGGTATGAACACTATGAATTTATAGTGATTCCATTTTGTCTTACTAATTCCCCTACTATCTTCATGGATCTAATGAATAGAGTCTTTAGAGACTATTTTGATCAGTTTGTGGTAGTCTTTATAGAAGATATTCTTGCTTATTCAAAGATCAAGGTAGAATATGAAGATCACCTGAGATTTTTATTACAGACCCTAAGAAAGGAGAAGATTTATGCCAAATTTACCAAGTGTGAAATTTGGCTTCAAGAATTTTCATTTTTGGGTAATATAATCTCAAAAGAGGGGATATCTGTGGATCCAGAAAAAATAGAGGTTATCGAAAGATAGTCGAGACCAACAAAAGTAACTGAGATCTGAAGTTTTCTTGGCTTGGCTGGATATTACCGATCTTTTTTGAAATATTTTTCATGATTATATAATCTACTCACCAGGTTGACTGGAAAAGGAGTTAAGTTTGTTTGGACAGATGAGTGTGAAGAGAATTTCAAGGAGTTAAAAAGAAGGTTATCCAGTGCACCTGTTCTCACACTGACTTGTAGTGGAGAATGGTTTGTGATCTATAGTGATGCATCCAAGAAGGGATTGAATTTTTTCTCATGAAAAATGATATGGTGATAGCTTATGCCTCACGACAGTTAAAAATCCATGATCAAAATTACCCAACTAATGATTTGGAGTTAGCTGCGGTAATCTTTGCATTAAAGATTTGGAGGCATTATCTTTATGGTGAAATATGTGATATTTATATTGATCATAAAAGTTCAAAGTATATTTTCACACA
The DNA here is from genome assembly GCA_963277665.1 of Viscum album. Classification (NCBI taxonomy): domain Eukaryota; kingdom Viridiplantae; phylum Streptophyta; class Magnoliopsida; order Santalales; family Viscaceae; genus Viscum; species Viscum album. The sequence continues at coordinate 1,701,005,165 of OY728129.1, read as the reverse complement.
AAAGGATCTGAATATACACAAAAGAATATGGTTGGAGTTGATTAAGGACTACAACTGCTCAATTCATTATCACCCAGGAAAAGCAAACAAGGTGGCAGACGCATTAAGTTGACAAGACCATGCTAGCTTATCCATGATGAGGATCTCAAAAGATCCAATATTTATGGATTTACAAAGGATGGATCTTGGAATTATAATGGAAGGGGGAAAATCTAATCTTTCTCAAATGAATGTTCAACCATCTATACATGTGAAGATTAAAGAGCCACAAAAAGAAGATGTAGAGTTACAAAAGAAGGTGATAAATGTTCCTAAATTCAACCTTGATTGTGATGTGATAATATGGTTCAGGAATCAGGTTTTTGTTCCCCCCATCCCAGAATTATAGAAGGAGCTACAGGAAGAGGCTCATAGTTATTCATTCTCTATTCGTCCTGGAAGAATGAAGATGTATAGGGACCTGAAAGAGTACTTCTGGTGGGATTGCATGAAAAGAGATGTTGCTGAATATGTCTCTCGATGCTTGGTTTGTCAGAAAGTTAAAGCTGAGAGACAGAAGTCTAAGGGGATGTTACAACCATTACCCATAGCCGAATGGAAATGGGAAAACATCACTATTGACTTTGTAACTGGACTTCCTAAAACATCCAAAGGCAATAATGCTATCTGGGTTATAGTTGATAATATTATAAAGTCATCACACTTCATTGCTATTAGAGAAGATTTTTCTTTTGATCAGCTTGCCAGGATATATGTAAAGGAAGTGATAAGATTACATGGAGTACCAATTTCCATTATATCTGATTGGGATCCGAGGTTTACCTCAATGTTTTGGCTAAGTCTTCAGCAAACTCTGGATACAAAGTTGAGTTTTAGCACTGGTTATCATCCTCAGAAAGACGGTCATTTTGAGGGAACAATTCAAAATCTAGAAGATATGATAAGAGCTTGCTCTATGGATTTCAAAGGTGGTTGGGATCAACACCTACATTTGGTGGAATTTTCTTATAATAACAGATTTCACTCTAGTATTAAGATGTCTCATTATGAAGCTCTCTATATAAAGAACTGCAGAACTCCAACTTGCGGGTATGAAGTTGGGGAAAGAAATCTATCAGGACCTGATCTTGTTGATGAGTGGCAGAAAAGGTCTGATCTATCCAACAACAGATAAGAGCAGCACATAGTCGAAAAACAAGTTATGCCGACCACCGAATAAAATATCTAGAGTTGAAGTGGTTGATAAAGTGTTCTTACAAATAAGTCCTTGGAAGAGAGTAATGAGATTTGGAAAGAAGGGAAAGCTGAGCCCTAGGTATATTGGTCCTTCTGAAATACTGGATCGTGTTGGGAAGGTAGCCTACCGATTGGCGCTTCCACTGAATCTCTCTCAAGTTCATGATGTGTTCCATGTATCTCTCCTGAGAAAGTACATACCCGATCCTTCACATGTACTCATCTTAGAAGTTGTACCAATAAAGCAAGATCTTCCTTATGAAGAATAGCCGATAGAGATTCTGGATCATAGTGAAAAAGTCCTACAGAACAAGACCACTCGCTTGGTGAAAGTGTTATGGAGATACCACAAATTATAAGAAGCTACATGGGAGCTTGAGGATATGATGAGGGAGAGGTATGCTCATCTGTTTGTTACAAAGTGACGAATTTCGAGGGCGAAATTCCTTTTAAGGGGGGTAGAATGTAACACCCGAGATTTTAATGAGAAATATTTTGTTTTTATGTTATATACGTCATCAAAGAAATCTTTCACTACAAACAACACTAGCTTGGTTTTCTTTGCACGCAATCATGCCCTTCCACGATAGCGTTTGTTGTAAGCAACACCGAGTTTCACTAAACAACGATATGTTATTAAAATATTATATAAACTTGCCAATATGAATAGTAATACCCAATTTTTGAAATTTTATCTTTCAAAATGGACTTCATTTTCGGATTTGGAATATCAAAAATTATCCTAGGGGTAAAATTTTGGTTTTTTTTTTCTGAAAACATTAAATTTTTGATGAATAGTGAAAACACTGGGTTACTATTTAAAAACCGACTTTTTATTTAAATAATTATTTATTTTATTTAAATTTATTTTCGGTCAAAATAGATACATAATATCTATATATGTTCAATGTAATTCATTTGAATAATTTTATAATAATTGCAGATATATAAAAATTTTATTGAACTTTTCACCGTCTTTTTCCCACCTCCTAGAAGCATTTGTAATTATACATAAAACTTATTTTTACCACTTCTATGAGTTAAATTTCAAATCCCGAGAGACACGGTTAATATCAAAGAGTAAAATGTGGTTCAATAAGGTAAAAATATTTTTTGGTGAATAGTAACTTTTTTACTTTTATTTACCACGGTTAAAAGTAAATAGGGAAATTAAGGGTAAAAATGGTATTATTATTACCCTAACACATGTACTAATTATATAGGAAAAGTGTAATTCGACCAAAAACAACCATAGGAAGAAAATATTACCCTTTAGGTCCACTAGGATTAGATTTGGACATTTAATATTATTTTATTTAAAGAATGGTTAAAATAGTTAAAATCAAAGTTTAATAACTAAAACTTTTTTAATATAGGGTTATACATAAGATAAATTCGACTATAAATATTAATTAGAAATCTAAAACTATTTCCTATATAATGGTAGTTTATTTATAAATTTTAGACATTAAATAATTTAATTTATTTATGACACAATGATGATACAGTAATTACCCTATTAATGAAATATTAACATAATTGATGTTATAAATACCCTAATAAATGTAATTTTATACTTTTTATGAATTAAAATAATTTTATAGGTCAATATGACATGTTAGTATTGACATAATTAACTTTATTGAACTAATCATACTGTTATGAGTTTCACAAAAATAAATTACCAAATAGTGTCAAAATTGACATAAAATAGTTTTTAAAACTAATTTTATATTATTAATTGTTATTTTATTTCTAAAAATTATGGTTCGTAAAAAGGACTTATATAAGGTTATATATATTAATAATTAACAACTTTGGGTTCGTTTGGATTGTTATAGTAATTTTATTAACCATATAGTGTAAGAAAACAAGAAAACGCGGTAAAAGTAAAATTATTTAACTGAGAGTTAAATCTAAATGATAAGGTTACAATAGTAACCTAAACTTGTCTAAAATCTATTTTTTGAGATTATTTAGACCCATCCCCACCTTAACTTCTAAATAAATCAATTCTGAGCTATTATAAACCAAATATGACTTTATAATAAAATAATATTTTAAGTTTTTCCTAAGGTGCCCCTCTCCTATCTTATAAAAGGGAACCTTCTCCCTCTCCTCCTCACACAACTTTGAGCCTTCAAGATCAGCCAACCCCTACCAATTTATCTTCTCCACTTTTCTAGAAACATCCTAGAGGTCCCGGTCTTCTTCAAAGACCATCTTTAGTGCCCTAAGAAGAAGTTAATAAGAGGCTCTTCAAAGAAAAGGTAATGTCCTTTACTGATTATTTCCAGTTTATTTACTCTTCTACTTCCTCTTATCTAGTTGTTTCATTATGAAGTAACAAAATCAGTATAAATAATATACTTATATGTTATTATAAATATAAAATAACCCTATTTAACCTTCTATCCATCCTACGGAAAACCAAATCACCTCGCATGCGTACGTACGGAATACCGTCTCCACGCCGTGATGTAATCTGTTTTCCACCACCACCTTACTTGGATGGGTAAAATGGTGTAAATAATAACTATATATGATTATTTTAAAGTGAGATTTATTCTAAAATAGTGTACATACAATTAAATACAATTCCACGATCATGGGAACGATATCATCACTCGTGCGTACGTACGGCCTACCGTCTCCACGATGTGACACGACTCGTTCTACATGATCTTCATTGCATAATGATTATATAAATGAATTGAATGAATAAATATGATATTTATTATAATAATATATTTCTGTAAATGATGTATTTATAACCTAAAAATATGAATAAGAATTTATTCGACAAAACACACCTAAGAACAAAAAGCAATAAACACCCGAATAACAAGTAGAAATGAAATATTACTAATAAGATGATAGGAATATGACCATATAAGATATCATAACAATGAGGAAGATTCGAGAATAATTCAATAACATTATTTAAATCATTATACAAGAGGTTCAGACATGTACGAAGCAAATCAGACCTAAGATAATGGAAAATATCGAAATCTCATTTTTATCCGAATTTGTTTATACTTCAGAATTTACTGGGGAATATTTATCATCCACATCCAAGTTTCCTCAATATGTGATATTATTTCTATCCTCCTACAATTTTTTTAATCCAATTTTACCCTTTGGTGAGTTTTTAGTAAAATATATGAAAGGAATCTTTTATCGTTTTTAGTACGAGGTACTTTTTTTACTTTTCCGGCCAAAGTACGAGAAGAATGTTTTCTTAACTTATACGGCATGAATGGATTCATAGAACATTATTTCCATGAATCTTACTTTACAAGTTTTCCAGTTTATTTTTAAACAAATTCTTTTTGTTTAAAATTGTATGACATGTTAAGAAAGGAAAATGCTTTTGAAGTAGAAAGGATATTTTCCTCAAGAATGGAGTTCAAGTGTTTTATCAAAATTATTTTCCATCTAAGATAATATAGGGTTCTGTTTCTATCCCTATTTTTACATTGATTGATTATTTTATGATGGAATTATTTTTATGATGTCCTTTTATCTTATATGGATTATGTTATGATGACATGATGTTTAAGAATCCCATTTTTATTACATGGGTTATGCTATGATGTATGATTTATGATCTTGTGGAACACATACAAATGATATCATTATTAGATGGGTGGGACCTATATCTCCCTCCAATGCATTGGGTAAAGATTTATATCTCATGAGATAGACATGGCTGGAATAGAAAGTTAATCTGGTTCAGTGATACGGGACTGAAACAAGGAGTGAACTCGGTTCAGAAATAGATTTTGTCTGCTAGGATAGTCTTGGCAATGAGTCTTGACTACTTAAAAATGATTATCTATGATTATGTATGTATTCCACAATGTTTCATGTTATGATTATTGGTATTAAATTTCACTACTAAGATTTATCCCATCTTATTAAATTATGATCTCTTTTGCAGGTTAAGATATCCAAAATGTGATGTTCTTATGAATATGATGTGATTGATATTTCTTTTTTTACCATTAATAAGCATTTGAGTTCACCCTTTTGTATGTTTTCTTTTCCCCAGGTCAGGAAGAAGGGTATTAAGTAGGATACGCCAAAAAGGGATTCTAGATATGATGAAATAAATGGGAGACAATGTAGATGCTTTATGAACCAGTTGTTTATGTTTCCCAGTTTCTAGAGACACTATACCTATACAGTCCTATTGTGGTTTTTTTATATGTTGTAAAAAGTATGCTTCAATTTTGAAGTAATAATAATGTATGTAAAGTATGGGTCATTATACTCGATGTGGGATGCCTCAGGCTTCCGCACCCTCGAGAAGCCCTATAACAAGGGAAAAAAGATAGACACACCAATTACCCAGTACCCAGACACGCCAATGATGTCTAAATGTGGCTACTCCCCAACTGAAGGTTGCCTTCCTAACCGGACCCCTTAGAATGTCCTGACAGGAGAGGTGTAATTAACCGGCATCCATGGAAACATGGCACTGGGAAGAGCTTCATGAACAATGTATTAAATCTATGAGGGATACCCATACTAGGTGACAAGTTCTGAGGAGGAATCCATGGCAGGGAGAACCGACATCACATCTTCCCGGTTTTGATCAAGGAGTAGACATCCCTGAACAAGGAGCGGATGTCGCCCGCCTTTGCAAAGTGAGAATGCGGGGCAACAAAACGGTCGCGCCTGTCGCACCCAAGCAGACGGACGTGCGCACCCCGGTGAAAGCGTCAGAAACAATATTATACAAGTCTGAGAGTCTATTCTCATTGAGGGATTCTAGATCAACTAGGTGGACCAAGTATATAGTGTTCGATGTTTTTTGATCATTGAAATCTATTCATAGTGGAAACAATTGGACCTCAATGGGTAGGACTACCTCTATTATATACACCAGGGAGTGTGGAGTCAGCTTGGAGGAATTGAAAGTCATCGTCCAATAATACCAGAGAGTATTGGGAAGCTTTTCTAGCCAAATTTTCTTTTTTTTGACCTGCTATCATCTACAAAATAGTTGATAGGGATTTATAGAACATCTCGATCTTCCCATTTGTTTGCGCATGGTAGTGAGAATTGTGGTTAGACCAGAGGATGAACATGGCATAAAACACCTTCTTCTTAGTAGTCTGTATGTTGGTGTAGTGGTCAGTGAGAACATCATGAGGGAATCTTAGTCTATAGATGATATTGGAGATCATGAATTCATAATAGACCCAGACATAACTTCCTTGAGAGGAATTGCTTCTTACCACTTAAAAATGAAATTTTTTGCGGTCAGAATGAACTTACAATGACGATCTATTACTGGTGGATATGGTCCCACAAAATCGAGTCCTCTATACTGTAAAGGAACAAGAATACTTGGTTGTATGGAGGGGTTCTTGTGGTATATGCGTGTATTTAATATGGATCTGTAATGCATGAAATCTCTTCGAAAACTGAATACAATCTTAGACCATGGTGGGTAGGAAGTATCTCAACCTACGAATCTTGAGGGAGAGGATTATCCATGTCGGATGAGTACCACATGACCCAACATGAACTTCGTAAATAACCTAGTTGATCTCATCCTCTTGAATAAATTGGATGAGAATTCAATAAAACTGATGTCTATATAGAGTCTACTCAAGGCTGGGACCACTCTGGAGGGTGAACTACAATATGTGCTAATGGATTTTCTCATTTTAGGCTTTGTTCAGTGGAAAAATTCCATGTTGGAGATACTCGATGACAGGAGTTGTCCATTCAGAGGCTTATTTCCTTATGGGGGGATCCAGAGGTTTGGATATAGAGGCATCAATAGTAAGGTGGTTTACCTGTGCACTATCATCATCATCTAGGATGATGGAAGAGATAACCTTTTGGTATGCCACATGGATGAATAGGTTAGCCCAGCCATGGTCTGAAAGGGATGTGGAAAAAATGTACAATGCATTGGATTTACTGTTCTATGATTTTGGTACATGAGTTACCTCTGGTTGGGTAGGGAACTTGGCCATCAGCCGGCGAGTGTGATTTGTCAAGGGCACATGTTCTAGCTTCCTAATGACATATTCACTGTAGATCTTCTTGATTACTAACTCAGAGTCTAACTTCACATGAAAATAGGGAGCATCAATATCGAGAGACATCTGAAGTCCAGTAATGAGCACCTGATAACCTACCACATTACTGGAACAACCTTCTGATTGCATGAAATAATAGGTTATAAATACCTATGCTAGAGTGATGAAGTCAACCCCTAGGTCCACTCTTTTGAGATTGTGATCACTGATCCTTCTACCAGTTGCGATCTAGGAGGAATTATTGAAATGAATCAACAAACAGGGAATGTTTTGGTCGACTAATAAGATAGACTCATCTTGGAAATTAGTATCCAAAGATTGTTCTTCATGATCTGGATGGGCCACTAGAAATTTTTCTAGAGCTTGACCCTTTAAAACTTTCTATGACATGAAACTAATGTCGATGTATTATAGGTTCCCCAACCGGTGTTCTAGCCATCCAATAAAAACTGGGTGGCTCAAAATATACTTTAGAGGATCCATGTGAGATAGTATCTATATATCATGATGGTGAACATATTGTTGCAACCTTTCCATTACAAAGACAAATGTGAGACATCTCTTCTTGAAGGGATATTATCTAGACTCCACATCGAGGAGCATGCAACTAAGAGAGTATAAAATATTTTATGTCCCTTCATTATTATTATGAGTGATAACGGTGCGAAGGGATCACTCCATGTCATTCACATAGGGGACCTGAGGATTCCTCGATATGGGTGACATTATCACTAGAGGATGTAGTAGGTACTTGTTGATCTACTCAAATATGGTCTGACAATCTTCATCCCACTAATAGATGATTCATTTAGTCATGATCCTTGACAATGACATACAAATACCAGATATATTTATGATGAATTATGATATGTAGTCCATGTGTCCTTGGAGACCTCAGATCTCTTTGATGTTACCTGGATGAGGAAACTGATTGATTGAATTTATCTTCTCAGGGTCTTTTTTGATTTCTTTCTTTTTGATGAATAAGCTGATAAACTTCCAAGAGGACACTTGGAAGGCACAATTCATGGGTTCATCTTCAAATGATAATATAATAGTAAGTAAAACCCTTTCTCAAGATCTCTAAGGTTGTCCAGGTACTATAGGTATTTATCAAACAATTCATCCACATGGAATTCCACTAGAATCCCTATATATAATTGAAGATGTGATGCGTGGAACTCTGATAAGTGGGTCCTACATTTTCAAATTGAAGGGCATTACATGATATTATAAGGTCCCTTGCAGTTCTCTGAAGGTGGTAGAATCCACATCATCTAGGTCCATCTATATTTGATTGTTTCTGGAATACCCATCCATGAAGGAGAGAGCATAGAATTTAGATGATTCATTGATAAAATACACTGTAACTAGAAAGGGAAAGTAATCATTCAGACAATAGCGTTTGAGAACCCAGAAGTCGATGCAGACTCTGATCATCCCATTCTTCTTCTTGATTAGGATTATTTTGGATAAATATTTGGGGTACTACACTTTCATGGTGAAGATGGATTTGAAGAGCTTATAAACTTTAGATTCTACCATGATAACATAAGAAGGGTGCATTTTCAAGGGAGTCTACATGAACCCTCAATGACGTACTAGGATTCCATGATTTTGGACAAATACCTAAGGGTCTGGTCCTAGAATCTCTTCATATCTCTAGAAAAATTTATCATGATGTTTATTTGGGAAATCAATGTACTATTTTTGTTCCTCTATAGGAATGGCTGCACTGATCAATGTTTTACTTGGATCATCCTCAGTACCAAGATCCACTGAAACCAAATCACTGATGGTGGTGGAGACACCCACATAAAATATGGGAGGATCCTCTTTAAAATATTCTTCATCATCTATGGTGGTATTATTAGCTAGAGGAGATAGTTCATTTGGGCCATTTAATTATAGGGGAACACTAGTTCATTCATGGGCAGAAGATGTGGAATCCTCACTAAGGGACTTGTATCCTTCCAAAACCATGGGGACAAAGGCTATCGATCTAATTCTACCAGGCCTTCAAACAGATAGATCTTTCTTGTTTTAAAAGATGTGGTGACCGTTCTATTTATGTCGGTTCAACCCATCTCGACAGAACAAGCAGATTTTATGCACAACTGCAACAGTAGGGAAGATATCTCAGTACCTAACAGGGTTTGGAGGTTCTAGTATCCCCAGAGCCTAACCTATTGTGGAGTATGATGTAATATTAAGATATTATTTATAACTAGGTTTTTGTCACCATATTCTCTTAGAAATGAAAAATAAATTTTCCAAGTTTAGAATCGTTGCCTCCAACTGGTGAATTTAGAGGATGAATAAGCCATCCTAGTCTATCCACAAGCTGGCCGCGATGGTGGTTTTTGCAACCCCATTGTCTGTACGTTCTTTTCTGTTCTCTTATAGTAAGCATATTACATAAATGAGCTTTAAAAAAGGCAAAGGGAGATGAATCCCCTTGAATCATGCCTACTCGATCTTTGATGGTGTACATGAGGAACTGGTGATATTAAGATGGAACTGATGCCTGTAGAAGGAGCTAAGTCCTTCCCATCAACATATTATAAGCAGTGTCCTATGAGACAACCATGTATTCATCATTTTCAACCAAACTATATAATTTTTTCTTCAAAACGATCCTACCATGAAGTCATTTCTTTGTCCCAAAATAAACATATATGTTCATGTTATATGGGCTTAGATATACTTCCGTAAGTCCCATATTATAGAGCATCTGGGGAAGGAAGAGGTTGATCCCAGAGCCTATGTCAAAAAGATATCAACGTACCTCCATGCCATTAAGGTTGAAGGTGAGGTACAATGAGTCTATGTGCCCTGTATAATAGAGCCATCATCTTCTCTGTAGAATGAGATAATGTCTTATCATTCTGCTCATTTGACATCCTTGGTATAGAAGGTCTATGTGGTCACTAACTCTTTTTAGAACTTGAGGTGGCTTCTTAACACTTCTATGAGGGCATCATGAATATCTTATGATATGAATAGGGAGCCAAATATTGATATATTTTGAGTAATTATAGCGAGGCTCTTCAGCACATCTTACATCCATTCCATGTGAAAATTTTTGCTGGTAGGGTGTTTCTTTTTAATAGGAGGTATAACGACCCCTGCTGGATGAACCCCTAGATTATGGGTGGTACTAGAAATTTTCTTGTTCACATCTATTAAAATTACAAGAACAAAAACTAGATGATTTTTTCTTGGTTGAGATATTACTTTAGTTGGATGCGGCTGATCATGATGCAATCGCGGCTGCTCCAGCTAGTCAAGTAGCACGGTGAGTCGTGGTGGTGAGTCTGAAAGAGTGGGTTGAGAGGAGTGTGCCTACTAGGCTATACATATAACATGATGTCTAGTCATATTAGCACACATGAAATGGATTGAATCACTAGACTGATCATTTTGGCAGGTCACCTACCCTTGACTCCTTTGAGGGAGTTGGCCAGGAAAATTTTGAAGTTTTCCAGATATTCCTCGTCACTAAGGACCTAGGAGGGATTCACTAGTTTGATAGTATTCATAGAAAGATACTATAGATAATCATCAAAGGTATCTTACACTAATTAGTTGACTCTAGGTGTGATTTTCATCTACGGAGGCATGGAATTATTGACTGTGTGAGGTGGATTAGGCATTGGTGGATGATCGCACCACGATACACTGTTTTATTTTCACCCTTACACCACTATGATAAACATGTTTTGTATAGTAAATTTAAAATATAAAAACAAATTTAAATCATTTTTGATTCATTTATTTTTTTATCACTATTGAAAGAATAAAATTATACTTTTTTATATTTTCATTGAAGGTGGAGGTGATTTGGAGGCCCCAAAGATGATCTAAAAGAAAAATGGGCCAAACTGCATAGCATCCCACAAACATATGTCCACTATTTTGAGAATTATGTGAATTTAGTGCATCCAAATGAGATTCACCATTTTGGACCTATCGAAAACATCATGGGATATAAATCCCCTCAGGGAACTAAATCCCAATTTTGCCATTAGGGGGCTAGTCTGAACCATTTGTCCAGGGGACAGAATCTACATGAATTCAAAGGTTTTGTTCGGTATTTTGATCATATCTCCCAATAAAGATGTATAATGGATGGAAATGTTGATAGGGAGACATCCAAGAGGCCATCCAACAACTCATATATTTTTACTAAGACGTGATATGGCAGTTTACTTATCCAAAACTGAGTCTCAAATGGTATCACCAAAACCGGGTGCCCAAAACCACATACCATTTTGGCTATAAAAGGGAACAAAGGGAACCTCATTTTAATGTTTGAACGAAGATCCATGTTATTCCATTTCGGAGTCCCATAAGAGTCTCTTAATTGTTGAATAAGTTCTATAGGACCCTATCCCCATCAGGGGATCAAGGATGAAGAAGGAGTTCGACTCTACATTCCTCCGCCTGTCGATGTTGGGATAATCGGTGGGTGTTCACTATGAGAGAGGTAAACATCTTGTAAAGGGAGTTTCGATAACTTTACTACTACTGGTTTGATATATTTTGGGTTTTAAACCATTTCATTCAGAATTATCTTAGTTTTATTTATCTTTGTTTGATTTAACCGAATGAAATGCTCTTTACTTTTAACTGACCAGTGTGAGGTTTTGAGTGTGTGCCTTGCATTGTTCTGATTGGACATAACAAGAGTCCTTTACATCTCCAATTAATTCAGATTTCAATATTTTGGAAGCTATTATACAATGCATTTAATTTGGACCTTGTCTGTATGATTGTTAGGTCATGGTTTGGTTTATTGTGCTTTGATATAAGAGTGTGGAAAGTAATTGGGATTCTGATTAATTTTAACCAAATACTTACATCCATACATATATAATATCTGAGAAGAATTAACATTAAATATGTTTAATGAACTCAAAATGATAAATTTTATCTCATAATTATAAAACACCACCTTTCTATGTCAACTATTAAACTCTTTAATTAAGTCATTTTATTTTTAAAACTCTTTTCTAAATCACCCTCAATTTTAGTCATTTTTTATTAAAAATACACATTCTAAAACTATCAAAACTCTTTGAGAGATGACCTAGGTTATTCCCTATAATATAAATCAATATTAAAAACATAATACATTTTATGATTTATGACAACACAGTTAAATTTTGGTGTCGTTTCCAGAGAGCGCTTTATTTTTTAGTGAGTTTTTTATTAGATATTTTTAAATTTTGTGAATATTTTTTACTTTTTCAATCCTTTTGTGGTCAGGTTTATTTATTTTAGGTTTTGTGCATGAAGCATTATAATTTGGAAGATTTACCTCCTTTTAAACCTGAACCAATGACTATGTTACATCAACAACACCAAGACATAGAAGAGAACCCTTTGAAGGAGGACACACAAAACATCAACACTCCACTTAATCCTTCTACGTATTCTTCTGTACCAGATATAAAAACTTAAATAAACCTTTATAACATGACTAAGAACAATAAAACACTAAAAGAACTAACCTCACCTGATTTCTATATCCAACCCACATACATTCAATTACAAGATGTGGCACCTAATTTTGAACTAAAATCTGGTTTAATTCATCTATTACAAAGATTCCATAGACTTCTTGGAGAGGATCCACACAAGCATTTAAAATAATTTCATACTATTTTTTCTACATTAAGACCTAAAAATATGTTTGAAGAATATGAAAAGATTATGGAATTTCTTTTTTCATTATAGGAAACTACAAAGGCTATCTTTATTATGTAAAATCCAATAATAAGAGGTTGGGCAGACATTAAACACATTTTTCCTGAAAAAATAATTCTGAGCTTCTCAAATAGAAAAAATAAGGAATGAAGTATATGTTATAAGAAAATCTCAAGGGGAAACACTTAACGAATATTTAGAATGATTTAAAATTTTAGGTTAAAGTTGCCCACACCACCAAATAAGTGACCAACTTTTAATATAGTATTTTTATGATGGTTTAATTCCAGTTGATTATAACATGATTGATGTTCCAGTAGGTGGTGAACTAGATGATAAAACCCAAATCACTATAAGGACCCTAATTGAGAACATGTAACAAAACACTCAATAATTTAGTACAAGGTCCAGTGTACCCATTCGAGGTGTCTATGAGGTGCAAAGTACTGAATTCATGAAGAAGGTGGACACAATGTTTGAAGAGTTAAGTACCCCACTTCGACAAATTTTTCTTTCCCAAGATAAATCCCAACATACTCCTCCCATCCATTGTGTTATATATTCTTTTGACACCCAGTACCCTGACCAATGTACTCAATTAAGAGAAACATCTCGGAGTTGTTAGGAAATATTTCCTGGCTGTCCCTATAAAAAAACCTTTAGGCAAGAACATTAGTATCCATCCAACACATGTTTGAACGAAAACAAATCTTATAGGAAAGGGGGGTATTCAAACCACCCTCAATGACAATAGAACCAATCTTGGTAGAGTAGTTATCCACCACCACAACCCAGAAATCCTTAACCCCCCCAAATCCCTTTCTAACAACCCCCTCCAAAACCTAAGATAGAGTATAAGATATGATGAAACCAATGGCTTCCAACAATCTCCATTTCCAAAATACCACTAAGGCACACATAAAAGACTTCAAAACATAATTAAGCCAACTAGCTGACTCGGTGGGGAAATTGAAAATCAAGGGTCAAGTAAACTACCATCTCAACCATTAGTCAACAATATAGATAAAGGAAAGTTTTTTTCCGTAACACATAAAAGTGTAAAACATCTAAGGAGTCAAATGAATCCTCCATTTGATTCATCCCATCCTACGGAAATCTTCATCCCAACCATTAAAAATGTTCCAAATGTGGAAAAAATGTGTCTTGAGAGAATACCTTCCAAAGGAAAGAGTGTGTATGTCTATGAGTCTCATAGCCAACCGATTCCTCTTCCATTTCTTTAAAGGGCCACCCATCCTAGAAAATGAATGAAAAATGTAATCAATAATGAAATTTTGGATACATTTAAAAAAGTGCAGGTAAACATCCATTTGAATGATGTTGCGAAACAAATTTAAAGATGTGAATTGTTTTTAAAGGAGATGTGTACACAAATAAGGAGACTTCATGGTGATGAGAAGATGATCTTGGGGAGGAATCTTTTTGCATTGATAGATCCATCACTTCCCACCAAGTACAATGATCCCAAAACCTTCTCGATTGCATGCATCATAGGGGAGTATTCAATTTCAATTGTTATGCTTGATTTAGGTGCTTCTATAAATGTGATGCCTCACTCAATTTACTATTTATTGTATGTTGGATAATTTAAGCCAATTGGGATAGTCTTTCATCTAGAAAATTGAAGTACTTCACACCCCTCTGGTGTGTTAGAGGTTGTTATTTTGAGGGTTCAAAATTTAATTTTTCCTAGTGATTTTTATGTGATTAAAATGGAAGATGATAGAATGAATGGACATTCCCAATTATATTGGGGAGAACATTCTTGAAAACATCTAAAACCATGATTAATGTCCCTTATAGAACATTATCAATGGATTTTGGTGGTGACATTATCCACTTTAACATCCTTGATTACATGAAGCATTCCTCCAATGAACATTCATCTCTCTCTATTAATTCTATAGATGTACTCCCTTCCCTTGAAAAAACTTAATTTCATTCCCCTGATCCCCTTTCTAAGTTTTCTTTATTGATATAAATACTACAAAATGATTCAAGAATTTATTTTTGTAGAGTTCCAGAAACGTTTCATGCATGTTTATTAATTGCTAATTTTATGAAAACTGAGGATCCAATGACCATCGATGATACTGCTAAGCTTGTAAAAGCTCTTTCCTCATCTGAGGATGATACCATTAAGCAATTATATAAGATTAGAGATCTATAACCTTCAAACACACTTCCCTAAATCCAAATTCCACATGAATTGGAACCGAAACAACAACTGCAAGATTTTAAATATTCATATCTTGAGAATATAAACAAGATGCCCATCATCATTACTAGTTCACTCCCTGTTGATCATGAATTGCGACTTCTTGAACATTTTAGGGAGTATAAACAAGCATTTGGATGGAAACTTTATTAAATTCATGGTATTATCCCAAACATTTCCACACATCATATCTTATTTAATGATGATGCTAAACCTTTGAGGCATGTATAATGTCGACTCAACCCAAACCTCTCCTAAGTTGTGAAAATGGAGGTAAAAAAATTATTTCATGTTGGAATCATTTACCCCATCTCTAATAGCCAATGGGTTAGTCCCATTCAAATAGTTTCTAAAATAACTTGCATTACAGTAATCAAAAATGAAAACAATGAATTCATTTCAACTTCTGTGAAGAAGAGTTGGATTGTCTACATAGAATATCTCTAACAAAACCAACACCCTAGGAAGGACAATTTCCATTCTCCATTCATTGAACAATTATAGAGAGGCTAGCGGGTATGTCCCACTACTGTTTCCTTGATGGATATTCTGGATAATTTTGGATCCATATTTCCCCCAAGGATTAGGAAAAGACATCCTTCACTTACCCCTTTGGAACATATTCTTATAGAAGGACGCCATTCGGTATGTGCAATGCTACAGGTACTTTCCAGCGATGTATGGTTAGTATATTTTTAGAATAACTATATAATTTCATGGAAGTATTCATGGATGATTTCACTATTTAGGGATCCTCGTTTCATGAATGTTTGAGTATTCTTGCTTCATTCCTACATTACTGTATTGAAAATAATATTGAATAATATTATGAGAAATTCCATTTCGTAGTGTGACAAGGTTTAGTTTTGGGGCATGTCATTTATGGGGATGATATCCAAGTAGACAAATCAAAAGTGGATGTCATTTATTCCTTAATATTTAATAAAAATATATGGGATGTGCAGTCTTTCCTAGGTCATGCTAGATTTTACCGTCGTTTCATTCATGACTTTAGTAAGATTTCCCCCCACTCTCCCGATTACTCCAAAAATAAAAGGAATTTTGTTTTTGATAAATATTGTGAGGAATATTTTAATAAGTTAAAATGGAGTCTCACATCACCCATTTTAATCCAACCACCTCAGTGGGATATAAAATTTTAGATAATGTGTGACGCCTCTAACTATGCAGTTGTGTAAGTCTTGTCATAAATGGTCGATTGATCTCCACATGTCATTGCCTATGCCTCATGTACTTTTGACCCTACCCATGAAAACTACACCACAATGGAAAAACCTTTTTTTTTCATTGTTTTTGTGTTGGATAAATTCATGTCATATCTTTTAGGGTCCAAATTCATTGTGTTCTTAGATCATATAGCCTTTCAATGTCTTCTTACGAAACCTAAAGCTAAACCACGTCTGATTCACTAGATGCTCCTCCTTCAGAAATTCAATATAGAAATTAGAGATAAAAATGAGCAGAGAATGTGGGGGCTGACTATATCATTAGGATTCACCCATCCTCGGACATTGACCCATACCCTTGTATTCTTATAAATGATATGTTTCCTGATGGAAAATTCTACTGAGAGCTAGATGTTATTCCTTAGTATGTCGAAATTGTAAATTATTTGGTAGCGTGTTTCATTCCTACTAATTTAAATAAAAACCAAGACAGTCATCTAAAACATTAGTCCCATTGGTACATTTGGGATGAACCCTACCTTTGGATCCCATGTAGCGATCATGTCCTTAGGCGTTGTGTTCTCGATAGAGAGTTTCATTCTATCCTTAGATTCTTCGATACTCTGGCTTGTGGGGGCCACTTTGTCCCCAACTGACTTCTTGCAATGTCCTTGATTCTGGTCTCTTTTTCCCAACACATTTTCGTGATGCCCATGATTTTTGTAAATCTTGTCATCATTGTCAAAGAATGGGTAATGTATCTAAAATAAATGAAATTCCACATCAACCATTTCTCTTTCATGATATTTTTATGCTTGGTGTAGTGACTTTATGAGGCCATTTCCCAATTTCTTTGGAAACTTGTACATTCCTCTGTAAGTTGATTGCATTTCAAAACGGGTAGAGCCACGAGCTACATAGACTAATTATTCTAAGGCAGTTGTAGAATTTTGGAGAACCCAAATCTTCTACTGGTTTGGATTACCTAGGTTCATCATCAGTGAATAGGGTTCTCTTTTCAAAAACTGAACAATGCAATAACTTTTGTGTCGGTATGGGGTCGGTCGTCGAGTGTCTATAACATATCACGCAGAGACCAATGGTCAAGTTGAGGTGTCAAATAAAGAGGCTAACAATATTCATGAAAAGACTGTTCAACCCAATAGAAAAGATTAGAGTCTTAGAGATGATGATTCATTATGTGCTTATCGTACTACTTTTAAGACCCCAATGGGAATGTCACCTTATAGGCTTGTTTTTTGAAATATTTGTCACCTCCCTATTGAGATTGATCAATGAGCCTACTGGGCCATCAAACAATGAAATTCTAATCTTTCCGATGTAGGTTCTCAAAGGAAGTTTCATATTTATGAGTTGGAGGAAATGCACATATATGCATATGAGAAAACCAGGATTTATAAGGAGTGAACCAAGTCTTCCCACGATAGTCTCATCCTTCATCGTCAATTCCACATATGGAAAAAGCTCCTCCTCTACAATGAAAGGCTGAAGAAGCATCTAGCTAAGCTTCATTCCCATGGGTTTTTCCCATACACTTTTACTAATGTATCTTTAGTTGGTGTTGTTCAGGTTCAAAATGATGAAACTAAGAAAAACTTCATTATCAATGGGTAGCAGCTGAAACACTTCCACGAATACCATCTAGAGTTCCCAACGGAGGAACTCAATGTTCATGAAGAAACATACCAATGACACCCACCTAGTTTTATCCTTCCTTCCCACATTCTATTTTATTACACTGACGACACTACACACACTGGGTGTCAGGGGATGGGTATATTCTTAGGATAGTTCAGAATTTCCATCATCTTTTCTATTTTTATCTTTTTAGCTTGTTGAATTGTATTTTGAATTTCTCCCCTCCCTCACTTTTATGATGGAATATTATTATTTTTTATACCCACTTTATCATGGAAAATGATTCCCATTAAGTAATTGAAATTATTGAAAATTCATGTGGAATTTCCTTATTTCATGTTGATTTAACACTCAATTTTGTTGATGAAATGTGAATTTTAGCAAGAATTCAACATTGTGGGGTGACTTTCATTTGAAATATGGTTTTTTTGTTGATGATATAAATGGTCGTATCATTTTGAAACCTTTGAGAAGAGTGGTACCCTTTGTGTGAATAATTATGGTAAATTATTTCACTTAATCTCTCCACACACATTTGCACCCAACCATGAAGGGTGAAAATTTCTTACTTAATAGGAGTTAAATATAAGTTATGTTTATTTTTATCTACTTTAAAAAATCTTTTATCAATACATTCATTCTTTATCTGATCTATTTCATCACTGTACCTGATTGACCTATGAATATGTACCTGTTATCCGACTGTTTTACTCCCTAAAAACGTTTTTTTTCTGGGCTAGGTCCAAAACCAACCATCCATGACTTTTGGTCATGTTATAAATATTAAAATTAGTTTCATGAGGAGATAAAACATGGGTTGAGAGATGAGTGTGAGATTCAATCCAAGTGCAAATTTTGAAAAAAAAAATAATTGAGGGATGTGAAGAAATGTAAAACATATGGGGATATCTAGGTGAGGAGCATATATTATGACTTCTGGGAATTCTTAAGTGGGTGGGTCTTCGAATTTTATTTCAAAGAATGCGGGTTATGTTTGATGGAATGGATTGTGAAAGTAGAATTTTTTTTAAAATAACATATTTTTACTTTATAGAATGTAGAAAGAATAGAATTAAATGGTGGTCACACACACACGTGTAGAATTAGTGACATGATTAACTTTTGAATTATTTTCTTTAATTGGTATCATTCATCTCATTGAATTTCATTCTGATACAATTTTTCAGATTCCTTTTTCAGTCCTCACTAAGAATAACTCCTCGAGATGATTTCTACTTTTATCACATTTCAAAAATAAATTAAATTTTAGTTTGATATTAAATATTTATGAAGTTGGAAATATCTAAATTCATAATTTCTATAAATTTGAATTTTCATTGGAGCAAAAATGTTTATGTGTGGGGGTCTGATCGCATCAGGATTCACTATTTCATTTTCATACTTACCCCATTGTTGTAAACGTGATTTGTATTATAAATTTCTAATGAAATAAAAATTTTCCCTTCATTTTTGATTATTTTTTATGTTTTTTATAACTACTAAAAGTGGAAATCATACTAGTTTTGATATTTTCATTGAAGGTGAAGGTGATTTGGAGGCCTCAAATATGATCTAGAAAAAAAATGGACCAAACTGCCTGGCATCCCATTGACACTTTTACAATTTTTTTAGTATTAAGAAAATTCTATGTATCAAAATGTGCTGAAACATTTTGGACCTTTACAAAACCTCGTGAACTACAACTCATATCAAGGAACTGAATCCCAATTCGGCCATATGGTGGCCCATATGAACCATCCTGTATAAGGGATTGAATCTTCCCGAATTCAAAAGGTTGGTTCGGTCTTTTGACTATATCAACCAATCTAGATGTTTAATGGACACCAATGATAATATAGAGAAATTAAAGAGGTCTACCATCAACTCTTATCTTTGTTCCAAGTCGTGATATGGCTGTTTACTTGTCCAAAACGGAGACTCAAATGGTATCAACAAAATAGGGTACCCAAAACCACTTACCATTTTGGCTATAAAAGGGCACCAATTGAAACTCATTTTCATGTTCGAACTAGTAACTAAGATCTATCATTTTGGAGAACTAGGGGAGTCCCCTCATTATAAAAGAAGTTTTGGAGTCCCCTATCCTCATAAGGGGGATCAAGGATGAAGAAGGGGCTCCACCCAAATTTCCTCCTCCTCTAGATGTTAGGATAATCGGTGGGTTTTCATTGTGAGGGAGGTACACATATTTTAAATGTAGATTCAGAACACATACTACTACTAGTTTTATGTATTTTGGGTTTGATGAAATTTCATTCAGAAGTATCATACTTTGATTTATCATTGATTGATTTAATTAAATGAAATACTCTTTACTTTTAACCAATCAGTGTGAGGTTTTGAGTGCATGACTTGTGTTGTTACAATTTAACAACACATGAATCCTTTTCTTCGAAAATTATTTGAGATTTAAATTATTTTGGAAGCTATTATACCATGCATCTAATCTGGACCGTGGATTTAAAATTTTTATTTCAATGTTTAGCTCAACGTGCTTTGATATAAGAGCATGGAAAGTAATCCGTATTTTGATTAATTTCATCCAAAGACTTACATCAAAACATAATTAATCTTGGAGAATAATGAACATTAAATATGTTTAGTGAAATCACATTTAACCCTTATATCTCATAATTATAAAACACCACCTTTTCTTGTCAACTATTAATATATTTAATTAAGTCATTTTATTTTTAAAAATGTTTTCAAAATCACCCCTAATTTAAGTCATTTTTATTAAAAATAAAAATTATAAACCAATCAATGCTCCTTGAGAGATGACCCAAGGTCTTACCTATAGTATAAAGCAATTTGAAAAACATAATCAATTTGACATGCCGCAAGAATACGGTATGTGAGGGACTTTTAATTCCCTTTTTGCACCATCACCTACAATTCTGAGATAATAAAGGATGTGATGGGGAGACATAAGTGCTATCTGGGGGAGGTTTAGTGACATCAGGAGGCTCAAACCAGCTCAGATAAGCATAGGTAAAACCATGGTGATGAAATAATGGCTTACGAGCCAACCAAATTTCTTACTTTTGAACTCTATGGTTGGAAAACTATTTCCATTCCTCGGAACCCTTTCTGTCATTTTCGGCCTCGATAGGGATGTGTTCCACCTATGCCCGGACTTCTCCCAACATGACTTCAACATTATCTCTCAGTATTCAAGATAATAATTGAATGCATAGAATTGGTTGATGGTATGTCGAAGGATCTTGTGATAATAGAATTAGTTCGGGCGATCAGTGAGGTCGGACTCATCAAAATTATTGTGTTATGGCTATTCAAGATCCCCTATTATAGGAAAATATATAAATAACCCACAACCTAGGCTTCTATAAAGGAGTAGATCTGATTTCTTTGCTATGTAAAGGGAGATCTAGGAACTTATCCCTGATAAGGGGGTGGTTCATGATGAGGGTATAGAGTTCGATTATATCACCAGAGTGGTGGTGTTGATTTAGGAGGCACCTAATGATTTTGTGGTGAATGAGGTTGAGCCTGAGGTCATTTCCTTCGATGAGGATATGATTGGTGAGGTTTTTCTTGAAATAACTCTAGAAGTTATGGATCCTCTACATATAATTTTTTATTAGTCTCTAACTTGGTAGAAGTTCTTGAAGGATTTTGGATATGTAATGGATGTACCTACTTAACTTACTGCAAGGTGTCCTCTAGGCACTGGGCTTTGTTATAAAAATCCTAGAATCCACCCAGGAAATTATGAGTGATAAGGTTTGGGGAAACTCAATTTTGACATTCCCCATGCACATCGTCAACAACTTATCATGGTTCAGTGGAATGTCAACAAAATACTTGAGGCCCTTCAATATGGATATGATGTCTGTGACTTGATTATTTGGAAACTATTTTCACTTGAATAGTTTGGGAATACTTGCTTACAGGTGGAAAAGATGAATTGGTAGAGAAACTACTTTCGGTGGTCTTCCCAACTAGTTATGGACCTGATGAGTAGCTACCGATACAAGAAGAACATATGCCCTTCCAATGTATAAAAAAACCAACAGACATTGGATTCCTTCTCGTACTCTAATGTTCCCAACACGAGTCTATATCTTAAGATGAAATGGTCTAGATGTGGAAGTGGGTCCCTCATCCCCTTGAAGAGGGAGAAGTTAGGTTTCCTGAAATCCTAGGGTTCTTTCCGATCATCCAACAATGCCAGATTCAACTTTCCATAAGGTGGGATTTCCACCTATCATGTTTTCAGTGCCTCAAGGAAATAAATGATAGGGAATATAAGATTTCATTGGACGGGATTTCTATAAGGAGATGATTCTTAGACACCAGTTCATTGAAAGGCTCGATAACACGGTATGTAGGCTCATCGTATCATAGGGTAGCTTGATCTAGGTCCTGAGGGGGATTACTGTGATGCTCGAGGGGATTCAGTGACATGATCTGTGGCCAATATCTGTAAGATATGGTATCCAACCAATTATAATGTGAGGGATTACTGTGCTCGACCAGGGGAAACTGGTCGAGAATGACTTGAGGTTTCCCCTACTTCCCTAGTGGAGGAAGAACATGATCCTATCAAGGATCACCATAATCTATGTGATTCTTAAGAAGGAGTTCCTAGATTATCTAGTTTTGATCTATAATATATTGTTTCATAGAATCCATGTTAGGATCATCCCATGTCCTCTGTGTGTCATCAGATGGAACAGGGGGCTCAAGATATCTTTTCCCCTTATTGGGATCCCGATTGGTAGGAAACGATGTTGACGGTTCTACAAGGATGATATTTTTACTTTGTAGATAAGGGAAGACACTTGTGTGTGGGTCCACCTAATACTGTGCTAGGATAGTATGTTGGAACGCTTATCAGATCCTATATAGGTATCCCTATTCTTGGGAAATTCAAGAAAAACCATATTTACTATAACAACACCTTGAGGAATGTACTTGATATTGTTGGGTAGGTATGGCTATTTCCAGATAGGGATGAAATGGAGGGTGGCATATTATCACCATCCATGGAGTTGCACATGTGAGGATGTCTCTTTAATAACCCTGTAGATCACTGTGAATCCCTAGACGAATCTGTACTAAAGAGTCTTATGGTAGCCGAGTGATGTGGAATGTTGTTCCATTGGGAGTGTTGTTTACTCTACTATGCGGCACTACTGATTAATTTCATCAAAGTTCTCCTAGGTCCCTGAACAGACCAACTAATAATTTAAACAGAGGTTATATATCGCCCAGATGGTCTAGCAAAAGCATATAACTTCATCTTGGGTGAGTGACATTGGAATGTCAAATTCAGGGGCTGTAACAAGCTTGAACATCTCAGACAACTAATGAGAGGCCAGAGTATCCCATATACATACTTATTATAAACCATAGTCCTACTAGTGGTTATCCTAGGCTTTTTTCAATGCTTGATAAGTGACAGATGGTATTAATTATGTTTATTAGTGCGGTGGTGGACAGACTGGAGGAGAAGCCACTACATGAGTTGACTTTTCATTATGTGCTAGGCCATCTCCTTTGGGTGGTAGCAACCACATCATCATGTCTCTATAGGATATGGTGTTTAACACCAACTTATGTGTGAGGGAATCATCCCTTGGTGGAAGGTATGGTGGCTTCTCATCATATACCATGCCCCAAAATAACTCTTTGTGATCTCGTGACAAGGTATGGAATGAAAATGGAGATGAAAGGGAGTACTGCACGATGAGAACCTGGAAGGGAGCCAAATTTTCATCCTCATGCATGTACCTGTGATGTAATTTGGGTATCTTGTGAATTTCACCTATAAAAATGGATAACCTCACCCATTGGTCTACTACCCCAGTCTTGGATGTGGATGAAGGGGGCGAAGTCTTCCTCATTAGATTGAACTTAACTTCAGATTCTGAGAAGCGAAATGGATTAACAATGACTTGTCACTTTTCATCATTTATCCTTCAATGGTGATGGTTTTTTCTTCTACCTCAAGATGGTTCTTCATGGAAAGGAGTTGATTCATTATTAGTAGGACCTTAATACATATAAGAACAATGAGGATCTTATCTTTTATTTTTCACTATATATGTAGGTCCTCTGCATTGATTTTTCAGGATACAGGGAGGGCCTCTGTAACGGTTGTCATCGGAGTGGGGAAGACCTCCACTTTGGGTAATGAAAACATGGGGAGGACGTCTATTATGATTGTGGGAGTGGGGATGACCTCCACTAGAGTGGGTAGATGAGTGATTAGGGACTTCACACAGATAGAATGAGACATGTGGATGACCTCTATGTTGAAGAACCCGAGTGTGAAGAGGACCATCGTACTAGTTTTTGGATGTTCGTGGGGGACCTTTGTTGGGATTGATGTTGGAACAGGGATGACGTTTTCCATAGATGGTGGAAACTTGAGGAGAGCCTCCATATCAACTAGTGGTGATAACATGAGGAAAACCTTCATACATTTCATTGGTGAAGTGGGGAGTTCCTCTGCTTTGGTGGATGATGTAGTGGGGAGGACCTCTGCTTTAGTTGGGAATGGCATGGGGATGACCTATGTGTTGGTAGTCCAAGACATGGGGAGGACCTCCGTATCGGGAACCATAAACATGAGGATGGCCTCCATGCTGAGTGCAAGAGTGGGGAGGGCCCCCACTCTGGTAGGTGATTGAATGGGGAGGAACATTGTACTACATATCCTCATCAAAAATCAGTTTATAACAACTTCTTCTGATGATGGAGGTTGAGAGGGTCAACCCAACATGCTTGTGGGGTGACTGAGATCTCGATACCAATGGGACATTGATGGGTACCTACACTATTGTAGTAGGGATGTGGATTACTTCATCTGAGATTGTACAAGTCACTATAGTTGTAGAAGATGATTCCACATAGTAGGAATCCACCTGATCTATCACCTGATGTTGGTGTCTGGTCATTCAGACTATGGCTGTCAGAGCAGGGGAATGGTCCACCTGTTCTTTGGCCTAAATGACCGGTCAGTAATGGTGTTGATGGGCCTTGTGGGATCTCTTCCTATAAGCTCCCAAGTAGTAGTCACAGTCGGGGTTACCAAAATATCAACCACCTCCTCGACATAGCAGAGCTAGTAGAAATATCACAGTTGGGATCTCTTCCTATAAGCTCCCAAATAAGTCTGTCACTGGAGTGGGGAGCAGTAGCTCCCAAAGCGTCCCTTAGGTATAGTGGTGTCAGTGACGTGTAGAAGGATCTAGGTCCTAGAAGAAATTATTACTCATGATAATTAACCTCTCTTAATCATTCTAAAGTATGACTGTTTCAATAATTCGTATTTGAATGATCTCCAAGGGTGATATGGGGATTGGGCTCCATGTAGCTCTAGTCGTTGCAGATGTCGTGGTGGAGGTGGAGTAGTGTGGGATTTCCACAATGATGTTTCCCCTACGCCAGTGCCTAAGGAGATTGGGTTGATGTATTACATGTGATTGGGTCTTGAAAATAAATAATATTAAAATGTCAATACGTATATATTAAAAGTAATTCCCAATGCCCCAACAACGTTCAATCTTGTACGGTTTTAGAGAAAATCTTTACTGAAAATGCTAAAGATCAAAAAGACCAATGATTAACTACCCAAAATTCTAGTGAGTTACATGCCAATCCAACTTTTGGATTGGTGGGACCTGGCACCAAATATCTAGATATTATAACTTTCTCATCTACAGATATCTAAAACTCTAATAGTCCACATTTTAAAGAGAATATTTTCACATTGGGTTCACCATTTTTATTTCTGAAACAATCACCAGGGCGCCCTTCTACTCATATTGTCACACATTGGCATGAATTATACCCTGTTTTTCTCTATTTATAATGGGGATTTAAATTCATAACCTCTTTTTAGAAGTCTTCAACTTGTTTGAAAAAGGATTAGGGGATTTCGGTTCCACCTTCCATGGATTCCTCCTTCGAATTCATCGCCTTGTCTGAGTTTCCCTCATAGATTCAGATGTGTTTTTTAAACTCCTTCTCAGTTCCATTTCATTCTTGATACCATTTAATTATGTTTCTTCTATTTGTAAATTCCAAGGGTTATTTACAAGGATGAAACCTTCGGTTAGGGGGGTAGTCACTTTGGGAGTTGCTGTCAAGTATGGACATTGAAAAATTGGTACATTTGTATTCTTCCTCACAGTAGGGATTCTCATGGGCATGGAACCTAAGGAATTTCATGTCTATAAGGAGTTATCTGATTCCATAGGAATTCCTTATGTGGTTTTCGATTGGTATCCCATGTGTCTCATTAGGTAGTAGTGTAAAAGTTTTTGAGTTTAACGTCTTGCAGATATGGAAAGCTATTTATCAAAACACCCCATGGAGGCAGATTATGGAGGGGCATCCCTAGGAGAGAGCTCCTAATGGTTTACAAGATCGATGTATCATAAGGTATATGGATTTGGATCATGGGTGGTGCACCCCATAAAGTGGAAGTTGTCACGCCATGAACGTTGATATGGACACATATGAGGGTGGATCAAGGTGGTTCACCCCTAAGAGGGAGAAACCAATGTTTACCATTGGTTAGCACTGAACCTCGGGGAGGCTTCCTACATACCCTATTTAGAGGATGGAGATCAAAACTAACATAGTTCTTTGAATGGCGTGGGGATTAAACATTAGATATACCATTCAGAAGAGCATTTATCTTGGTTGGATTGTACGAGGCTTAGATATTGAAGTTTCCCAGGTGCTGCTTAGATCAATGATGATGTGGAAGGAATGGTATTATTCCACCTAGATATAGCGACTTGAGTAAAATAAATATAGTTTGTGGATAGATTAGATGGAATGGATGTAATAGATGGGGTTGTTGGATTTGTTGGGATTGAATCCCATGGAGGTTTCCTATGTATCCCACCTTTTTTAATCAAAGTCCACATAGTTCTGAGGGGGGGGGGGGATATTTGGGTTACACCTAAAGAAACGGCCCATATGATTGAGGTGGATGATTTTCATGTTCCTACTAGGATGTTGAATCCCTGGTCGAATCAATATGGATGATGAATGAAATGGGTTCCGGTGGATAGATCATAACCACCGGTGGAGGTGAATCTAGAGGATGTATCGAATAAAGGGAAGATGTCACATCATGTGTTAAAATCCATTGGAGGGAGCACATGAGTTTACCATTGGTTAGGATTGAACCTCATAGAGGCATCCTACATACCCTCTTTAGAAAAAATGGATCCAAATCTACGTAGTTTGGAAAGGGGAGTTGGGTGTTATGGTTTCTCCCAACCTATAATCCCACATTAGTGATACTCAGTGTGAGATATAAGAGGAAGAAGTTGACTTGATATTAGTGTCACGAATGATGTAGCAAAGAGATATGGTGTGGGGATTACACATAAAAGCTACCAGGGGAAGATCTAATAATGTGAAAGGAGGATCTCATTATGTATGAGGAAGATTTCATTCTATATGAGTAATACACAGAGAATCATATCAAGGGTTTGAGAGACTTACGTATAGAGACTTACCGATGCATACATGGAAATACTCACTAATGGAAGAGGGATGCTGGATTGAGATTGTGGGTAGTGAGAGGTTCCTGGTTCTCATATGCTCTGTGATTCTATGGGAAGGATGTCACTCTGTGTGTAACGACCCAAAAATTCATTAATGAAAATTCCTCTTGGTCTATTTAAATGTATTCTTGTGATTATGTATAACGTATGGAATTATTTGGTTTTATGTTTTGGATTTTAAAATACCATTAAGAATTGTGATTGTTTCAAATATATCTGTTGAACATTGATCACATGATTAGTAGAAATATATTGATTTAAAAAATCTATTTTAGTCAGACAAAGGAAGGGATGGCCTCATCTAGTAGACTTTCCCCATACAAAGAACATTTGTCGGAGCTCGGAAAAGAGGTGGCATCATTCGGCTTCACTCTTTACCAATACCAAGTCAATCTTGAACACGTTAATCTTGAGCAGAACTGACTATGAGAGAAGTTGAAGTTAATAGATATTACCACACAAGCGATGTTATCCGAGCCACCCCAAGAGTCCATCACCATTGCACACCTTACCCTTCAGTCATATGCGGGTTCTATAAGGGGTTATGTAATGATACTCTAGCAATATGACTATGTGCATTATTCTAGTATAGAAAACATACATTCTTTTTATTGTTACTTCGTAAATAGTTTTAAAAGAGAAAATAGTATTTTTAGTTAGTATTCAACTAAGAAATCTATTTTGGTGAATTAATGGATAATTTAATTAAATATTATTTTAATAAAATATTATTATTATTAAATTAATTTTTATTAAATATAAATGGTTGTATAAAATTTATGAATGCTATTGTAATTGTTAGTAAGGTTTGAAAGCTATTTCTATCAAAACCCATGATTTTTTATAAATGTCAATTTTTTTAAAGTAAAAATTCAAATATTTAGAAAATTATTTAGATAAAATGAATATTATTTTTGGAATAAGAACGTCAAAATTATCGAATAGTGATTTTTTCATAATTTTCTGAGACAATCAAGTTTTTGGGTAAAAATTAAATACTGTTTAAATATATAATGAGTTTAATGACATCATAATGACCCAATAGAGATGTTATAAAACACTATAAAAATTATATTCGACAAATATATGGTTACAATTAAAATAATTTGATTTTAGATTTTTTTGATTTGTTTTACAAAGCATTAGTGGACCCTCTCAGACTTATAAAATATTTAGTCTTTTAAAATTGTTTTCCTTGAGAGTGTAACTCACATCCACATAATCAACCCTTTTATTTTCAGATGTTCTTCCATAGTCCTTATAAAATATTGTTTTCCAATCCCCTTTTTAAAAAAACATGGCCAGAACCCATGGGCTTGTTTTTTTACTTTGATTAGTTTAATGTGAGGTGTCCAAAACCTAAATAATAATGAATTCATTCTCCTTTCCTATATAAACCCACCCAAGCTCCCACTTGATCTTCAATAAGAGCCTTTGGAGTTCGACCAACCCCTACCCTCATCTCTCTATAATCCTCCCAAGGTTCCCCAATTTCACAAGAAGCCTCTCTCATGCTTCTCCCAAGCCTTTGGGATCACACTTCCTAGTAAGGGATTCAGATTTTCTTTATTTATGTCCAAGTTTCCTTATATTGTTATGCACTTTTATTTTAAATTATAAATGTTGGGGTATGATTTATAATCTCCCACATACTTCCCTCTTCATGTTTGAAAAATTATAGATCCCGTTTCTCTCTCATTAATGGCACCCATTTACATCTGTTACCATGCTGAAATACTATAAGGAATTTCTCTCTCCTCATTTACATTCAAGAAATTCTTTTATATTACATATCTAAATTCTATTAAATTAGTTGGGACAAGTATATATATGACTCCCCCTTACTATTCATTTCATTTATATATTATGAGATGCCCATTTATCTCTCATCAACCATTTTTATGAATTCTTATGTCACGCCGTTATGCTACCGAAATTGCACCGCATTTTTCCAAGCCAAGATCATTGTGTAGTGAATACCATACCCATGTCTCTATAAAGTGTATTCACCATTATGAACATATAAATATTTAATGGTACATTCATGTATTTATTCCACTTTCCTTAATCGTGGAATAACGAATGATGTTGATTGATTCCATGTTATATGATTCATGTGGAACACTTATGCATGAAATGAATTGTTTAAGAAGGGTGCACCCTGATAGCGCTCCAATACACTGAATAAAGATTAGTATCATGATACGTCAAGTTCAATGAGGTTTTACTCATGATAATTCAAGTTCAATGAGGTTTTACTCATGCTCCATGTCCAAGGAGCCTTGGATCCTGCTAAATTCATGTTAAATGTTGTTTCCACATTTCCATGTTTTGATTATCATGTTTTATCATGACTTTATGTTCATGTTTCTCTTATGCTCCATTGATAAGCCTATTTTCTAACATGTATTGTATTACTCATGTTATCCCATGTTTATTCCATTACTAGGCTTTATTCCCACCCTTCTTATGCATGTCTTCAGGTTATCCCATGCAATGGTAAGTACGAGGGCGTGTACTAGTCATGTAAAGGAAAATTTCAATAAAGATGTTTTATTCCATGTTTTAAGATGTTATGTAATGATACTTAGCCCCAACGACACTAGACCTCTCAATATTCTATGTTTTATCAAGTGAAGTTTATGAAATAAATATTGTTTTAGTGTGTAATAAAGAGCTGGGTTGTCATAGTTGGTATTAGAGGATAGGTTTAGTTATTTTTTGATTAAGATTAGAAAAACCTAGTAAATCCATAGAGACAAGACTAAGTATAAAAACATCCCTAAGTTATGTGAGCATTGAGTATGTGGTTTATTGAGAAAATACATCCCTTTCGGGATACGAGCAGGTAGAGGCGGCTCTGGCACTGATGTACCTAGGGGTGAAAACCTCAACAAGGAGTTTCGGGCTTGACCTGGGGTATCCTAGTACACTATAATGGGCCTTGCTCCACTCTTGGTTATGAAACTCTTGAGGGATATTATTTGGTAAATTCACAAGCTTAGTTTGAAACCTTATTAAGGGAATTTAAAAAATTCCCCTAAGAATATATGTTAGAAAGTAGATCATGAATATCATAGATTGAAGCCTATGGATTCAGAAGTTAAGTAAATATAAATTATTTATAAGTCATCAGTTTTGTCCTTGGATTACCCTTTATGTGTTACACCTAACATTACTTTTATTCCATCCAATGGTCGGTAATAGGAGTACTCAGGCTAAAAATCGATGTGAAGATCAATGTGATGACTATGTTAATGATATTCCCAATCCGATGGGAGCAGGAATCACGAACTTTGTCACGCTTCTATCTCAGTTAAATCAAGAGTTTTATAGAAACATGGGTCAAGAGAAACATTCAACCCCCCCACCCTAATAAAGCACATTTCACTATCAAGAGCTCCATGAGACAAAAGCCTCCAACTTTTAATGAATCATATGTTCCCTCAATCGATGAAAAATGGATCAAATCCATTAAAAAGTTCTTCTCTATCCTAAATGTTCTGAATAAGAGAAGGTTCTCCTGGCTACTTATCATATGGAGGGTGAAGTTGATCGATGTTGGAATTTGATCAAAAATATTAAACGTGTGTAAGAGATCGAGGTGTTGGAATGGATGGATTTTCTGAAGACGTTTTTTGATAAATTTTTTCCATGCACCCTCCGACTTAAGATAGAAAGGGACATCCTTGCCCTCAAGAAAAAAAGATGATGAATCTGTCAGAGCGTATGAGGAAAACTTCACATGGCTTGAACGAAACACCTCTGGCTTTGTCGTTACTCATGAATTCAAGGTTGACCGCTTCATTGGTGGGCTGAAACCTAGCCTATGGATAGAACAGGAGATCCGTGACTTTGATAGCTATGAGGAAATTGTATGATTTGAACTTAAAGTCAAAATGAAGATCATAGAATATCAGGGGTATCTTGGGGATAAGAAGAATAAGGTGGAATTAAATGATGGTAGTCTTATGGATAAATCCAATGGGGGTAAGAATATCCAACACCCCACTTTCCAAAGGTGTAGAAAGAAGCACCCTGGAAATTGCCTGAAGGGTATGAGGAAATTCTTTAGGTGTGAAAGAGAAGGGAACCAAGATATTTACTGTCGGCATGAAAACCCGTGGTTGTGACAGAAGAGAGGATCATTACGATCGACATTCAACTCATTGTTAATTTCTTCAACTACAATGAAATGGGGAACTTTTCAAATCACTGCCCTGAGATAAGGGTTTTTGGAAGCAACCAACAACCTCCAAGGTAGAAAGGGTGAGTGTTTTCCATCACTACTGCTGAAGTGAACCCCGACAATGAAGTGGTGATAGGTATGCTAGTTATTCATTCAATAATAGTGAATGTAATTTTTCATTATTTTTCAACACATTTTTTTATATTCCAAATGTTTAGTAGAATAATCCTAGCCCCACCACAAATCATGGTAGTGAAAATGTCAGTGAGTACGGAAAATGGGGAAATGATTGCATCCAATGAATATAACTCCTCCCTTATCATAATTTGTGGAGTGAACATCCTAGAAAACCTCACCATACTCTCTCTTGTGTAATTTGAAGCAACTCTTAGCATGGATTGGCTTTCCTTATATATAGAAAATATAATTTTTTGTGAAAGGGAAATCACTCTCCATATGGAAAATCGAACCCCGATTCTATACAAGTTCAAGGAGGGAGATGAATCTTCTATAGCTCCATCATCTCAAATGTGGACATTACTTCCCAATGACCACGCGCATCCGGCTCAGATGATTCAGTCTAAGGACGCAACCATCCTTGAAGACATGGCTATTGTGAAGAAATTCGCTGAAGTGTTTCCTGGAGAATTGCATTTTTTTCTCCTAGAAGAGATGTTTAATTCTCAATTGATCTTATACCTAGGGCATTGCCAATATCCAAGACTCCATATAGAATGGCTGTTGAGAAACTAGAGGATTTGAAGAAACAACTACAGGAGAATCTGGATAAAGGGTATATACACCCATGTGCTTCACCATGGGGTGCACCAGTCCTCTTCGTCAAGATGAAGTATGGGTCAATGCGCCTTTTCTTTGATTATCATGAGATTAACAAAGTCACGATAAGGAAAACGTATCCTCTCCCATTAATTTATGACTTGTTCGACCAGCTATGTGGAGAAAAATACTTTTACAAGGTTGATTTGTGGTGGGGATATTATCATGTAAGGGCGAATAAGGAAGATATTCCGAAGGCTATATTTTGTATAAGATACAGGAAATATGAATTCATAGTAATGCCTTTTGGACTCCCTAATTCTCTAGAAATATTCATGGACATGATGAATAGAGTCTTTAGAGATTACCTCAACAAATTTGTGGTAGTCATTATAGATGATATTTAAATATACCACAAAACCTTGGAGAATAATTAGGAGAATCTATGAACTATACTAGAGACCTTGCGGAAGGAGAATCTCTATGCAAAGTACAACAAGTGTGGGTTCTAGTTGAAGGAGGTCTCATTATTAGGCCATGTCATCACAAGCAATGGGATATCTTTGGATCCCTCCAAGACAACTTCAATAGAGGGGTGGATGAGGCCAACATCGATAACAAATATCCATAGATTCTTAGGGTTAGCTGGATATTATCGACGATTTGTGAGAAATTTCTCATGATTTTCCAACCCTTTTACCAATCCAACTCAGAAGAAAGTAAAGATTGATTGGTGTGATGAATGCGAAGAAAGTTTCAAGGAGTTAAAAAGGAGGATTATCACTGCACATGTGATCACTTTACCCATAAGTGGAGATATTATTGTGGTATACAATGATGCTTCTAAGAAGGGAATGGGATGTGTGTTGATGCAAAATAACAAAGTCATTGTCTATGCTTCAAGGTAATTGAAATTTCTGGAGCAGAATTATCCAACACATGATCTGCTATTGGATGCGGTGATATTAACTTTAAAATATTGGATGCATTATCTATTTGGTGAGAAGTGTGAAATATATACTAACCACAATAGCCTCAACTATATATTCACACAAAAAGAGTTGAACATGTTTCAACAAATATGGTAAGAGCAGATCAATGACTATGACTGCTCAATCTATTACCACCCTTGGAAAGTGAACAAGGTGGAAGATGCTTTAAGTAGAAAGGACCCAGTGATTCTATCACTGATGAGAATTGAGAAAGATCCAATCTTCTTATATTTGATAAATATGGACATGGGAATCATAAATAAGGGAACATCATAAATCCTTTCAGAAATGATTGCTCAACCATATCTTTTGGAAAGTTTGATGGATGCTCAAATGGATGATGTTGGAATTCAGAAGAAAGATGAAGCTATCAAAAGATGGAAATCCTCAATGTTCAGTGTTAATGAAAAAGAAATTGTGAGATTTGGGAAAATACAATGTGTTCCATCAAGTTTAGAGTTGACGAAGGAATTTTTGGATGATGCACATAGTTCAAATTTCTCTATTCACCCTGGAAACACAAAGATGTATCGAAATCTCTGAGAGCATGATTTTTGGGATAATATAAAGAAGGATATTCCTAAATTTAAATTAAAGTGCCTCATGTTTCGGCAAGTGAATGCTATCAGACAAAAGTATAAGGGGATGATGCAACCACTACCCATACCAGCATGGAAATCGGAGAATATCACCATATACTTTGTCACTAGATATTAGACGACATCTAAAGGAAACAATGAAATATGGGTTATTGTGGATCATCTTACAATGTATACACACTTTATTTCAATTAGGGATGATTTATAATTGGATCAACTGAAATATATATATATCAGGAAAGTGGTAAGGTTGTATGAAGTACCACTATCAATAGTATCTGATCGAGATCCAAGATTCACCTCTATGTTTTGGAAGAGTCTTCAGCATGCTATGGATACTGACCTGAACTTCAGTACAACTTATCAACCCCAAAATAATGTCCAATCTGAGTGGACTATCAAAACACTTGAGTATATGTTGAGAGCATGCTCAATGGACTTTAAAGGGGGATGGGATCAATATCTTTCTCTGGCTGAATTCTCCTATAATAACAGTTTCCACTCGAGCATCCGAATGGAACCTTGTGAAGCCCGGTATGGGAAGAGGTGCAGAACACTGGCATGTTGGGATAAAGTCAGTGAGCGTAAGCTGCTAGGACCAGAAATGGTCTAAGAAGTGGTGGAGAAGGTGAAGACCATTCACCATCATATCAAGGTATCCCGGAGTAAATAGTAGAGATATGCAGATAACTGTTTATAGGACCTTGATTTTAGATATAGAGACATGGTATTTCTACGCATATCTCCGTGGAAGAAGGTCATAAGGTTTGGAAAGAAAGTGAAGTTAAGTCCTAGGTATATCGGTCCCTTTGAGATTATTGATCGTGTCGGGGATGTGGCCTATCGACTATCACCTCTACCTACTGTGGTCAAAGTACATGATGTCGTTCATGTGTCCCTCTTAATGAAGTACATACCAGACTCTTAACATGTACTCTCTTTAGAGGAAGTACAACTAAAGGATGATCTTTCTTACAAGTGGAAACTAGTGAAGATCTTAGATTTTAGAGAAAAAGTTCTACGAAATAAGATAATAACCCTCTTCAAGGTGTTTTGGTGAAACCACAAGTTAGAAGAAGAGATGTGGGAATCAGAGGAAATGATGATGAAGAGTTACCCACATCTGTTTTAGTGTGGGGTAAGGAAATTTTGAGGGCGAAATTTCTTAAGGGGGAAGATTGTAACGACCCAAAAATTCGTTAATGAAAATTCCTATTGGTCAATTTAAATGTCATCTTCTGGTTATGTAAAATTTATGGACTTATTTTGTTTTATTCTTTGGATTTTAAAATATCATTATGAATTTTTACCATTTCTAATAAAGCCATTGAACATCTATCACATGATTAGTATAAATATAGGTCTTTAAAAAATACAATTTACTCAGACAAAGGAAGAGATAGATGCATACTGTAGACTTAACCTGTACAAAGCCCATTTTTTCGGAGCTGAGAAAGAAGGTGGCATCATTGGGCTTCTATCTTGACCATTCCCAAGCCGAGATTGGACATTTTAAGATTGAGCGGAACTGAATACAGGAGAAGTGGAAGTTAATAGAGATTACCACCTGAGAGATATTATCCATGCCACCCCAAGAGTCTATCACCATCGTACACCATACCCTTCGGTCTTATGCAGGTGTTATAAGGGGTTATGTAAAGAGACCCTAGCACTGTGACAATTTAAATTATTCTTTTATAGAGAATATACATTCTTTTTATTGTTACTTCGTAAAAAGTTTTTAAAGTGAAAAAAGTATTTTTATTTAATATTCAACAAAGAAATCTATTTTGATGAATTAATGGATTTTTTAATTAAATAATATTTTTATAAATTTTGTTATTATTAAATTAATTTTTATTAAATAAAAATGGTCGTATAATTTTTATGAATTCAATTGTAATTTTTATTAATGTTTGAAATCTATTTTTATCAAAACTAAGATTTTTTTTATAAATGTCAGTTTTTTATTTTAAAAGTAAAACATCACATATTTAGAAAATTATATAGATAAAATGAATATTATTTTTGGAATCAGAACTTTGAAATTATCCAATGGTGAGTCTTTCATAATTTTCTGAGACAGTCAAATATTTGGGTAAAAATTAAATATCGTTTAAATATATAACGTCTTTTATGAAATTATAATGACCCAATAGTGATGAAATAAAATAATATAAACTTTATTTCCATCCAATATAATTTTTTCTACTAAAATAATGTCATTTTAGATATGTTTGATTTATTTTAGAAAGCTTTAGTGGTCCCTCCAAGTCTTATAAAACATTTTATCTTTTTAAATTGTTTTCCTTGAGAGTGTGACGCACCTCCACACAAGAAACCATACTATTTTAAGATTTTAGGCCACTGAACGTTAACAATATTGTTTTCCACTCCCCTTTTGAAAAAACCATTGGCACAAACCTTGATATGGTTTGTGGTTTTCATTAGTTTAATGTGAGATGTCCCAAACCTAAATAATAAATAATTTCCTCTCATTTCCTATATAAACCCACCCAAGATCCCACTTCCTCTTCACTCAAAGCCTTTGGAGTTCGACCAAGCATTTCCCTCCTCCCTCTAAAATCCTCCCAAGCTTCCCCAAGCTCCCAAGAAGCCTCTCTTAGGCCTCTCCTAAGCCATTGGGATTTCACTTCCAAGTAAGGGATTCTCATTTTCATTATTTATGTCCAAGTTTCCATATATTGTGATGGATTTTTATTTTCAATTATAAATTTTGGGGTATGATTTATCACCTCCCCCATACTTACCTCTTCATGTTTTAATATTTATAGATCCCATTTATCTCTTATTAATTCCTCCCATGTAAACCTGTTACCATACCGAAATTCTGTAAGGAATTTCTCTCTCCTCATTTACATTCAAGCAATTCTTTTGTATTATGTATCTAATTTCCATTACATTTTTTTGTACATGTATATATATGACTCACACTTAATTTAAATTTAATTTACATATTATGAGACACCCATTTCTATTCTCATCCACCATTTTTATGAATTCTTATGTCACGTTGTTATGCTGCCGAAATTGCACCGCGTTTTTCCAAGCCATGATCACTGTGTAGTGAATACCATACCCATGTCTCAATCAAGCGTATTAACCTTTATGCACATATAAATACTTACTTGTACTTTCATGTATTTATTCCAAATTTCTTAATCATGGAATAACATTTGATGTTGATTTATTCCATGTTATATGATTCATATGGCACACTTATGCATTAAATGAAATGTTTAAGAAGGGTGCACCCTGATAGCACTCCAATGAATTAGGTAACGATTAGTATCATGATATGTCAAGTGCAATGAGTTTTTACTCATTACAATTCAATTTCAATGAGGTTTTACTCTTGCTACATGTTCAATGAGCCTTGTATCATGCTAAAATCATGTTAAATGTTGTTTCCACATTTCCATGTTATGATTATCTTGCTTTATCGTGCCTTTATGTTCATGTATATCTTATGATCCTTTGATATGTTTAATTTCTAACATGTATTGTATTTTTCATGTTATCCCATGTTTATTACCATAATGGGATTCATAGATCACCCTTTTCTTATGAATGTCCTCAGTTTATAACATGCAATGCTATGTACGAGAGAATGTAGTGGTCGTTTAAAGGAAGTTTTCAATAAAGATATTATATTTCATGTTTTAGGTTGTTATGTAATGATCCTAAGTACCAATGACTATATACCCCTCGATATTTAATGTTTTATCAAGTGAATTTTATGTAATAAATCATGTTTTAGTGTGTAATAAAGATTAGGGTTGTCATACTGTGGAAAGAGGGCCTCATTATATTTAACTCATACTCAGGTATGTCTTGGCCTTTCCAGATATGGGGAGATGTAAATTTATTGTAATATGTTAAGGACATTAGGGCTAGGTAGTTTTACATCCTAAACCTCGGATGTGGGGGACCATCTCTATACCCGATTGGGCTTATATAATTGGCGCTCATGAAACCTTGGGGAAGGGAAGGCATCATCAGTGAAATAAGTAGAGGGTGGGGAGGAGTGGTCCCTCATGAGGTCCACATTTGTGTGGCTATAATGAATAGAAAAAACATTATCATACCTATGATAAAACTAAGAGTTAGGGTACCACAATAAGGGACACATCACGAGGGACCAAGAAATAACTATGAACAATCATGGAGGGTTACATGGAGAATGAGTACACTAGAGGTGACGGTTGCATGCAAGAGGGGCTCAAACATGGTGATTCAAAATAAAGGCAACTCGTGGTACTTAAAATATGGGGTCCATGAATGATTAGATAATTTCATGAAAAATGAATGGTTGAGCACACGATGGGGTGCACCCAAGGGAAGGTGGGGTGCACAAGAGGTGTTCTTTGCGTGCACTATACATAGGCTTGAAAGAAACTGGAGAGGGTAAGATACTATGGGCCAACATGAATGAGGACCCCTAAGGAACCAGTTGTGCAAGATCCCATACCTTGATGGTTTCATGTCTTTACTACTATCACAGAAGTGGATTATTATGCACAGTAGAGAAATTTTTTGACTTCAAAATGATTATGGGCATGAAAAATGTATTCTACACATCTTCCCCTTATTTTTGCTATGGGTTCATGTGAATATTCCTCGTTTGATGTAAAATTGGGTGCATTGGATCCATGCATGCATATATTTGGCTTGAGCACATGCTTCAAGTCTTACACACCCCTTCTTTTGGATTTTCATAATTTCCCATTGAGTCAAAGGGTGCTTTTGGTTTACCAAAAGATAGTTGTGATGCCTATATATGGAAATTGGTGCCAATAGTCTCCCAGGTTGGTCACCTAGGTGAATCCTCTAGGTATGGGTCACCATGGTGGGTCTACCATGTGGGCTTACAATGTGGGTCTCCTAGGTATGGGTCTCCCAGGTGGGTCTCCTAGGTCTGAATCACAGAGGTCTTGTTCACCAATGTATGGGTCTCCTAGGTATGGGTCACCCAGGTTTGTGTCACCCATGTGTTGGGTTGGGGGCCTCTCCAAAGTGAGTGAATCCCATGTTAGGCCACCCATGCAGGGATGGACTACTTGGATGAAGGTGATACTCGATCAGAGCCCTCTCTTGGATTTGACGTCTAGGAGTTCAACCATCCTTTTGAAAATCTTAGGTGGAGGGGTCTATTTGTAGTCTCCCTATTGGGAAATAATGAGTGGTTCAACATGATGGGACTATGTTAATAGTAATCTTCTAATTCCTATATGAATGGGCCTATGAAAATGGGCTACACGATAACGTAAATTCCATTCAAGAAAACCTTCGACTTCTAAGAGCCATAACTTTTGATACATGAGTCCATTTGGGATCCATAGATAGTAAAATTATATATTTTTAGTAGATATATATTTTTTGTATATATAAAAAACCATATAATATCTAATAAAAATTCTTAAATTTCATTTAATTCATCCACACATTTTTTCATCGATCATGGAAACCAACAGCCTGCTCTTAGAGGGGGGGTTCTTTCCACTTATCCCTCATTATGGAGTTGTGTTTGGGAATATGGAAATATAGCCTTAATATTATTTTTTAATGGAGGAAAATATATAATCAAACACATATTTTTATTTCTATTTGAGGATCACATCAGGAATTCTATAGAAAAGTGCATGAAACACATTTTGCGGTATCAACAGTTGCACAATCCTATGTTTTAACATTAGCAAAAGAGATTCATTAAAAATGAATGTAAGAGATGATCGTAAGGAATGTATTAGAATATAAAAAGAAGAAATAATACTCTATTAAATAATTTTATATAAATATATATATAATTTATAATCATTCCATAACTTTAACAGAGAGACAATGGTCATAACCTGAAGAAAAGGAAGGGTTAGAAAGACCCCTTAAATTAATCCTGATTCACCATGAATGTTCTTTACCTAAGAAAATAAAATTATGCTAATTATTTGATTTTATAATAACGATTTTAATATTATAATTCCTTTTATTTTATTTATTACGATGATATATTAAATTACCTAACCAATTAATTTCAAATAAGATGTTTTATTTATAAATGATTCATATATTGAAAATCATTTTTTCGGTTGACTAAGTTAAAAGAGACAAATAATTCATCATATACACAATGGTAAACAAGAAATAATTATTATTTTTATACATAATTTATACCTTATAAACCATCCATGAAATATGGTTATTAAGAATGAATAATGTTACAACCATTAAAACAGCAGGTCGTACGTACGTATGAGTAACATTTCAATTTTTAAATGATCATGATGTAAAGAAGGAAAGTGTTTATTATATTTATAGGATTATAATTATATCATAAATATAATATTATATATTTAAATAACCTTACACATACCATCCATGTGATTCGGTAATAAAAATCAACCACATCGCTAGGTGAAGTGGTAGTCCGACGCACACATGAACGACGCTACCATTTTTTCAATAATGGTAAGGTAAAAAATCATATAATATATTTCTTTTACATAAATGGAAAATATTTAATTAATACAATATATAAATTTTCTAATTAATATTTATTACCTTCTATGTAAAGTGTATGTGAAAGAGGAATCACATCGCTATGCGTAGTGGTAAGCCACTGTATACACAAACGACGTTACTGTATTCTCTATGAAAAGTAGATCAAGAAGGTATATATGATATTATAATTAAATTAGTATAATTATATCATAAATATCATATATTATCATTATATACATAATTATAACAATATGTTATAATTAGTTATGGAAGAGAAATTACATTGGTTTGTGATGTGGTAGTTTTTCGTACACACGATCAATGGTTTCATTTCCCATTTTAGGGAGGAGGAGATGGTTGTAGGTCATGAACATAACATAAAAAAATCTCAGTATATGTATGATAATAAGATAATTATATCATCATGATTTAATAATATTTTTAGTAGGTGGAGGAAGAAATACAACATAATTCTCAGTTAAGGACGTTACCTCTTCTTCAGACAACCAATTTTGGTTTGTAGAAAAAGGCTTCCTAGTATGGTGTTTGGAGAGAAAAATGTATATAGTATGAGTTTAGGGAATTTATTTTGGTAGGTATTTCTGAAAAATGGTTTTTTAAATTTTGAAAGGATATTTGAGGGGTGGCCTTTTATAAGTAGGGGAGAGGACACACATGGAATTTTTGAAAATAAATAATCCCATCCATGTTTTTCTTATTTCAAAATGATCCAAAATGAATGTTTTTAAAAATATATATGTTATAAATGTTACATAATACCATAAATTATTAATTATAAATGTTTTGGATCATTTTAACCCTTATCTTTTTAGTTTAACCCCTCACTAAACCTGTTTTTTTCTTAACCGCGGTAAATAAATTTTACTATTTTCACTATTAATTATAGTAAAAAATTAATTTGACCAGATCCACTAATAAAAATTATTATTTTTAAAAATATATAATCAATTTTTATTAATTTAAATCATATTAGTTTTGGAATATAATTTTAATTTAAACTCACAAACATGTTGGAAAAAACGGTTCTCCAAAAACAAAAATTCAAATGTTGAAAAAGTTAATAAATCATACTTTAATATGAAATTGATTCAAATGACCTAACTTAGATGATTAAATATTTTTTTATATTGTTTTCCTTTAAAACCAAATTAAAATAAATTGGTACTTGTAGATGTTTTAAAAAGGTAGTTTTTAATAAAAATAGCTATTTTTCACAATTCAATGAAAAATGAAACTTTTTAGAAACATCCCACAAAATAAACCTAAGATAATTTTGATATTCTGATTTAAAAAATGAATTTTGTTTTTTAAAATAAAATATCTAAATTTTCAAAAATTAGTTATAAATTATGTGTTCCAAGTCTGACTAAACCACCCTTTAGAAAAATGCATTTTTTAGAAAATAGTTTATTATTTCAAATAGTTTATTATCTTATTTATAATAAGTATATAACCATTGAATTTATTTTAAAAATTTTTAAACCATATAAATTTACATAATTTAGTTTGTCCTATTTATACCCACCCACTTAACGACAAGGTTATAATGGCCATGTTTTAATAATAAAGAACCGTGTTTCATTTAAATATGGTATTGTGTGCATCGCAAGCTATAAAAGAGAATTAATTTATTTTAAATGAATTATATAGTATAGTATCAATGTGTTAACTTTTTATCCCTTAAGTAATTTCACCCTAAAATTTTCATTTTATATACTATGGTGGAATTATTGGAGGATACTCTAGTTTCATCACCTCTTCTGCTTCCCATGTTGCTTCATCAAACATAGGGTTTTTTCAATGAACATTGACAATGTGAGTTGTCTTGTTTCATATAAAATTGTCCCTATGAACTAAGATCTTCATCGACTACTCGTGTGAAATTCCTTTCTCCAATGGTAGCACATCTGGATTCAGTACATGTGAGGGATCGGGAATATACTTCCTCAATAGGAATACAAAGAAAACATCATATTCCTAAGATAGGTTAAGTGTGAGTGCTAGTTGGTATTCCATCACTATAATGTGATAAAAGATATCAAAGATGTTTATGTATATAGGAATAACATTTCCCATCTTCCAAAAACTCATGAAATTATATATTGGTGAAATATTGAGTAACACATTATCTCTGACCTCAAACTCCATGTCTCTTAGACGATTTTATGCATATATTTTCTATAAAATTTGTGGATATATCATGTGATGTTGAATGGTATCAAACTTATCTATTATCTAACATAATGATAAGTTCCCACCAAATTCCTCTCTCCAAATTCATCTAAGTATGTCAGAATCTGACACTACTTCCCTTATAGAGCCTCATATGGTTCTATTTGAATTCTATAATTAAAAGTATTGTTATATGTGAACATTAATAAGATAAGTTACTAATCCCAACATACTTTGAAGTAAATTTAACAATACCTCAACATATACCTTTTGAATTTTTATTTCTCTCTCAGACTAACCATCATGTGAAGTACTAAAATTATGTTCTTTATCCCATGATTTTTTAATCCTTCTCCAAAACCTTGAGGTAATCCTCATATCTAAATTAGATAGAATCGAAAGTGGAAGTCCATGTAATATTACTAAATACATTATATATATCTTAGTGAGTTGGATGAGAGATAAATCTTCCTTTTTAGAAAAAAAATGTTCCGATATTGTATAATGATTGGCCAGCACCCAAATGGAGTTATTTCCTTTATTGTTATAGGGATTCCTATAATAAAATACATGCTTATGTTTTCCAATTTTTATAATTTTATAGGAAGCGTCTGCATCATAACCTTTATCATTAATCATTTAGCCTTTATTTATTCTCATATCATGCAATGAGATAAAAAATCTATAATCAACCTAAGAGTGTTATCCCACCAGTAGTTCCTCATTAAATCTATATACATATTAGTTAATCCTACATAAATAGATAAGGAAGAGATCTGTACATCATCCAAAATCTCCCTCTTCATATATGGTTTTGATGGGACACATATCAGGGTTCAAAATCTTATAACCCCATCTTTAGAAAGTTTGGTCTCCAAAATATTTTCTACATTTTTATTGTATCACCTCATCCTCTTT
Organism: Viscum album; assembly: GCA_963277665.1. NCBI lineage: Eukaryota > Viridiplantae > Streptophyta > Magnoliopsida > Santalales > Viscaceae > Viscum > Viscum album. Next base: position 1,700,961,302 of record OY728129.1, on the reverse strand, counting down.
CTGGTCCTCCTTTATAATCTCTAGAATCGATAGTTAAAGAATTATTAGATAAGTGTAGGGTGATTATCATTTTAATATTCTCATATCCATCTTTTTCAATTATAATAATATTGGATCCATCTATATTCTCATCATTGTTAAAATCACCAGATTATTTCTACTTATACGATATGTCATGTTGTTTTATTTCCTATGATGGTAATCAATTGTGTAGTCATAGTCCATGATTAGGTGTTACCATATTCCCATGTGCATGTTATGTTTCAATTCTGTAAAAATATATGTGAGGCTCTTGTAATCCGTATATATTTCACACATATTCCATAGAGAAAATATCACCAGATATTTAACACAGAGATAAGTGTATCCAACTCTATGTCATGCGTGTCATAGTTATTCTTATGAACATTATATTGCATTGTGGCATAGACTATAAGTTTATCAACATAAAATAGTACACAACCAAAACCAATATTTCAAACATCATTGTATACTATAAAAAATTCCCCACATAAGGGAAGCATAAGTACTGGTGTAGTGATAATTCTGCATTTAAACTCCTTAAAGATATCTCAATATTAATTGGAGTTGAAAAACATTACTCTATTACATGTTATCGTTGTTAGTGGGTTTTTTAATAATGAAATGTTTATCACAAATCATCAGTAATACCCAGCTAGTCTAAGGAAACTAATGATATTCATTATAGATTTTATTCTAGGCCATTACTCGATTTCCGTTGAATTATACCGGTCCCTAGATAAACCTTTTTTGTGATATTATAACCTAAGATTGAAACATCCTTTATCCAAAACACACTTTTACCATATTTTTCATAGAGATTATCCTTTCTAAATTCCTTTGTCATATTATTAAAATGCTCCTCATGATCTTCCTTTCTCATAGAGTATAACAGAATATCATAAATAAAGACTACTGCAAATTTTTAAAGTACATACATAAATATTTAATTCACTAAGAATATATACATTTTTCGATCATTAACGTGTCTTAAAAGAATCATTGTGACCTCATAGTTTCCATACCATATTCAAAATGATTGTTTTTTTATTATATTCCATCTTCAAACTTAATTGGTGACATCCCAACCAAAGGTCCACCTTATAGAAATACTGTTTTTCACATAGTTGATGAAAAAATTAATAAATCTATCATAAGGGATACTTGTTTATTATTACGATTTTGTTGAGATCTAGATAATCAGTGAAAAGGGGAATAAACCCATCCTTGTTATTAATTAAGAGGACTAATGCACCCATTGTGAACCAATTGGGCATATAAATTCATTATCCATATTATCCTATAGTTTCTTCTTCAGCACATCAATATCAACAATGTCCAATCAATATATATTCTTAGATATTAGAAAATATATAGGTATATGATCGATTTTAAATTCAACCTATCTTCTAGAAGTAAGACTATGAATCTATTTAGAAAATCTATTGGTATAATCCCTCAAATTGGTAATCTCTTCATGTAAGATCATTTCCATTGTATCAATCAATTAAGAAAGATATTATTCCTATAAAGGAAAAAATATCCATGCCTCAGATGATGAAAAAATGGAAGATTAATCCTCCTCCATTCACTTTTATAAAATAAAAGGGTGATTCATGATTCAAAAAGTGATTTCCTTCTTTGTAAATTTTATATTGTCACTATATAAAAAAATAAAATCTATCCATATAATTGAATCAATGTTTTCTGAAGTATCACATGGTTTTCTGGGAATTTTAGCACATAAATATGGAAAGTGCATAATTATATGTTTGGGATGAAATAACTAACCCATTTTATATCTTCATTGATAACTCATATTAGATGTTTTGAGGTGGTTCTTGAATAGTTCTTCTAAATATCAATGATATGAAATAATATTTAGAACCATAATAAAAATATATATTTTACATTATTGAATGAATAACTACAATATATGTCACCAATTAATTGTCAGTATCCACCTCTATAGTTGTGATGGAATAAGATCACTCTTTCTATCTAGGCCTTAGAGGTTTTCATTGTCAGTATTCAGAAAAAAACCCATGGGTTAGTGCATTTTTTCAGAAAATGTATTTATTCATTTCAATTGTAACATTGGAGAAAAGGCTTATGGTTGGTTGGAGAATTCCTTTCTCCCCCACATTGGTGAGTTTCTCCCACCTGTAATCACTAGCTTGGTGACATTCCTTCCAATACCAAAATAACTTCATATTACACTTTATATAATTTCCAAGATAATTCTTCCCACACCATTGAAAAGTGGGATGTTGTACTTTCATGCTACCATCATATTTCCCCACCATACCACTAGAGTTAAACTCTATTCTTACTTTTTATGCCTATAAGGTCCTTGATATTACATGATCTCCATGTGGACTTTAAGGGAACCTTAGACAATTTCCTTATAGCTATCGAAGTATTAAATTGAAAAAAAAATTCATAGACTTGATATATCCCACCAAAGAAGTGGTTAAAATTACTTTTGGGGAGGATGAAAAATCATATGTTATATCATGATGAAAGTCTTGTTATGTTTGTTCGTACTCCCCCAACAAATTCTCCATCATATTTTTAAGGATATGAAAATATTTATCCATTTTAATTCAAATATTTCAGGGAAAATATATATTGAAAATCATTTTTAGAATTCCATCAACTATATATATTTGATAACCTCTTTAGGCTTTGTGTTTTTTATCAACAACTAGAATTGATCAACTTTTCCCTCCATTTGAAAACAATAACCACAAACTTATTTTACTCAGACCATTGAAGGATATAGAATATCATTTCAAAGTATTTGATCAATTGTTTTAAAATTAAAGGATCATAAGATACATTGAATGTTATAGACCTTTTCCACATACAATTTTCAATTGAAACTTAATCATTATTAGGGATATTTAGGTATTCATCCTCATTCAATTTTCAGTTCAAAACATTAGTTAGCCGAGAAAGTATTATTAGGATGTTCCCAAATCCTTTGTCGAACAGTTTGGGAAACAAATTTAGAATGTAATCACGTTTCTCCTTAAAATTTTTGTCTATTTGGTTTCTCTAATTTCAATCCCATGTGAATAAAATAAATTTGGAATTAGGGATGATTTTTTTTATACTATTAGACACACACAAATGAAACTATTAACAATAAAGGGATATATAATAAATGGAATATATTCCTTATGTTAGGAATTTATAGATTTAAACCAATGTTATCCCTGATACATTTCCTAATATAATATCTTATTGGAATTTTTTATTCTCCACTTAATGGTTCATAATGTGTAATTCAATTTCCAAAACATATCCCCTAGAAGTGTAAAACCAGGTCCATAGTAGGGCTCATTTTTGTTTAATAGGTAACATTTGAGTCATTAATTATGCCACTTTTTAGATTTATTAATCCTGGGTACATCTACATTAGAACCACATCCACTGGTAGTATCCAGACCAGGATGTACTTACTCAAAACCACTGACTCTATGTTTCACCAAAATTACAAGATATTTCCCTATATTGGGTTTATCCATTAAATAATACTTAGAATTATACCAAGGGTTTCAAAAACGTTTTCTAATCATAATTTCCAAATTTTAACTAAAACTTGGCTCCGATACTAACTATAGTGACCCATACCTTTTACACATATTATTACATGATTATTAAAAATAATTACAACAATTGGTTCATAAATTCCTTATGTCATTGAATGAAAAGGTTCATAGTACATAGAATAGAACTAAAACATGTCATCCTTATTTTATTTTACATTGTGAGCTCCTAAATCCTTTTTAGTAGCTAAAAAGTCATGGGATAACCAGATAAATACCTAAAAGAAAGGAGTGAGCTAAAATATATGTATGGGAATAAATATGATGAGGAAGCATAACATGTGATTCAAAGAGATAACATGATATCCAAAAATAGATTTTACGTGAGTAATAAAGTGGAAGAATAACATAAAGTGCGTTGTATCATTTTGAAATATAAATAAATGTTTCATGGGAGAGGTAGAAGAAGGCATGGCCAGTTCAAAATAAATTCGAACCAAAATTGCTTAAAAATCCACTTAAGGGTCTGGGCGTGAAGTTCACAAGATTCATAAAATGGATCATGTTTGTATAAACCATTGGACATTAAAATATTGAGGTGGTATCCTCCACAAAACCTAAAATTGATTCACAGATGTTCCGAAATGTTAAAATCTAGAGGCTGTATCCTCCGTGCAACCTAAATTAAGTTCCAATATCCTTATCACTTCATGAGAATCATAATCTTCTACATAAGCCACCATATTTAATAATACTGATGGAATTTCCTCGTGTGATTTCTAGTCCTCCACATATGTGTTTACACAATTCCTTTCCAAGAGAAGCATGGGCAGGGGACATGTAATCCATAAAGATGGAATCACTGAGAGAAAAATGTTACCTATCTCGGTAGAGAGTCGTTTTTATGGTCTTTATCTTTCTATCACACGACTCCCCTCAGGGTTTAATTTGCACCATGTCCAAGCTTCATTATGTAAAAATACTTACCTACCCATCCCAATCATACGATGGTAAAATGAAATAAAATGTCCTAAGAACATTATGTTAAACTATATCCTTACATCGTGTGATGATCAAAAGATGCCCCATGTATAATAATATTGGGATAACAACCCCATTGAAATCTACACTGAGTATAACCCCCTCCCCAACCACCATGGAATCATACTCTGGGAACCATTCATGTGTAAGCCCCACACCATACCTCATTGATGATCTTTCAGTAACATGGGCGTCCTTGCTGTAATATATTAAAATTTATAGACTGATCTTATCACATGACCTTAAAAAGTATCATCGAACTATGTGTTTTTTGATCCCTGACTTAAATAGGGTCTTTAGAATACCTCCCTAATGTTCAAATATGACATTCCTACATCATAACCAAACCCCAAGGGTGAAAATGTAACCCATGGGGACATACTTAATCAAACCCTAAAGTGTGAAATAATCCCCCAAGTGAAACACATAATGAAATGAAAAGTGTGATATCTTCCCCTTATGGACACACATAACCAAATACCAAGTGTGAAATCTTCTCCCCTGGGGACACAGATAACCAAATGTTATGTGTGAAATATTCACCCCTAGGGACACCCTTAACCAAATAAAATATTTGAAATCACCCCACCACTAGGGAAATACTCTAGTAAACGCTATGTGTGAAATATTCACCATTAGGGGATACACTTAACCAAGTCCCAGGTGTAAAATCCCCCCCAAGGGACACACTCCACCAAACCCCTTGTGTGAAATATTCCCCCATAGGTACACACTTAACCAAATTACAAGTGTGAAATCATCCCCCTTGAAGACACAATTAAACAAATCTCATGTGTGACATCTGCCTCCCCCCACCCAGGGTCACAATCCACCAAACCCAAAGTATGAAATAAGACCCCCTGGGGACCCCCCCCCCACCTAACCACAAGTATAAAATATTTCCACCTAAGAACACACTCAACCACCAACCTATTTTATAATTGGTTAAACCTGGGATAAACCTTTACCCTCAAAACATTAAAACTATGAATCAAATGTCTCCAGAGGATGTTAAACATGTAACCTGATCTATAATCGCTACACAATATAATAAAAATGGGATTCCTACTGTAAAATCTATATATGAATTATAAACATGGAGTCAACTACCTCATGGCTGACATGACATGCCTTATGTTTCACGCCTAGAAAGCCTCACATATGAGATTCCCTCCAATAGAGGAAGACTTTAAAGGTTCCTAATAAACCCAATGTCCAGACATACCCCAACATGCCCATTGATACTGTCTACAGTGACCAATGATTTCATCCCTGTTGAGATAGAAGTAGCGTAATTAACTAGAAACATCCGTGAGATGGCATCAAGAAATATATTCACAAACTTGAAATAAATCTATAAGGGATACATGGACTAGGCGATAATCTCCAAAGAGAAATCAATGGAATTAGGAACCTACATTGTAACATCTCGAAAATCTAAAGTATAAAAATTTTATTCGATAGTGTGTATGACCCAAAACAATGAAAACGTAAGGGAATATAATATCCAAAGAATTTATAATATATTTACAAATTTAAATAAATTTAGTATATTTTATAGACTCAAATGAATCTGACATAGAGTTTTCTTGAAATTCACACAACAAATAGTTTCCTCAATGGCTTGTGTTACACGCAATAACAAGTATTACCAAACAATAATATATAATTAATATATTAATATGTAACCTAGTTGTTAAATTAGGATTAAATAACTTATAAAAATATATAGTCTCCAAGATATAAAACTAATTAATTCATTAAGAATTAATTAGACATTAATATAAGAACCAATTGAATATAATGGAAATATTTTCTTAGAAAACTATTTTTATGCTCACATAACTGTTTTACCCTAATAAATTAAATTAATTACAATTAGTGAGTGAAATTAATTTAATATATAAATATATTTATTATATATTCAATCAAATATTTTTTATATTCATATCATATATTTTATATCCATAAGATTAGTACAAACTCAATATTTCATATAAAAATCAACATTTTTTTAAAGGCGCTTTTACAGCCTTTTAATGGATAACCCATATTAAATTAAATTTCTGGAACATTTATAAATATTATATTTTAAAATAAACATCATATTTGAAATTAGAAAAGGAAATTTTTTAGGGTCAATTTTTGGTTTTTTGTGAAGATTCTTATTTTAATGAAAAGTGTAAAATGATGAAATTTAATTAAAATCTTCTTTTTTTGTAATATTTATTAATAATGATAAATTATAAATTAAATAAGATTAAATGATAAATTAGATCATATTTTCATCATCTAATCCAGATTTTGTCATTGGAATTAATTTCCATTTTAAATTGGGTATAAAAAACTTAGAAAACATTCTGACGTTTTTACTTTAAAAACTTGTATTGTCCCATCTATGGGGTAACATTTAAATCATTTTATGAATCTTAAGTGAATGGAATTTAAAAAAATTGATTCCATATTTTGAATAAAAATAATCTATAATATCTAATATGGTCATCTTCGTCTTTGACTATAAATATTAGTGAATGATATTAAAATTAATTGCAATTATTAAGGTGAAATAAAGCTTAACAAGGCACAAAACCTTACATTTATGTTTCCAAATGACCAATAAACATGTCCAAAACCCATTGTATGGACATATTTATCTGATAAAACTTCCTTTATTGTGTTTCTATTGTTTTTTATAGCATGTTTTTGTAAAAACGTGGGTACGCCAAACTTCTTTTAAAAAATACCTAGTGAGTCCTATTCATCCCTTATAAAAGGCCACCACCTATACCACTTCTCCATACATCTAAAATAACATATTCTCATCAAATATATACCAATTAACTCTAAAACATATATCCCTTCCACCTTGGATCATCCATTTTGGCAGAGATAATTCCATGGATTACTTTTTGTATAAACCAAAAGGAGTTACCCAAAGAAGTGGTAACATGTTTCTCAAGATATTTAGTTTAATTTACATTCACCACCCCCTAAACAATAATTATTACATTATTATATAACAACAAAAATGACCTCAATATATTTATATATTTTTATGATTAGGTTTTAACTAACACTTACACACACTTCCATCTAATTGTTAACAAACATACTGTTTATGAGTATGGTGAACTACCGCCTCACGAAATGATGATTGTTTATTTTTTCCTTTACCACCGTTAATTAATTGGAATTATTATTGAAATAATGGTTATATATTATATATATTATTTACATTATTTATTTATGTTTCTATACTTATTTTATAACATGTACCCTTATACTTTCCATTTAGTGTGAATAGAATAACATCATTTCTAGAAGTGTGAACTACCGCATCCTAAAATCAATGTAATCTATTCAAGTTATACATGGGATTTATAATGGATGTTTTTAAAAATATATATATATTTTTATGTATAATATATATCTTTTTTTATTTCCCTCTCACATACGTAAAAAGTGATAACTTCATTCATGGATGTGTGGACTACCACCTCCTTGACATGATGTGATTCATTTACATCAAAAGAATTATATATATAAGTATATATGAATAAATAATATGGTAATTATTATATAATAATAATTATGGAGGGATATAATGTTACATACCTTATTTTCATAATGATCATTGATAAATGAGAATGTTACTCTCACGTACGTGTGACCTACCCTCGCCATGATTGTAACACTGGTTCATTTTTAGTAACCATTTTTCATGATTGGTTTTAAAAGTAAAATTTATGAATAAATATGATAATTATTTTATTATTATTATTTAAATGTTATATAATGACCTCTTTGACCATAGTTGACCTACCAAAGCTGTTTTTGACAAATAAACTGATTTTGGTCAAAATACCAGATGTAAACTCAATTGTTTAAGTACTTGTATAAAACATGGTAATAAGTGAAATAAATTTAATTATAAACAAAAAAAGTGTTAAAAATAAACAATATAATTAACATAATTTTATTATATAAAAGTTTGAAGGACCTTCACCCAAAAGGAAACACAAGGTAATGGATTTTAATCTCACTTTTTACATTTGTGAGATAAATTTCATATTCACCACTTACTTCTTTTCTGTGGTGTATCTATTTCCAATTTTGATATATTATTTACTTAATACATTTATATTATTGGTATTTAAAAATTTCATTTAATGTTAATCATTCATGGGGATTATTATTTAAAATGATTCAACGTGGTACGGTACACATTGTATTGTTTAAGTTTATTTTACTCAGGAATAATTTCAATGATCTTTAAATGGTATATAAATTTTATGAAATTATTTTTCCATTTTTTCAATAAAACCACTAATTTATATCTTCTATGGTTATTAATGGCCTTTTTCAATTTTTAGTACCATTTTTTCACACTTTGGTACGAAAAATGTTTTTGAAGATGTTTTTATGAAAACAAGACTTCATTTCTCTCCTATGTGGGATAACCTGTTTTCTTCCACAAACTATGTTTTACTAATTGTTTTTAAATGAATTTATTCTTTTTATAAATGATTTAGTAAATATATTTTTACCCTTTTCTTATTTTCCCCATGTTTTCAAAGGAATATTCTTGTCACTTTCCAAATAAGGAATTTTTCTACCCTTTTTACCATTAAAAAGGAATATTCTTTTTACCTCAATCGGCATGTAAAGATTTACCAAACACAATTTATTTTCAATTTATATTTAATTGTTAAAATGATACTTCTTAATGAAAATTTTTACAAAATTTATTTTCAAATAAAATGTTTTTCAAAAGGTTTTTCAAAATAAAAGGATATTTTACTTAGGAATATTTTTAAAAGATATTTTTATAGTTTTTATATTCATCAATGATAAAATAAATTATTTTAACTCACCTCAAGATATGTGGTATTTATACCATCCTTATCCCTCTTCTAGATTATTTAGGATTGATTTTTCCAATGTTAATAGTCAAACTCACTTCCTTGAATCATTTTTGATAGTCCCCTTGAAATATTCAAATGATCATTGAACATTGAATTTCCAATAATAATATATATCATTTATCATGGATGTGATAATTGTATAAACCATATACCATTTTTAATATGGTGTTTACTTTTAATGTAATCTGATTTACTGGGGAATTATTGATAAATCGATATCCTTTATTCAATATGGATATTTGATAAGGCATATTGTTTTTTATTTGAATTTATTATTCAATATGAGGATTTCTTTGGACATGTACCACCCAGGTGCCTCCTAGTTATAGATAGGCCGTTAATGCATTGATTGTTTCATTGGATGAATTAGTTTCAAAAAATAGATGGGTTTCTACTCGATATGCTAAACAAACTTCTGAAAGTCCTTAACGATACTCGTTCTATGTACCTAGGAAACATGGAATCCAATAATTAAGCATTTAATTCATTTAGTTTCAGTAGTTAGTAATCCATGATAATTTAGATAAACATATTTATGGACATAATTAATTTTTAGTTAATTTACTAAAGGAATTGTGTTTTAGTTTCTTACATTTCCATATAGATTTTTCCTTGTCTAGTTATTTAAATGGCATGTGTTTTAGCTTATTACATTACATATTGTTAATGAACTGCCTTATATTTTTTTGATTACAAGGTATGTGTGTTTATTTATTTACCATTAAATAATTATTATTCTCATGGATTCATTATTGCTTCCACTATACTTTATCCTAACCGAACATTTGAGCTCACCCTTATTTTGTTTCCATTCCCCAGGAATCTATGAAGCGTACTATAAAAGAGATATTGGGATACACTAGATGAAATAAGGTTATCCTAGAATCTATTTATTTAGAAAATATATATTGTAATAAGTGTAATAATTCTTAATACAAGGCCTATGTATATATCTCATCTACCAAGACTACTAAACTAATAAGTCCTTTGGGATTTTATTCCTTTTAATCATGCCGATGTAATAGTTGTAGACACCATCTCAAGGCATTTTGGGGTTGGGTCAATATAATTGGTATATAGACTTGATCCTTTTACACATATCATTACATGTTTTTAGGCATATTTAAACATCATATTACTATCCAAGGATCATAAATTAGAGCGTCTTTTATGTTGAGGTATATAAATAAACATCATAAAAATTTATTTAATCTGCACATTGAGATCCTAACATCAATTGTGCTCAAACACCTTAATAGGATCAACCAGGGATAACATGAATAAAGGGATAATCTAGAATGCTTAGTAAGGTATTAATAATAATAAATATTAGCACATGTGTTAGAAGTAATGAGTCAATACTATCCTCCAAGACCACTGCACATAGAGCACAAGTCAAGGATGACTGCCAAGACTGTTGTACATAAGGTCTCATGATACTAAACATTACCAAATGAATTAGAGCACTATTTGGTCACACCCATCAAAACATATTCATTAATATGTGTTACCCATTAATAATCTTAAATAATAAATAAATCATAAACACAAGGGTTACCCAAGGTAAGATTTGGGTATCATAATATGGTCAAAAGGTAAAACATAAGGGAATATCACAATGGTGTCTATGAGAGAAGGTATTTAAATCATTCATGGATATTAATATTTAAAAATAGGAATATATAATAATTATATATTTCAAATTTAAGAGTAATCTTGTAAAAATATTATTTATGAAACATTATAATTAAAACATTTTAGTGTCGTTTACGGAAAATATTAATGACATTTTAAAATAAAAAATTTAATAATGTTTTATATAAAAAAAGAAGTAAATGTATAATGCTTTCATAATAAAATGAGTTATGTTTTTTTAAATATTGGTAACTGAAGAACATATTCTAGATTTCTCTTGAAAATGGATAAGAATTCTAGAAGTTCCCTTTAATCAAGCTTACTAGTCAGAAATAATTGAGTAGGAAACCTTTTAAAAACATGTATATAAATAAAGAAGAAGGATTAATGGATCTTGATATATGAGTTCAGAAAATATTAATATCATTTATAATATTTTAATATAATGTACATATAATTTCTTTGGGTAGAGAGAGAAGAAGAATAACCCAAAGGAATAGTGGAGGTTTGGGTAGAATCCCTTACCTTAAGTCCTATGGTGTTATTAAATTGATCTTAATGTCCTAGATAATCAAATTAGATTCATTTATTAATAAATATAGAACCTATTATAAATTTAATTTATTTATCATAATTTATTGAGTTTATTTATGGCCCTTTTGATGAATTATAATGTTTAATTTTATCGTTTGGGAGTGCTCGTTTTATTAATTATCATGATTGGTTCACTTGTATAAGAGTATGGAAGTTCTCGTAAAATGGGAATGGTTTTGTAGAATTTTAATTATATTATACAATTGAACTTAGAGAAGATAAAATCAATATATAATTCATTTTATTAAATGGGATGAGGATGAATAATTAGATAAAATTTTATAGATAATCACTCGTATTATTTTGAGCAGTTTCACTAACAAAGAGCTTGTTTTGATTTATTATTTTACATAATGTGTGTATTATGATTTTAGAACATTAAATAAGATAAAATAAATATATTATGATCTTGTTAAACCTTAAAAATGTTTTTATGACCATCCATGATGATGGTAAATGAAATTGAAAAGCTATCATCCTTGAATGTGATAAATTAGGCATCTGAGACAGTTTTTTTATTTTTTAGTATAAAAGGAGGGGAAAGGAGGTAAGATGATGAATTATTCCATTAGAAGAACAAAATAAGACTATATGTTAATACTTTATTTCTCATACCATTTGGATGAGGGTAGGTGAGTAGAGGAAAGAAGAGAACTTGAAAAGAAAATAAAATAAATGAAAAGGGGAATTTACCTCTTAAATTTATATTCTTTGAGAGTATCTTTATGTGGGAGATTTTGGTCTATTGATGAGATCAAGATTTCATGGTAATGGGGGAGTGGCTTGGGAAGTTATTTTAGTAGAATTTTGGCAAGACAAAAGTGTTCAGAGGTCTGAGAAGAAGAGGTGGTGATGGGTGGTTTTAATAGTTGAGGAGAGGGGAGTTTTCTTTAAATATTTAATTCATTAGTTTATTATTTTTATAAAGACAAGAAATAATGATGATTATTGAGACTAAAAAAAGTTTATAGTGAATATTATTTTGAAAAAAAGTTAACTTATATCATCCATGACTCATGCATGACTCAAAAATCTAGGTTTTAGAATTTATCGTAAATTATCTGATTTTACTATTCATAAAAAATTCAAGTATTTTAGAAAAAATCCAAAAATTAACCCTAACCATATTTTCATGTGAATAATTAAAAAATTAACTCCATTTTATGAAAATAATTTTATATATTACAAATTTTAATTTTAATTAAACTCATAATTTACATTAAAAATACCAATTTTAAAATTGTAACTGATTTTATGAAACTTTATAAAATTAACTAAGGTCTCATAAAAGTATCATAAAATCAGAATATATTAAAATATTATTTTCTGAATATATATTATAAAAATAAATGTTCATTTATATTATAAAATTAATCTTAAAAATGTAATTAAATATTTATGACATACCAAAAATACCAACACTATCATATTGTCCCTTATAAGATGGAAAAATTTTATTTTTACATTCATTGGTAAGGTCACTATGCACATGGCCGATTTACTATTACGAAGGGTAATTTTACTATTCGTAATGGTAATTTAGTATTCACCAAAATTTAAAGTGTGTCCTATCAGACTCTAAACATCTTACTGATCACAATCATGTATGTCATATTTTTGAAATCTAAATCACCGAAGAAGAAAAATTATGTTTAAAGGTCACATAGTATTTAGTAGTTTATTTTAAATGATGTGGCATTGTGTTGTGATTTTATGGGATTGTACTATTTCACATAATTATAAGATGATAATTTCCAATGATTAAAATTTGGGCTATTATATTCTTCCCTTCTTATAAAATTTTTCACTTGAAATTTTATTTTACATTCTAAACATATAATTTGTGTGGATAATTTTCCTTCATCTCTTTCTCCAATTCCCAATTTTCCCCTTCATACTTATGGTTCCTCCATAATAATTTTACTAGGATATTAGTCTTGTTATGTAGAACTTTATCTCTATGATCCAAGATCTTTACTAGATTCTCCACATAATAAAGATCGTTTTCCAACTGTACCACCTATGAAGATAGTATATGTGAAGGATCTTGTATGTACTATTTTAAGAGGGATACATGGAAGATCTAGTGTACTTAAGATATGATAGGTGGAAGTTCTAGTTGATAGGCCACATCTTCGACACAATCAATAATCTTGGAGGGGCTGATGTACCTAGGACATATCTTTCCTTTTTACCAAATCTCATGACCTTCATCCATAATGATATACCGAATATTACCATGTCTCCAACATTGAACATATGGTATCTTCGATGATTGTATTCATAAATCTTCTTTTGAATTTTGGATTCCTTGATATGATGCTAAATAGTTTTCACCTACCTCACCATTTCGTCAACCATTTCAGGTCCTAGAAGCTTATGCTCACCAACTTCATCCCAATATGATTTTATTCTACACCTTTTACCATAAAAATATTTATATGAATCCATTTGGATTCTGGAGTGGAATATTTTATTGTAGGAGAATTTGACCAGTAGAAGATTTTTGTATCATCCTCCTTTTAATTCCATAGATCACTCTCTCAACATGTCTTCTAGTGTCTAAATAGTTCACTCATATTGTCCATCAGTTTGAGGATGATTTGTCGTAATGATGTTCAGTTCAGTTCTTAGAGCATACTGGAGACTTTTCCAAAAACATCGTGGTGAATCTCAAATATCTATCAAATATAATAGATATTGGTAATCCATGCAGCCTTACCACCTATTTAATATATATCCATGCAATTTGATCCAATGGAAGTCCTCTCGAATTGTGTAAAAGTGATCTATCATTCTAATACAATCCACAGTGACTCGTATAGCATTGTTTCCTCTAGATTTTCTTAGATGTCCAATGACAACTTCCATAGTGATTTTCTCCCACTTACATGTGGGTATGGATAGTAGTTACATCACCCCTTATAAGTTTTCCTTTCGGACAACAATTACATACATACCAGGAACATTGATGTATAATCAGCAATCTCATTCTTCATAATACCCCATTAATAATTCTCCTAGATATCTTGATACATCTTTGTGCTCCCTGGGTTAATATAGAAGGTTGGTCTATGTCCATCATTCTGAAGATACTTCTTTATCTCTGGATTAGATTTTTCACATAATTGTGACCAAAATCTTATTATTCCATTCTTTTCAATCTTTGTCTCAAAGGATTCCCAATTTTTTATAGCTTCCACCCTTTTCTGAATTTACAAATCATTTCATTGAGAATCCCTTATATTCTATATAAGGGATGGTTGAGGAATCATTGATAATGGATATATGGTGTTCTTCTTTTAATGACTCTCATTTCCATCCTCTTCAAATATAAGAAGATTGGATCATTTTTAATTATCATCATTGATAATGATTCATGATCCCTTCTTCTTCAAGAATCCACCACATTATTTTCCTTATCGGGATGCTAGTGGACTTGATAGTCATAATAATTGATGATATATAACCATATTCGTTGGATCATATTAAGTTATTTATTCGTGAATATATATTTGACTCTATTTTTATCAGTACATATCCCATACTTCTCCCCAAAGATACAATGCTTCAGGATTTTCAACGCAAAGATCACAACCAGCAACTCTAGATCATGCATTGGATAGTTTTTCTCATGGATTTTCAGCTGCCTTGAGGAATAGGTTATCACTTTATATTTTTCATCAAAACAAAACCTAATCCCTTCTCTTAATAATCAATGTACATCACAAAGAGTTATCCACTTGTCAGGAGTGTGAGTACTGAAACAGTAATAAGCCTCATTTTTAGTTCCTTAAATCCTTACTCAAATTCCTGATCCCATATAAACTTCACTCTCTTCCATGTAATATTGTGCATTGGGTTTTTAAATCATGAGAAGTTCATCACAAATCATTGATAATACCTGATTAAACATAAAAATATAAGGATCTACATTATAGATGTTGGCACGAGCAACTCTTCGATTACCTTTTTCTTAGAAGGGTCTGTAGATATTTATTTGCTAGTGATAACATGACCAAACAATGATACTCCCTCCATAAAAAATTCACATTTACTATACTTTTCATAAATTTTATCCCTTGGTAAAGTCGTCCAAATTGTATTCAAATTCTCATCATGTTCCTCCTTGATCTTGAAGTATATTAGAATGTCATCAATAAAGAATACCAAAAAAAATCCGAGGTAATCTCTAAATAATAAATTCATTAAATCCACAAATATTTATTGAGAATTAGGGAGTCCTAAGGGAATCAGTATGAACTCATACTGTCCATATCTCATTTGAAAGGCAGTATTGGGAATATCTTCCTTCCTCACCTTTAATTGGTGATAAATGAGCAGAGGTCCACCTTAGTTAAATAACCGGCCCCATGAAGATGATCAAACAAGTCGTCTATACGAAGTAAGGTATACTTGTTATTTATCATGATTTTATTAATTTCATGATAATTAATTCAATGGAACATTGATATATCCTTCTTCTTGATGAAATGGTCTAGTGAACCCCATTGTGAAGCACTTGGGCATGTAGTACCCTTATCCAGATTCCCTTCTAACTGCTTCTTCAGCTCTTCAAGCTCGATGGTGGCCTATAAGGTGTATTTTATATTGGTAGGTATCTAGGAATAAGTTCAATTGAAAACTCAACCTCTCTATTAGGTGGAAGAAAAGACAATTCTTTAGGGAATACATTAGTGTAATCCCTCACAATGGGCATGTCATCAAGAATTTTCATCTCCATTATTTCAATTGTTTGATCAAGATACGATTTTCAAAAAGGAAACATTATCCACACATAATATGATGATTCTGAAAGAGATTCATCTTCCTCCCTAAAATTTTATAGGATTGGAGGATTCTTTGGGATATGAAGAGTGATCTCCCTTTCTAAACAGTTGATGTTGTATTTGAATAAAGATATCTAATCCATGCCCAAAATATCATCGAGCTCACCCATTTGAATAATGAACATATTTTTTGGGAGTTTAATCCACAAACATTTATTGGGGGGAGTTATAAACCTTGTATGTAATAATTTTCCCATTCACTATTATCAAAGATAATCCAACCTCCAAATTATGAGGTGGTGTTTGAATAGTTATACAAAACATCCATTATATGAAATAATTCTTAGAATCAGAATCAAATAGAACATTTTCTATTATTAACTGAATAACTTGCATACATTTCACCACATCGTTGTCCAGCTCCACCTTAGCTGTAGTGATACCTTATGTCATTCCATGTCTCCCTAAAGGTTGGTTTTCATTTCCTCAGACAACACTTGGATTAGGGAAATTGTTCACATAATACCAATGTTCCTTGTTTTTGAAACACTACACTAATGGATGAGAAATGATATAAAACTTCCTTTCTTCTTCCACATTAGTGGAATTATTAATATCCCTTGGTCATTTCATAGCTAGATGTACCATTCTCCCACATTATGATCAATTCCTCCCTTTAGATAGTTCCCAGGATTCTTATTCCCACAATTTTAACACTTGGGATGTTCATTATTCATTCGATCATGAGATTTATTTACTAAAATCCCCATATTAGGCTCAATTTTCTTCTTTTTCTTTTCATCGGGCCCATAAGACCATTGAGAGTCGCTAATTACTATTTCAACCATAAGGTCACAAAAAAAATCTCCTCGTAACTATCGATGTCATGAATCACTAACTCTTTTCATAGACTCAGTGTAATTCTTCTAATTATGCAATACACATTTCTTTTAGTGTTCATGAAAAACCCTGAGGCATGTCCTTCAATCCATATGAAGTATTCTTCATATGCCCTGATATTCTTATCTTCCTTCTGATTATGTATTAGGAACACTCCATACACCATGAGATTGAAGGTTCGTTGAAAATATTTATTGAATTTTTTTCCCTTGAATTCCTCCCAATCCATTGAATCAATTTCATCCTTGGACTTTGTATTTGTGATCAGTGTCCACCACTAATCAGGTTCCCCAACAAAACAATACACTTCTAACACAACTTTCTCTTCCTTCGATCACTAAAGGAAATAGAATATATTTTCAATGGAGTTAATCCATTGTTCTGTGAGAAGGGTATTATCATATAAACAAAACATGGGAGTTCTTTTCCACATGAAAGATTCGATGGAAATGTTCCCTTTACATGGATATAGAGAGTGTTCCACATGATTCATGTTAATATTCATAACTTGATCTAGTTGAGAAAGTAGATTCATAATGTATAGAGCACCAATAACTATCAGATTTGGCATATAATTAGGAAAATAAACACATTCACTATCACATTTATTGTCAGCACACATTCTTCTATTTACCTACATTAACTACGAAAAATAAGGTGAAATTAGGGGGCTTGAAAACATATCATAAAACTAGAATCTTTAAAAATAAAAGGATAAACTCTCAATGGAAAATTATATCCTTACTTATGATTCCTTATGTTTTAATCTAGGTTATCCATGATCTATTTCCTAACATATATTCTTATGTAATTTTTTTGTACCCTTAATAATGGTTCATAATGGGCACATGAATTTAAAAAATCATATCCCCTTAGAGGGTCAATATAGGTGCATAGTATGTCATGTTGTCATGTACCAGGATACCCCAGGTTAGGCCTGAGAAACCTTATTGGAGTTTTCACTCCTATGTACATCTGTTCTGGAACCACGTCCACTTGTAGTATCCGTACATGGATGTATTTTAATGATAAACCACTTACTATGTACTAACCGGAATTTAAGGATGTTTTCTTATACATAGTCTTATCCATAAGGTTCTTACTAAAGTGTTATATTCCTAATATATAAAACTAACTAGACCTTGCCTCTGATACCAACTATAGTGACCTGATCATTTTCCACATATCATTGCATGATTTTAGGCATATTTAAACATCATATTTCTAGTCAAGGATCATAAATTCTAGTGTCTTCTGAATTAAGTATATAATTAAACATCATAAAAGCAACTTTTATTTAGTCTGCATATTGAGATACTAACATCAATTATGCTCAAACATCCGAACAAGATAAATTGGAGATAACATGAACAAATGGATGAACTCAAAATCCCGGTAAGGGAATAATGATAAGAATAAATATTAGCATATGGGTTAGAAGACATGACATAATGATACAAAAAGGAATAGAACATGTCTAAAACTATGGAATCATAACATAAAAAACATGGTTTCATATAAAAACGGAATCATAGTATTAGGGAAGCAATATAAAAAATTACTTTATCATGATTCAAGGCTCGTTTCATTTGTAGGATCATGAGTCAAGGATAATCGCCAAGACCGTCGCACCTGGAGCACGAGTCAAGGCTGACCACCCAGACCGTTGCACATAACATCTCATGAGTCTAAAAATTACCCAACGCATTGAAGTGCTATATGGGAACACCCATAATAACATGTTCATGAATATTTGTCCCATGTTAATAATCATAAATAAGGAATCAATCATAAACATAAGGGTTACCCGTGGTAAGAATTGGGTATCATGATCTTATCAAAAGAAATAATATAAGGGGATATCACAATGATGTCCATGGAATAATTGATTTAAATAATTAATGAAAATTGATAAGGAAAAATAGGAACATATAATGAAAATATATGTCAAATTAATGTGACAACATGTAAAAATAGTTTTTAAGAATCCTTAGAAATTAAACATTTTCCTATGGTTTAAAAAAAATATTAAATATATTTTAAAATAGAAAATGGAATAATATTTTATATCAAACAAGAAGTAAAACAAGAATGTTTTAATAATAAAATGAGTGATTTTTGGGAAATAATGGAAGCTTAAAACATATTAAAAAATTCTCTGGAAAATGGAAAAGAATTCAAGAAGTTCCATTAAATCAGGCTTGGTTATTAGGAAGAGTTGAGTAGTGAAACTTTTAAAAACATGTATATCCATAAAAAATGAGGATTAATGGATCTTGATACAATAATTTGCAACATAGACGCAAAAATTAGATTATTTACATAAAAATTACAAAGAATTTTATTTGGGAAAATTGAGAGGAGGATTAACTCGAAGGGATAATAGAAGTCTGAGTAGAATCACGTACCTTAAGTATGAATGTGTTCTTAATATGATATTAATGTATTGGATAATAATATTATATTAATTAATTAAAAATCCCATAACCACTTATACATTTAATTTATTTATCATAATATTATTAAGTTTATTCGTAGACTTTTTGATGAGTTATAGTTTTCTATTTTATCATTCGAGAGTGCATGTTTTCATAATTTTCATGATCAGTTCACTTGTATAAGAGTATAGAAGTTCATGTAAAATAGGAATGGTTTACAAAAAGTGTAATTATATTATATTAATTAAAATAAAAAAGATAAAATGGTTATATATTCCATTTTATTAAATGGCATGATGATGAATCATTAGATAAAATATTAATGATAATCACTTGGATAATATCGAGCGATTTCTCTCACAACGAGCTTGTTTTGATTTATTATTTTACATAATCTGTGTTTGATGATTATGACACATTAAATAAGATGAAATACAAATATTATGATCTAGATCAACTATTAATTTTTTTTTATGACCATCTATTAAGATGGTAAATGAAATTGAAAACTCGTTGTCCTTGATTGTGATAAGTTAACACATCTGAGACGATGTTTTTCATTTTTAGTTTTAAAGGAGTGGGAGGGGTAAGATTGTGAATATTTAAATTAGAATAAATAAATTATATTATACGTTAATTACTGTAGTTTTCATGCCATTTTTATGAGGGTATTTGATGAGAGAAAAGAATGTAACTTGAAAAAAATGAAAAGAGGAATTTACCTCTTGAATTTAGCTTCTTTGAAGTCCTCTTTAGGGAAGAGGTTATGGTCTATTGAGGAGAGATAGTGCTCCTGGAAGTGGGTAAGGGGATTTGGAAATTATTTTTGTTGATTTTTTGCAAGGAAAATTCTAGAGAGGTGTGAGGATAATATATGGTGAGCAATAGTTTTTATAGTGGAGGAGAGGGGTGTTTTCGCAATATTTGATTCATTAGTTTATTATTTTATTCAAGAAAAGAAATAATTCTAATTATTGAGACTAAAAATAGTAACTTGTGAATTTGGTTTCTAACCAGAGGTAACTTACATCATCCATGACTAAATTATAAATAAAAAATTCAGGTTTAAGCATCTATCTTATATTATTGTATTTTATAATTAATCAAAAAATCAAGTATTTCAGAAAAATCCCAAAAAATCACCATTACCATTTTTCAATCTATAGAATCAAAAAATGATTTCCCTTTTATGAAAATAATTCTCTAAATATGATAAATTCAATTTTTAATTAAAAATCACAATTTACTTAAAAAATAAAAATTTTAAAATTGTAACTGATTTTTTAACACTTTGAAAAAATAACAAAGGTCTCATAAAATTATATTATAATCATAAGAAATAAAAATAATAATTTATTATTACATTTTATGAAAATAAATTTTTAATAATATTATTAATTTAATTATAAAATTGTAATTATATATTTTTGACCTACTGAAAAATACTAACACTATCATATTAGAACATATAATATGGATAAATTTTATTTATACTTTCATTAGTATGGTTACTATTCACTTGTTTGATTTACTATTCATAAGGGTCATATTACTATTCATAAGGGCAACATTACTATTCATAAAGGGTATGTTACTATTCACCAAAAACTATGTATGTCCTATCGGACTACAAACATCTTACTGATCACAACCGTGTATGTTATATTTTTGAAATTCAAATTACAGATGTGAAAAAATTTTGTTTTAAGGAAAAATGGTATTTAGTATTTCATATAAGCATGATGTGGGATTTTATATGATTATACTAAATGACATTATTATAAAAATGTAATTTAAATTAATTAATCTTTAGTTTTTTAATGTTGGTATTAAAAGAAGTTTAGTAGTAACCATGGAAACTACCCTTAGGGAAACATAAATTAGAGAACGTAACCTAATGATAGAATTAGACGATTAGTAAAAAATTACACCATATAATTTTTGTAAGGTAGAGATTATTTAAGTGTTCCTAAAAATATATCCATATCTGAATACTAAAGGTGGACATGGTTCTGGAATAGATGTACCTAAGAGTAACAAATCTGACATGGTGTGTTGGGCCTAACTCAGCATTACTCGGCACATGATAATGGACCTTACTTCAAACCTGGTATGACACTCCTTATGGATATGCTTTGGATAATTAAAATTTTATTTAGAACCTGTTATAAATTATTTTAATAATCAATGGAATTGGATAAACATAAGGTGTTTTAGATTGAAGATAATGTTTCATGACATAGAAATCTATCATAAAATTTTAAGGATAAACCCTAGACCAAGGAAGGACATACGTAGAAATAATTCGCATACAGTATATATATATTGTGGTTGTTTTGAAAGTCTTTGTTAAAAGGGGTATCTTGTGATTAACCTTATTCAAGGATGTATATAATATTTATTTTTGAAATCATGTTAAAATGGTTTTAGAAAAGGACAATTTATATGCCCAATGACAACCAATCAAGTCTGGTAAGGCCGTAGGTCTTAAACCCTTGATTGAAGGACGACAAGGGTTTCACTCCAGCCACTGGCCTACACATTACCTTGGATAATATGACATTGTTATAAGATTTTAATTAATATATGTTAATGATAAACCAATAGTTTTTTATTTTGGTTTAGAGATTAATGTCATTACCATATTAGTTTTGGAATATAGTTATAGATAAATAGTTGATTTTTCACTCTTTTATGGGCTTTAATATCCTTTAGAAAAGTATTTTAGTGCCTCTGGAATCAAAATTAATTTTTGAATGAATTTGAAAACTAATTGAATAATAATCAAAGGATGAAATTTTGTTTATATAAATATATCAAGTAAGTATATTTCCTTATAATCCGATTAAGTAGAATAATTACCCAACATTAGTAAATAGACTTAGGAATAAAAGGTTTTCTTAATACCTTAATTTTTGTTGAACCGATGATCTTATAATTAATTTAATATTTATAAATATGAGTCCCTTAGGTTTCCAGTTATCATTCACTTATTGTTTATTGATGACCTTAACTACTCCCTATAAATATATACACTTTTCATCCAAGTACGTATATCTTCATCCAACTAATGTTCTATTACTTCGACTCTTAGTTATATGTTAGTCCATGTGAACTTTAAACTTCCCATTATATTTTTCTAGAGGATACCTTATGAAACCTTCTCACAATGTGGGAATTAAAAATAGGAATTATAAAGTAATATATTACTAATATATTGTTAAATTTCAATGACGTAATTTAATTAAGATGGGGAGAATGTAACACCATGAAAATCTAAAGTATGAACATTGTATTTGATAGTGTGTATGACACGCAATACCAAGAGTGTAACAAAATATAATATCAAAATAATTTATAATATATTTACTAATTTAAATAAATTGAAAATATTTTATATATTTCAATGAATGTGACACTGAGTGAGCGTAAGTCGCATGCAACAATGAGTTTCTCCAATGGCTTCCATTAAATGCAAGAAAACGTTTTACCAAACAATAATATATAATTAAAATATTATTATATATCCTCTCCATTAAATTAGAAGTTATGAATAGTATTAACTATCTTTAGAAAATATATGTTTTATAAAAATAAAAAATTAATTCATTGTCTACAAATTAATTATAAAATAATATAAAACCAATTTAATATAAAGGGAATAGTTTTATATTAAACTATTTTTATGATAACAAATTTTTTTTACCCTAATAAATTAAATTAATTAAAATTAGTGAGTTATATTAATGTAATATATATATATATATTATTCAATAATAGTTTTTATATTCATCAAAAATATTTCATCAGCATAAGATAAGAACAAACCCAATATTTCATATAAAAATAAATATTTTTATCAACGCAGTTTTAACATCTTTTAATGGTTTAAATAAAATTTTTGTAACTTTTATAATTATTATATATTAAACTACTCTTAATATTTTAAATATAAACATCAAAATTTGGTTAGGTTATTTTTGTATTTTTCTATGATGTTTTTTTTGAAAAGTGAAAATTACTGAAATTTAATTCAAAAGTTCTTTTTCATACAATTTATTTATATGGATAATTATAATTTAGCATAGTTTTAATGTTTAATTAAATCATATATTTATCATTTAATCCAATCTAGTTTATTTTGATGAAATTCTCTTTGAAATTAGGTATGAAAACATATCATACAGTTGGACGTTTTTACCTTAAACACCGTTATTTCTATCCGTCTATGAGATTAAATTTAAATCAATTTATACCAATTATATGCTTGTAATTTCGAACAATGGATTACGTATTTTCAGTAATTATTATTTATAATTTATAATAAGTTAACACAGTTTTTTTACCAAAAATATTAGTGAACGAAAATAAAATGAATTACAATGATATAGGTGAAATGAAGCTTAGAAAGGGACTAAACCTTATAATTAAGGTCCAAAATGACCTATCCACTTTTAAAAAATCCATTTTATGGAACTAATTCGTCCATATATCTTCTATTATTATTTTTGGTGTCTTTTTATTACTTTTTATAGGTAAAAACATGGGTACTCCAAACTTCTTTTCAAAAATACCAAGTATTATAAAAGGCCACCAACTCTCCCACATTTCCCATCTCTAAAGCCACATAGGTTATACAAAGATATTTCAAATTCACTCAAAAATAAAACCCTTCCCACTTGGGTCCACCTTTTGGTAACAAATAAATCTACGAAAACCTTTTATTATAAACCAAAATGAGTTACCCAAAGAAGAGGTAACATCTTTCCCCAAGCTCCTTAGTTTTATTACCATTATCCATCCCCTAACAAATAATTGTTCCACACTTAAAAAAACATGAGTATTATCAATATAATAAATCTGTTTATGCTATTCTTTTGATGTAAACTTTCACACACTTCCATCAAATGTGAAATGATCATACTCTTTATGTGTATGGAAAACTACTGCCTCATAAAACGATGATTGTTTGTTTTTCCATTAATACTATTCATGGATATTAATTAAGATGGAAAAACTTTTTATATACGTTATATATAATATATAATATTAATTTATTCATTTTTAATTATTTTTTATCACATAATCTTAAACATTCCATTTTATGAGAATGCGATAACATCGTTTGTGGAAGTATGGAATACCGCCTCCTCCAAGAGATGTGATCCAATCACGCTGTACATGGAATTTATAATGGTTGTTTTTAATTAAAAACATGTGACTTAAAATAGTATGATATTAATGATACAATTAACTTTTTGGAGATATAAAAGAGATCATTATCTTTATTTCCATTTTCACACACTTAAAAAGTGATGGCATCATTCATGGACGTGTGGACTACCACCTCCTCGACATGATGTGATTCTTTTACATAACACGAATTATATATATAAGTATATATTGTTAAATAGTATGATATTTATAGAAGAATAATCATTGAGGAATTATATAATGTTACTTACCTTCTTTCCATAATGATCGTTGAAAAATGAGAATGCTACTCTTGTGAAGGAACGACCAACCATCTACATGATTGTAACACTTGTTCATTTTTCATAACCATAGTTTAGGTTTGGTTTTAAAATATTAATTGAAGAATAAATATGATAATAATTTCCTTACTATTATTCTGTAGATGTTATATAATGTCTTCTTTGACCATAGTTGACATAACAAGGTTTTTTTGGACACATAAACTGAATTTGGTCAAACCACCTGACATAAATTTAATTTTTTTAAGTAGTTGGATGAAACTTGATAAAAATTGAAATAAAAGTAATGATAAAAATTAAAAAAAATTCTGAATAAAGTAAATAATTAACATTATTTTTATTATACATGATGTTATAGTATGCTCACCCGAAAGGAGACACAAGGTAAATAATTTAAATCTTACTTTCTACATCTTTGAGATAAATGTAATAATCCCAAATTCTTTTGTGGGATGATATATAGCCACTTTTGATATATTATTTCATTAATAATCTTAGACTAATAGTGTTTAAAACATTCAATTACTTTTATGACTTTATGGGGATTATGATTTAAAATTTTTGAAAATGGTATGGGATACTTTGGAATGTTTGAAGATGATTTCCCTCAATAATAATTTTGATGATATTTCAATGGTATTTCCAATTGAATAAATTATATGGAATTTTTTTAATAAAACCTTTCATTTACCTCTCCCCTAGTTATTCATGACCTTTTTAAAGTATTAAAACCATTTTCCCACTATTTGGTACATAATGTGTTTTTGAAAATGTTTTTTAGGGAACCCGACTTCATTTCTCTCTTTAGTCAAAGAACCTGTTTTCTTCTAAAAACCATGTTTAAATAAAACGGTATCAAAACTATAATTGTCCATTTAAAACTGATTTATTAATGAAATATTTACTATTTTTTTCTTTTAAACATGTTTTCAAAGGAATATTATTTCTGTTTTTTGAACAAGGAATTTTGATAACATTTTTAACACTAAAAAGGAATGTTCTTTCTACTTTATAATACATGTACATAATTTAGCAACTTCCTCTATTTTAAGATTAATTTTCATATTTAAATTTTTTTCTTCTTAAATATTTTTTTTCAAAATTTATTCTCAATGAAATGGTTTTTCACAAGGTTGTTCAAAACAAAAGGATATTTTTCTCTACAATGTTTTTTAAAAAAATTATAGTATTTCTATTCATAAATGAAAAACCCATTTATTTTTACAGAAATTAGGATATGTTTTATTAATACCATCATTATTTCTCCTCTAAATGGTTTATGATGGATTTTTATAAGGATAATATTCACACTCACTTCCATTATTCTTTTTTTGGAAGTCCAATTGAAATATTCAAATGACCCTTGAACATTGAATTTCTGATGATTATCCAAATCATTTATCATTGATATGTTCATTTCCTAAACAGTATACCATTTTTCATGTGGTGTTTACTTGGAAAGTTTTTTTATTAATTTGTAAATTATTTATAAATATATATATCTTATTTAATATAGATATTTGATTTTCCATGTTGTTTACTATTTGAATAGATTATTCGATATGATGAATAGTTTGGAAAGTTACGACACAAGTGGAGCTTGGTTATAGATATCCCCTCGATGTATTGGTAGTCTAATGAGATGAATTAGTTGTGAAAATTAGATGTGTTTCTAACTTATATGATAATAAACTTATGAAAGTTCTTGATGGTACTGGTTATATGTACCTAGGAAACATGGCGCCTATTAATTAAGAATTTCACTAATTTAGTTTTAGTTATTATTTATCCATGATATTTTTTATCGACATAACTATGGATATATTTAATTTTCATTTCAATGATTAAATGAAATGTGATTAAATTTATTACCTTTCCATACTGATTTGGCCTTATATATTTATTTAAATGGAATGTATTTCATTGTAATACCATACCATATTGTTTATCCACTTACTTCTCAGTTTTTTTGATTACCCAGTTTGTATGTTCAGTTATTTACCAAGACATAATTATTATTCTCATTGATTCGTTATTTCTTCTATTATAAATTACCCTTACTGAGAATTTTAGCTCAACCTTATTTTGATTCCTTCCTCTATGAATCCATGAAACATACAGTGAAAGATATGCAGGGATACACTAGATGGAATAACTCTATCCTCAAAGTTATTTATTTAGAAAATTATTTATATTTAAATTAGTTTATTCATCTGTAATAAAAGTCACATGTATGTAAATGGTTTCCCCAGACTACTAAACTGGTGGGTCCTTTATGATTTGGTACCTTGTAATCATGCCTATGTATTAATAGTTGTCATCGGCTCTGGGATTTATGGGGTTGGGTCGCTACAAAAACCCATCACCACATTTCTATCAAGGTGCTGACAACACTTATTAATGTAAAAGAATACTCCAAACATTTTAAATATAGAATTTGGGGAAACAAGAAAAGAGGGCCCCATATATGGAGAGATGATGTGTAAACCTGAAGGAAAGTGTCCAAATAACAAAAATGGAGAACTTAATGTGAATCTAATCTCCACCAATAGTGTATAGAGCAATAATTTTGTGAACCAATATATTTTCATGTCACATGATCCGTATATTCAGTTCTAGGAATGAAATGATCCCAAAATGAAACT
The DNA here is from genome assembly GCA_963277665.1 of Viscum album. Classification (NCBI taxonomy): domain Eukaryota; kingdom Viridiplantae; phylum Streptophyta; class Magnoliopsida; order Santalales; family Viscaceae; genus Viscum; species Viscum album. The sequence continues at coordinate 1,700,933,264 of OY728129.1, read as the reverse complement.
CTCCTGTGACTTGGGATAGATAAAATTGGGCATCCTCATTCTGCAACATTTTTATCATGGATCCATCCTCTATTTGAAGAATAATGGATGAAATTAGGGAATTAGTAATTTGCTTCACTACATCTATACTAACAGTTGACTCCACACATGTAGAGACCCGAAGCCAGACGTACATGGACATTACATTACTTTTCCGGAATACTTAATACATAACAAAAACAGACACACAAGGACCGTAATAGTTTAGTGCCTTTGGAAACATGGAACATAATCTTCTAATCGTGGTGAAAGATCTTCAACATCTCCCATAAAGATCTTTCACTTTTTGTTTCCTTACCTAAAACCTTTATTTTGATCCTGGGGGAAAATAAAACATATAAAGGGTGATCTCAAATTCTCACTAAGGGTAAGCATGGATAGAATAAAACATACCATATACATTTGAACTTAAAAACATGAACATAATGTTTAAACATCAAAATCCTGAGCAACGACATAAAACATGGAAGTACATAAGGCATATATCATAATGGAACATAAACCATGATAAAATAGCATGGGAATAAAACATGTAATTCTGGAATCCATTAAGCACATGTAATGATTTCCATAGTAGCCAAGGAATTGCTGCCAAGACCTTCTTAGTGGAAAAAGTCCCATTCTGAATCATGTTCACTCGTCGTTTCAGTCCTGTAACACAGAACCGGATTAACATACCGTTCTAGCCATGTCTATCTCATGAGATATAAAATATTTACCCAATGCATTGGAGAGAGATATAGGTCCCACCCATCTCATAATGAAATAATTCTTACTTGTTCTACAACATAAACATTCATCAGTCATCATAACCCAAAGAATAAAATGGGTTTCATAAACATCATTCCATCATCACATAATCCATATAAAATAAATGGATATCATTTCATAATAAGAAAAGTGAAACCATGTAAATCATAGGGACATGATACTTGAAACATACACATATGAAATAATTTCATCTTAGATGAAAAATGGTTTTGATAAAACACTTGAAATGAATTCTTGAGGAAAATATCCTTTCTTCTTTAAATTCATTTTCTTTTCACAAAATGTCTTGCAATTTTAAAAGAAAAGGATTTTGTTGAAAATAGTCATGAAATATTTTGGGGGAAGCTTCATGAAAATAAGGCTTTATAAAACTGTAAAAATCCGTTCATTCCGTATGCATTAAAAAAACATTTTCCTCGTAATTTTGTCAGAAAAGTCAAAACGTGCCTCATACGTAAACAAAATAAGGATTCCTTACATACCATGTAGTAAAATTCAAAATGGGTAAAAAGGACATTAAAAATACATAAAAAAAACTTTTAGAAAACATGGAAATGGACGATAACAATAACCCTAGTAAATACTTACGAATAATAAATCTCAGATAAAAATAAGATTTGAAAAATTATCATTTACCTTAGGTCTGATATGCTTCGTACGTATCCGAACCTCCTCTTCTTTGAAGCGCCTCTTTGACTCCTCCTCTTAGGGCACTGAAATTGGTCTTTGAAGAAGACCAGGACCTCTAGGATGTTTCTATGGAAGGGTAGAAGAGCATTTGGCAGGGGTTGGCCGAGATTGAAGGCTCAAAGTGGTGTGAGGAAGAGAGGGAGGAGGTACCCTTTTATAAGGGAGGAGAGGGGCACCTTTGAAAAAACTAAAAATATTATTTTATTATAAAGCCATATTCGGTTTTAAATAGCTCCAAATTGATTTATTTCGAAGCAAAGGTGGGGATGGGTCGAAATACTCTCATCCAATAGAATTTGGACAAGTTTAGTTTACTATTTTAACCTCATCATTTAGTTTTATCTTTAAGTTATATAATTTTACTTTTATTGTGCCTTTTTGTGTTCTTACACTATAAGGTTAATAAAATTACTATAACAAGCCAAACAAACCCCAATTTGTTTATTATTAATATATATAACCTTATCTAAGTCATGTGGATGAACCTTATATTTTTAGGAATAAAATAACAATTAATAATATAATATTTGTTTTCAATACTATTTTATGTTAATTTTGACACTATTTTGTAATTGATTTTTGTGAAAATCATAACAGAATGATTAGTTCGAAAAACATTACTTAAATCAATAATAACATGTCATATTAACCTATAAAATTAGTTGAATTCATAAAAAGTCTCAAAATTCATTTATTTGGGTATTTATAACATCAATTATGTCAATATTTCATTAATAAGATAATTACTGCATCATCGTTGTGTCATATGTAATTTAAATTATTTAATGTCTAAAAATTACAAATAAAATACCATTATGTAGGAACTATTTTGAGCTTTCTAATGAATATTTATATTTGAATTTATCTTATGTATAACCCTATATTAAAAATTATCTACTTATTAAACATTGATTTTAGCTATTTTAACCCTTCTTTAAATAAATTAATAATAAATGTCCTAATCTAATCCAAGTGGGCCTAAATGGTAATATTTTATTACTAAGGTCTTTTTCTTTCGAATTAAACTTATCCAATAGAATTAGGATATGTGTTAGGGAAATAATAAAATCATTTTTACCCTTAATTATCCTATTTACTTTTAACCGTGGTAAATAAAAATAAAAAGTTACTATTCACAAAAATTATTTTCATCGCATTAAACCACATTTTAGTCTTTGATATTAACCGTGTCTCTCGGATTTTCGAAATTACACTCACAGAAGCGGAAAAATTATGTTTTATGAAAAATTCAATTTTTAAACTACCACTTAGTGGTTTCACTATTCATCAAAAAATGAAAGTTTCCAGAAAAATACCAAAAATTAGGCCTAAGCTACATTTGATATTATGAACTCAAAAAAGATTTCTATTTTACCGAATTCAAAACATATTAGTTGCATTAATTATTTTAAAAAATAATTCCCGTCGTCAAAACAAATAGCGTGTTCTTAAGAGATAATAACTATCAAAAGATTGACACCTGTTTATGTCTGGTTTAAAGGTGAAATTACATCCCCTGACCAACATTGTATTAAATTGTAAAAATATATTCTAAATATACTTTAAAACCACTCAAATTAATAATTTATCACTGTTAATTATTTCTATTAAAAAGGTTGTTTTTAATTAAAATTTAGTAATTTTCACTATTAATCAGAAAATGAAAGTTATCCAAAAAGTACCAACATTTCACCCTAATCTAATTTCGATATTCCGAATCCAAAAATGAAGTCTATTTGGAAAAATAAAATTTATAAAATTTCAAAAAGTGGTTATTACTATTCATAACGGCTAGTTTTAATAATATTTTAAAAGCATATCGTTGTTTAGTGAAACTCGATATTGCGTACTACACATGCTATCGAGGAAGGTCATGATTGCGTGTAATGCAAGGCAAGTCAAGGATGCGTGTTGTGCAAGCTCCTTTTGGTGTAGCGTACAACACAAGACATTAATGAAATTAAAAAGAATATTTTTCATAAAATCTCGGGGTGTTACATTCTACCCCCCTTAAAATGAATTTCGCCCTCGAAATTCGTCGGGGTTATAAATGGTTTACTACTCGAAAGTTTCTTTAATAAAAACCCACATCGTAAAAAGGAATACCAAAAACAATATTTAAAAATAAAAGTATGAAACGTTACGGTTACCCAAATAAACTAATCACTGGGTTTCCACATAGGTGAAAATATGGATATGGAAGAGAAATCTAACCATCATGTTCTGATGGAGAGTGGTAGAGAACATGGCTACGGAAAATCCAGCAATCACAAAGCCATAGATTTATGACGATCTAAGGTACCATCTGATTCATCGGATATAAGAGCACTAGGACAACATTTTTGGTTTTCAAGATCATTTCCCTAAAGTTGATGAAATTGGAATTAGAAGAAATTCTTTCGTGATTTTGGTATAGTCTCACGGTTGGTCGTTCTTTGGACAATTTCCACTTCATCTCTTAAAGAAATGAAGTGGAAATTGTCATTCGTGATGTGTTACCAGATCATGTGATAGAATGATGGGTCATTCCATCTGTCTCAAACAAAAGGTTAGAAAAGTTATCAAAAAATACAGAAGTCCATCTATAGTGAGATTAATCGTATATGGTTCCTAAAATGGACTTATACTTCTTATATCATACTGCTTAATATAATAAAACAAGTTTATACTAAACAGGGACTTCCTGTAGGCCTGTGGTAGGCGATAAAGGCCAGTCGCACTTCGGTTGTGGGTTCGATTCCCACAGCCTTATCCGACGCGATGGGTTGTCGCCCATCCTACATGTTGTCCTTTTTCTAAAACTACATTACTATAACATCCCATAAATTATATCGAAAAAACTTCTATCCTTAAACAATACTAACTTATGTCCAACATAATACATTCCAATCTTTAGGCTAATCCAAAATAATACTGTCTAATCTCATATTATAGTGAAAACGATTACCAAAGAGTTTATACAACTAGCATGTTAATACCATTATTGATCCCCATATATCATGAGATATGTCTTTTTGGTCACATTCCAAACATTCGAATGCCTTAATCATGTATTCTCTTGAAAAAAAAATGAATACCCATTGAATCTTAGTGAAAACATGAGTGCTGTCAAAAGTTAACTCTTTCCACATACCAAAATCCTCAAAATTCTATATACTCAAACCATGATATAACCTTCTCCTTATATCAGTCATGAGCTCATGAATACTATCAAACATTTAATTTTCTCCTTATCCTTTAATTATGCGCATATCATCTACTTTCAAAAAATATCTGAATAACCTTTTATGGTTACCGGTACCACTCAACATATACTTTCAAATACTTTAGGAAAGACAATAATGTAACAATCCTTAGATGATTCTTTATTCCATAGTACCATACATTATTCTTTATTAACATACAATCATTCCACTAAATTCTTAAACCACTGACTGAGCATCATCATTTCTTTCATCTCATATTTCATTTGTTGTCTCTTCATCATCATCCACATAAATACTACTCATATGACCATGCATATTCTCTTAATGATATTTTCCCTTAGGGCATTGGTTTGCATAATGCCAATAAATTCCACATTTAAAACATCTAATCATTGTTTATGTCGTAGAAATACTGTTATCCTTGTCCATGGTCTTAATAGAACCTTTTCCTTTGCATTTAATAGCTTTGTGTCCTTCTTTCCCACACCCAAAGCATCTTCCAGTTCCTTTGAAACAATCACCTTTATGCCTCTTCCCACATGATTTACATAGAGGAAATGGAACTTTCTTTCCTCTATGATTATCATGAAACTCCATCTTTCTCTTATTAGCCGAGTCAGGAAACTTACCAAATTTGAGTTTATTGATCATATTATGAGATTGCTGATTCGGCATAATGATGATTGTTGGACTTCTAAATCCCATTTCATTTGGTTTCTCATGAAGAACATCATTCCATTTTCCATCATATCCTCCATTATCGTGAATCATCTTGTTTCCATCCATTTTCTAAAACCCAAAAAGAATAGTGTGAGAGGAAACAATCATAATAAAGGGGGAGTAACTTCAATATCTAACATATTAGGTTTAATCTAATATCTTTACCATAATTCTAGGACTATAACCTATACTTATACTTAACCTTAGGGACATCCCTAGACATACCTTATAAATATCTCTAGGGATCTCACTAAAGTTCTCGTATCCTAGTTTCCAATGGTTGACTGAACCTTTCCTCTGATACCAACTGTAGAGACCCGAAGCCTGATGTACATGGACATTACATTACTTTTGCGGAATACTTAATACATAACAAAAAAAGACACACAAGGACCGTAATAGTTTAGTGTCTTTGGAAACTTGGAACGTAATCTTCTAATCGTGGTGAAAGATCATCAACATCTCCCATAAAGATCTTCCACTTTTTGTTTCCTTACCTAAAACCTTTATTTTGATCCTGAGGGAAAATAAAACATAAAAAGGGTGAGCTCAAATGCTCAGTAAGGGTATGCATGGATAAAATAAAACATACCATATACATTTGAACTTAAAAACATGAACATAATGTTTAAACATCAAAATCTTGAGCAACGACATAAAACATGGAAGTACATAAGGCATAGATCATAATGGAACATAATCCATGATAAAATATCATGGGAATAAAACATGTAATTGTGGCATCCATTAAGCACATGTAATGATTTCCATAGTATCCAAGGTATTTCTTCCAAGACCATCTTAGTGGACAAAGTCCCATTCTGAATCGAGTTCACTCCTCGTTTCAGTCCTGTAACACTGAACCAGATTAACTTACCGGTCCAGCCATGTCTATCTCATGAGATATAAAATCATTAACCAATGCATTGGAGGGAGATATAGGTCCCACCCATCTCATAATGAAATCATTCTTACTTGTGCCACAACATAAACATTCATCAGTCATCATAACCCAAATAATAAAATGGGTTTCATAAACATCATTCCATCATCACATAATTCATATAAAATAAATGTATATAATTTCATAATAAGAGAAGTGAAACCATTTAAATCATAGAGACATGATACTTGAAACATACACATATGAAATGATTTCATCTTAGATGAAAAATGGTTTTGATAAAACACTTGAAATGAATTCTTGTGGAAAATATCCTTTCTTATTCAAAATCATTTTCTTTTCACAAAATGTCATGAAATTTTAAAAGAAAAGGATTTTGTTGAAAATAGTCATGAAATATTTTGGAGGAAGTTTCATGAAAATAAGGCTTTAAAAAACCGTAAAAATCATTTCATGCCGTATACGTTAGAAAAAACTTTCGCCTCGTACTTTTGTTGGAAAAGTCAAAAAGTGCCTCGTACGTAAACAAAAGAAAGATTCCTTACATACCATGTAGTAAAATTCAAAATGGGTAAAAAGGGCATTAAAAATACATAAAAACACTTTAAAAAAACATGGAAATGGACGATAACGGTAACCCAAGTAAATAATTTCGAATAAGAAATCCGGGATAAAAATGAGATTTGAAAAATTATCCCTTACCTTAGGTCTGATATGCTTCGTACGTATCCGAACCTCCTCTTCTTTGAAGCACCTCTTGAGTCCTCCTCTTAGGGCACTAAAATTTGTCTTTGAAGAAGACCAGGACCTCTAGGATGTTGCTAGGGAAGGGGAGAAGAGAATTTGGCAGGGGTTGGCCGAGCTTGAAGGCTCAAAGTGGTGTGAGGAAGAGAGGGAGTAGGTGTCCTTTTATAAGGGAGGAGAGGGGCACCATTGGAAAAACTAAAACTATTATTTTATTATAAAACCATATTCAGTTTTAAATAGCTCCAAATTGATTTATTTCGAAACTTAGGTGGGTATGGGTTGAAATTCTCACATCCAATAGAATTTGGACAGGTTTAGTTTACTATTTTAACCTTATCATTAATTTTTATCTTTAAGTTAGATAATTTTACTTTTACCTTGTCTTTTTGTGTTCTTACACTATAAGGTTAATAAACTTACTAAAACAAGCCAAAATAACCCCAAGTTGTTTATTATTAATATATATAACCTTATATAAGTCATTTGGTCGAACATTAGATTTTTAGGAATAAAATAACAATTAATATTATAATATTTGTTTTAAAAACTATTTTATGTCAATTTTAACACTATTTAGTAATTGATTTTTTTGAAAATCATAACAGAATGATTAGTGATTAGTTCTAAAACATTTACTTAAATCAATACTAACATGTCATATTAACCTGGAAAATTAGTGTAATTCATAAAAAGTCTCAAATTACATTTATTTGGGTATTTATAACATCAATTATGTCAATATTTCATTAATAAGATAATTATTTCATCATCATTGTGTCATAAATAAATTAAATTATTTAATGTCTAAAAATTACAAATAAAATACCATTATGTTGGAAATATTTTTAGCTTTCTAATTCATATTTATTGTCGAATTTATCTTATGAATAACCCTATATTAAAAATTCTATACATATTAAACGTTGATTTTAACTATTTTAACCCTTCTTTAAATAAATTAATAATAAATGTCCTAATCTAATCCATGTGGGCATAAATGGTCATATTTTATTCCTAATGTTGTTTTTGGTCGAATTACACTTCTACAATAGAATTAGGACATGTGTTAAGATAATAATAATATAATTTTTACCCTTAATTATCCTATTTACTTTTAACCGTGGTAAATAAAAGTAAAAAGTTACTATTCACCAAAAACTATTTTCATCTCATAGAACCACATTTTAGTCCTTGATATTAACCGTGTCTCTCGGAATTTCTAAATTCCACTCACAGAAGCGGTAAAATTATGTTTTATGAAAAATTCAATTTTTTAACTACCACTTAGTGGTTTCACTATTCATCAAAAAATGAAACTTTCCAGAAAAATACCAAAAATTAGTCCTAAGATATATTTGATATTATGAACTCAAAAATGATGTCTATTTTACCATATTCAAAACATATTAGTTGCATTAATTAATTTAAAAATTAATTCCCGTCGTCAAAACAAATAGCGTGTTCTTAAGAGATAATAACTATCAAAAGATTGACACTCGTTTATGTCTGGTTTAAATGTTAAATTACATCCAATGACCAACATTGTATTAAATAGTAAAAATATATTCTAAATATACTTTAAACCCACTCAAATTAATAATTTATCACTATTAATTATTTCGATTAAAAATGTTTTTTTTAATTAAAATTTAGTAATTTTCACTAATCATCAGAAAATGAAAGTTATCCGAAAAGTACCAAAATTTCACCCTAATCTAATTTCGATATTCCGAATCCAAAAATGAAGTCCATTTTGAGAAATTAAATTTTCAAAATTTCAAAAAGTGGTTATCTCTATTCATAACGGCAAGTTTTAATAATATTTTAATAGCATATCATTGTTTAGTGAAACTCGGTATTGCGTACTACACACGCTATCGAGGAAGGTAATGATTGCGTGTAATGCAAGGCAAGTCAAGGATGCATGTTGTGCAAGATATTTTTGGTGTAGCGTAAAACACAAGACATTAATGATATTTAAAAAATATTTTTCATAAAATCTCGGGGTGTTACATTCTTCCCCCCTTAAAATGAATTTCGCCGTCGAAATTCGTCTGGGTTTTAAATTGTTTACTACTCGAAAGTTTCTTTAATAGAAACCTACATCGTAAAAAAAATACCAAAACCAATCTTTAAAAACAAAAGTATGAAACGTAACGGTTACCCAAATAAACTAATCACTGGGTTTCCACATTGGTGAAAATATGGATATGGAAGAGAAATCTAACCATCATGTTCTGATTGAGAGTGGTAGAGAACATGGCTATGGAAAAGACAGCAATCACAAAGCCATAAATTTGTGACTATCTATGGTACCATCTGATTAATCAGATATAAGAGCACTAGGACACCATTTTTGGTTTTCATGATCATTTCCCGAAAGTTGATGAAATTGGAATTAGAAGAAATTCTTTCGTGATTTTGGTATAGTCTCACGGTTGGTCGTTCTTTTGACAATTTCCACTTCATATCTTAAAGAAATGAATTTGAAATTGTCATTCGTGATTTATTAGTAGATCATGTGATAGAATGATGGGTCATTTCATCTATCTCAAACAAAAGGTTAGAAAAGTTATCAAAAAATACATAAGTCCATCTATAGTGAGATTAATCATATATAGTTCCTAAAATGGACTTATACTTCTTATATCATACTGCTTAATATAATAAAACCAGTTTCTACTAAACAGGGACTTCCTGTAGGCCAGTGGTAGGCGATAAAGGCCAGTCTCACTTCGGTTGTGGGTTCGATTCCCACAGCCTTATCCGACGCGATGGGTTGTCACCCATCCTACAGGTTGTCCTTTTTCTAAAAGTGCATTACTATAACATCCCATAAATTATATCGAAAAAACTTTTATCCTTAAACAATACTAACTTATGTCCAACATAATCCATTCCAATCTTTAGGCTAATCCAAAATAATACTGTCTAATATCATATTATAGTGAAAACGATTACCAAAGAGTTTATACAAATAGCATGTTAATACCATTGTTGATCCCCATATATCATGAGATATGTCTTGTTGGTCACATTACAAACATTCTTAAGTCCTTAATCATGTATTCTCTTGAAAAAAAATGAATACCCATTGAATCTTAGTGAAAACATGAGTGCTATCAAAAGTTAACTCTTTCCACATACCAAAATCCTCAAAATTCTATATACTCAAACCATGATATAACTTTCTCCTTATATCAGTCATGAGCTCATCAATACTATCAAACATTTAATTTTCTCCTTATCCCTTAATTCTGTGCATATCATCTACTTTCCAAAAATATCTGAATAACCTTTCATGGTTACTGGTACCATTAAACATATACATTCAAATACTTTAGGAAAGACAATAATGTAACAATCCTTAGATGATTCTTTATTCCATAGTACCACACATTTTTCTTTATAAACATACAATCATTCCACTAACTTCTTAAACCATTGACTGAGCTTCATCATTTCTTTCATCTCATATTTCATTTGTAGTCTCTTCATCATCATACACATAAATACTACTCATATGACCATGCTGATTCTCTTCATGAGATTTTCCCTTAGGGAATTGGTTTTCATAATGCCCATACATTCCACATTTAAAACATCTAATCCTTGTTGATGTCGTAGCAATACCATTATCTTTATCCATGGTATTAACTGAACCTTTTCCTTTTCATTTACTGGCTTTGTCTCCTTCTTTCCCACACCAAAAGCATCTTCAAGTTCCTTTGAAACAATCTCCTTGATGCCTCTTCCCACATGATTTACATAGGGGAAATTGAACTTTCTTTCCTCTATGATCATCATGAAACTCCATCTTTCTCTTATTAGCCGAGTCAGGAAACTTACCATATTTGAGTTTATTGATCATATTATGAGATTTCTGATTCGGCATAATAATGATGTTTGGACTTCTAAAGCCCATTTCATTTGGTTTCTCATGAAGAACATCATTCCATTTTCCATCATAACCTCCATTATCGTGAATCATTTTGTTTCCATCCATTTTCTAAAACCCAAAAAGAATAGTGTGAGAGGAAACAATCATAATAAAGGGGGATTAACTTCAATATCTAACATATTAGGTTTAATCTAATATCGTTACCATAATTCTAGGACTATAACCTATACTTATACTTAACCTTAAGGACATCCCTAGACATAACTTATAAATATCTCTAGGGATCTCACTAAAGTTCTTGTATCCTAGTTTCCAAAGGATGACTAAACCTTTCCTCTGATACCAACTGTAGAGACCCAAAGCCTGATGTACGTGGACATTACATTACTTTGGCAGAATACTTAATACATAACAAAAACAGACACACAAGGACCGTAATAGTTTAGTGTCTTTGGAAACTTGGAATGTAATCTTCTAATCGTGGTGAAAGATCATCAACATCTCCCATAAAGATCTTCCACTTTTTTTTCCTTACCTAAAACCTTTATTTTGATCCTAAGGAAAAAAAACATAAAAAGGGTGAGCTCAAATTCTCAGTAAGGGTAATCATGGATTAAATAAAACATACCATATACATTTGAACTTAAAAACATGAACATAATGTTTAAACATTAAAATCTTGAGCAACGGCATAAAACATGGAAGTACATAAGGCATAGATCAGAGTGGAACATAAACCATGATAAAATAGCATGGGAATAAAACATGTAATTGTGGAATCCATTAAGAACATGTAATGATTTCCATAGTAGCCAAGGCATTGCTGCCAAGACCATCTTAGTGGACAAAGTCCCATTCTGAATCGAGTTCACTCCTCATTTCAGTCCTGTAACACTGAACCGGATTAACTTACCGTTCCAACCATGTCTATCTCATGAGATATAAAATCATTACCCAATGTATTGGAGGGAGATATAGGTCCCACCCATCTCATAATTAAATCATTCTTACTTGTGCCACAACATAAACATTCATCAGTCATCATAACCCAAAGAATAAAATGGGTTTCAAAAACATCATTCCATCATCACATAATCCATATAAAATAAATGGATATCATTTCATAATAAGGAAAGTGAAAACACGTAAATCATAGAGACATGATACTTGAAACACACACATATGAAATAATTTCATCTTAGATGAAAAATGGTTTTGATAAAACACTTGAAATGATTTCTTGAGGAAAATATCCTTTCTTCTTCAAAATCATTTTCTTTTCAAAAAATATCATGCAATTTTAAAAGAAAATGATTTTGTTGAAAATAGTCATGAAATATTTTGGAGGAAGCTTCATGAAAATAAGGCTTTATAAAACTGTAAAAATCCTTTCATGCTTTATACGTTAAAAAAACATTCTCCTCGTACTTTTGTCCGAAAAGTCAAAAAGTGCCTCGTACTTAAACAAAATAAAGATTCCTTACATACCATGTAGTAAAATTAAAAATGGGTAAAATGGACATTAAAAATACGTAAAAACACTTTTAGAAAACATCGAAATGGATGATAACAATAACCCCAGTAAATACTTACGAATAATCAATCTCGGATAAAAATGAGATTTGCAAAATTATCCCTTACCTTAGGTCTGATATGCTTTGTACGTATCCGAACCTCCTCTTCTTTGAAGCGCCTCTTTGAGTCATCCTCTTAGGGCACTAAAATTGTTCTTTGAAGAAGACCAGGACCTCTAGGATGTTTCTAGGGAAGGGGAGAAAAGAATTTGGCAGGGTTTGGCTGAGCTTTAAGGCTCAAAGTGGTGTGACGAAGAGAGGGAAGAGGTGCCCTTTTATAAGGGAGGAGAGGGGAATCATTGGAAAAACTAAAAATTTTATTTTATTATAAAAGAATATTCGGTTTTAAATATCTCTAAATTGATTTATTTCGAAGCTAAGGTGCGGATGGGTCGAAATAATTTCATCCAATAGAATTTGGACAAGTTTAGTTTACTATTTTATCCTTATCATTTAGTTTTAATTTTAAGTTAGATAATTTTACTTTTATCGTGTCTTTTTGTGTTCTTACACTATAAGGTTAAGAAACTTACTATAACAAGACAAACGAACCCCACGTTGTTTATTATTAATATATATAACCTTATCTAAGTCATTTGGCCGAACCTTAGATTTTTAGGAATACAATAACAATTAATATTATAATATTTGTTTAAAAAACTATTTTATGTTAATTTTGACACTATTTAGTAATTGATTTTTGTGAAAATCATAACAAGATGATTAGTTAGCAAACCACTACTTAAATCAATACTAACATGTCATATTAACCTAGGAAATTATTGTAATTCATAAAAAGTCTAAAATTACATTTATTTGGGTATTTATAACATCAATTATGTCAATTTTTCATTAATAAGATAATTATTGCATCATTGTTGTGTCATAAATAAATTAAATTATTTAATATCTAAAAATTAAAAATAAAATACCATTATGTATGAAATATTTTTAGCTTTCTAATGAATATTTATAGTCTAATTTAACTTATGTATAACCCTATATTAAAAATTATATACTTATTAAACTTTGATTTTAACTATTTTAACCCTTCTTTAAATAAATTAATAATAAATGTCCTAATCTTATCCAAGTGGGCCTAAATGGTTACATTTTATTCCTAAGGATGTTTTTGGTCTAATTACACTTATCCAATAGAATTAGGACATGTGTTAGGGTAATAATAATATCATTTTTACCCTTAATTATCCAATTTACTTTTAACCGTGGTAAATAAAAGTAAAAAGTTACTATTCAACAAAAATTATTTTATCTCATTGAACCAAATTTTAGTCCTTCATATTAACCATATCTCTTGGATTTTTTAAATTCTACTCACAGAAGCGGTAAAATTAAGTTTTATGAAAAATTCAATTTTTTAACTACCACTTAGTGGTTTCACTATTCATCAAAAAATGCAAGTTTCCAGAAAAATACCAAAAATTAGGCCTAAGCTATATTTGATATTATGAACTCAAAAATGAGGTCTATTTTACCAGATTCAAAACATATTAGTTGCATTAATTAATTTAAAAATTAATTCCCGTCGTCAAACAAATAGCGTGTTCTTAAGAGATAATAACTATCAAAAGATTGACACTTGTTTATGTCTGGTTTAAATGTGAAATTACATCCAATGACCAACATTGTATTAAATTGTAAAAACATATTCTAAATATACTTTTAAACCACTCAAATTAATAATTTATCACTATTAATTATTTCGATTAAAAAGGTTGTTTTTAATTAAAATTTAGTAATTTTCACTATTCATCAGAAAATGAAAGTTATCCGAAAAGTACCAAAATTTCACCCTAATCTAATTTCGATATGACGAATCCAAAAATGAAGTCCATTTTGAAAAATAAAATTTAAAAAAAATTCAAAAAGTGGTTATTACTATTCATAATGGCTAGTTTTAATAATATTTTAATAGCATATCGTTGTTTAGTGAAACTCGGTATTGCATACTACACACGCTATCGAGGAAGGTCACGATTGCGTGTAATGCAAGGCAAGTCAAAGATGTGTGTTGTGAAAACTCCTTTTGGTGTAGCATACAACACAAGACATTAATGAAATTAAATAGAATATTTTTCATAAAATCTCGTGGTGTTACATTCTTCCCCCCTTAAAATGAATTTCTCCCTCGAAATTCATCGGGGTTATAAATGGTTTACTACTGGAAAGTTTCTTTAATAGAAACCCACATCATAAAAAAGTAATACCAAAACCAATATTTAAAAACAAAAGTATGAAACGTAACGGTTACCCAAATAAACTAATCACTGGGTTTCCACATAGGTGAAAATATGGATATGGAAGAGAAATCTAACCATCATGTTCTGATGGAGAGTGGTAGAGAACATGGCTATGGAAAATCCAGCTATCACAAAGCCACAAATTTGTGACGACCTAAGGTACCATCTGAATAATCAGATATAAGAGCACTAGGACAACATTTTTGGTTTACAAGATCATTTCCCTAAAGTTGATGAAATTGGAATTAGAAGAAATACTTTCGTGATTTTGGTATAGTCTCACCGCTGGTCATTCTTTGGACAATTTCCACTTCATATCTTAAATAAATGAAGTTGAATTTGTCATTCGTGATGTGTTAGCAGATCATGTGATAGAATGATTGGTCATTCCATCTGTCTCAAACAAAAGGTTAGAAAAGATATCAAAAAATACATAAGTCCATCTATAGTGAGATTAATCATATATGGTTCCTAAAATGGACTTATAATTCTTATATCATACTGCTTAATATAATAAACCTAGTTTCTACTAAACAGGGACTTCCTGTAGGCCAGTGGTAGGTGATAAAGGCCATTCACACTTCGGTTGTGGGTTCGATTCCCACAGCCTTATCTGACGCGATGGGTTGTCGCCCATCCTGCAGGTTGACCTTTTTCTAAAACTACATTACTATAACATCCCATAAATAATATCGGAAAAACTTCTATCCTTAAACAATACTAACATATGTCTAACATAATCCATTCCAATATGTAGGCTTATCCAAAATAATTCTGTCTAATCTCATATTATAGTGAAAATGATTACCAAAGAGTTCATACAACTAGCATGTTAATACCATTTTTGATCCCCATATATCATGAGATATGTCTTGTTGGTCACATTCCAAACATTCAAAGACCTTAATCATGTATTGTCTTGAAAACAAAAATGAATACCCATTGAATCTCAGTGAAAACATGAGTGTTGTCAAAAATTAACTCTTTCCACATACCAAAATCCTCAAAATTCTATATACTCAAACAATGATATAACCTTCTCCTTATATCAGTCAGGAGCTCATGAATACTATCAACCATTTAATTTTCTCATTATCCCTTAATTATGCGCATATCATCTACTTTCCAAAAATATCTGAATACCCTTTCATGGTTACCAGTACCATTCAACATATACTTTCAAATACTTTAGGAAAGACAATAATGTAACAATCCTTAGATGATTCTTTATTCCATAGTACCATACATTTTTCTTTATAAACATACAATCATTCCACTAAATTCTTAAACCACTGACTGAGCATCATCATTTCTTTCATCTCATATTTCATTTGTAGTCTCTTCATCATCATACACATATATACTACTCATATGACCATGCTGATTCTATTCATGAGATTTTCCCTTAGGGCATTGGTTTTCATAATGCCCATACATTCCACATTTAAAACATAAAATCCTTGTTTATGTCATAGCAATACCATTATCCTTGTCCATGGTATTAACTGAACCTTTTCCTTTGCATTTACTGGATTTGTGTCCTTATTTCCCACACCAAAAACATCTTCCAGTTCTTTTGAAACAATCTCCTTGATGCCTCTTCCCACATGATTTACATAGGGGAAATTGAACTTTCTTTCCTCTATGATCATCATGAAACTCCATCTTTCTCTTATTAGCCGAGTCAGGAAACTTACCAAATTTGAGTTTATTGATTATATTATGAGATTGCTGATTCGGAATAATAATGATGTTTGGACTTAGAAAGCCCATTTCATTTGGTTGCTCATGAAGAACATCATTCCATTTTCCATCATAACCTCCATTATCGTGAATCATCTTGTTTCCATCCATTTTCTAAAACCCAAAAAGAATAGTGTGAGAGGAAACAATCATAATAAAGGGGGAGTAACTTCAATATCTAACATATTAGGTTTAATCTAATATCGTTACCATAATTCTAGGACTATAACCTATACTTATACTTAACCTTAGGGACATCCCTAGACATACCTTATAAATATCTCTAGGGATCTCACTAAAGTTCTCGGATCCTAGTTTTCAAAGGATGACTAAACCTTTCCTCTGATACAAACTGTAGAGACCCAAAGCCTGATGTATGTGGACATTACATTACTTTTGCGGAATACTTAATACATAACAAAAACAGACACACAAGGACCGTAATAGTTTTGTGTCTTTGGAAACTTGGAATGTAATCTTCTAATCGTGGTGAAAGATCTTCAACATCTCCCATAAAGATCTTCCACTTTTTGTTTCCTTACCTAAAACCTTTCTTTTGATCTTGGGGGAAAATAAAACATAAAAAGGGTGAGCTCAAATGCTCAGTAAGGGTAAGCATGGATAAAATAAAACATACCATATACATTTGAACTTAAAACCATGAACATAATGTTTAAACATCAAAATCTTGAGCAACGACATAAAATAAGGAAGTACATGAGGCATAGATCATAATGGATCATAAACCATGATAAAATATCATGGGAATAAAACATGTAATTGTGGCATCCATTAAGCACATGTAATGATTTCCATAGTAGCCAAGGCATTGCTGCCAAGACCATCTTAGTGGACAAAGTCCCATTCTGAATCGAGTTCACTCCTCGTTTCAGTCTTGTAACACTGAACATGATTAACTTACCGTTCCAGCCATGTCTATATCATGAGATATAAAATCATTACCCAATAAATTGAAGGGAGATATAGGTCCCACCCATCTCATAATGAAATCATTCTTACTTGTGCCACAACATAAACATTCATCAGTCATCATAACCCAAAGAATAAAATGGGTTTCATAAACATCATTCCATCATCACATAATCCATATAAAATAAATGGATATCATTTCATAATAACAAAAGTGAAACCATGTAAATCATAGAGACATGATACTTGAAACATACACATATGAAATAATTTCATCTTAGATGAAAAATGGTTTTGATAAAACACTTGAAAAGAATTCTTGAGGAAAATATCCTTTCTTCTTCAAAATCATTTTCTTTTCAAAAAATGTCATTCAATTTTAAAAGAAAATGATTTTTTTGAAAATAGTCATGAAATATTTTGGAGTAATCTTCATGAAAATAAGGCTTTATAAAACCGTAAAAATCATTTCATGCCGTATACGTTAAAAAAACATTCTCCTTGTACTTTTGTTGGAAAAGTCAAAAAGTGCATCGTACGTAAACAAAAGAATGATTTCTTACATAACATGTAGTAAAATTAAAAATGGGTAAAAAGGAAATTAAAAATACCTAAAAACACTTTTAGAAAACATGGACATGGATGATAACAATAACCCCAGTAAATTCTTATGAATAAGAAATCTCGGATAAAAATGATATTTTCAAAATTATCCCTTACCTTAGGTCCGATATGCTTCGTACGTATCTGAACCTCCTCTTCTTTGAAGCGCCTCTTTGAGTCCTCCTCTTAGGGCACTAAAATTGTTCTTTGAAGAAGACCAGGTCCTCTAGGATGTTTCTAGGGAAGGGGAGAAGAGAATTTGACAGGGGTTGTCTGAGCTTGAAGGCTCAAAGTGATGTGAGGAAGAGAGGGAGGAGGTGCCTTTTTATAAAGGAGGAGAGGGGCACCATTGGAAAAACTAAAAATATTATTTTATTATAAAGGAATATTCGGTTTTATATAGCTCCAAATTGATTTATTTTCAAGCTAAGGTGGGGATGGGTCGAAATCCTCTCATACAATATAATTTGGACAAGTTTAGTTTACTATTTTAAGCTTATCATTTAGTTTTACCTTTAAGTTAGATAATTTTACTTTTACCGTGTCTTTTTGTGTTCTTACACTATAAGGTTAATAAACTTACTATAACATGCCAAACGAACCCCAAGTTGTCTACTATTAATATATATAACCTTATCTAAGTCATTTGGCCGAACCTTAGGTTTTTAGGAATAAAATAACAATTAATAATATAATTTTAGTTTTAAAAACTAATTTATGTCAATTTTGACATTATTTAGTAATTGATTTTTGTGAAAATCATAACAGAATTATTAGTTAGAAAAAAGTTACTTAAATCAATAATAAAATGTCATATTAACCTAGAAAATTAGTGGAATTCATAAAAAGTCTCAAATTACATTTATTTAGGTATTTATAACATCAATTATTTCAATATTTCATTAATAAGATAATTACTGCATCATCGTTGTGTCATAAATAAATTAAATTATTTAATGTCTAAAAATTACAAATAATATACCATTATGTAGGAAATATTTTTATATTTCTAATTAATATTTATAGTCGAATTTATCTTATGTATAACCCTATATTAAAAATTATCTACTTATTAAACTTTGATTTTATCTATTCTAACCCTTCTTTAAATAAATTAATAATAAATGTCATAATCTAATCCAAGTGGGCCTAAATGGTCATATTTTATTCGTAAGGTTGTTTTGGGTTGAATTATACTTATACAATAGAATCGGGACATGTGTTAGTGTAATAATAATATCATTTTTACCCTTAATTATCCTATTTACTTTTAACGGTGGTAAATAAAAGTAAAAAGTTACTATTTACCAAAAATTATTTTCATCTCATTAAACCACATTTTAGTCCCTGATATTAACCATTTCTCTCGGATTTTCGAAATTCCACTCACAGAAGCGGTAAAATTAAGTTTTATGAAAAGATCAATTTTTTAACTACCACTTAGTGTTTTCATTATTCATCAAAAAATAAAAGTTTCCAGAAAAATACCAAAAATTAGGCCTAAGCTATATTTGATATTATGAACTCAAAAATGATGTCTATTTTACCAAATTCAAAACATATTATTTGCATTAATTAATTTAAAAATTAATTCCCGTCGTCAAAACAAATAGCGTGTTCTTAAGACATAATAACTATCAAAAGATTGACACTTGTTTATGTCTAGTTTAAATGTGAAATTACATCCACTGAACAACATTGTATTAAATTGTAAAAATATATTCAAAATATACTTTAAAACCACTCAAATAAATAATTTATCACTATTAATTATTTCGATTAAAAAGGTTGTTTTTAATTAAAATTTAGTAATTTTCACTATTCATCAGAAAATGAAAGTTATCCGAAAAGTACCAAAATTTCACCCTAATCTAATTTCGATATTCCGAATCCAAAAATGAAGTCCATTTTAAAAAATAAAATTTAAAAAATTTCAAAAAGTGGTTATTACTATTCATAACGGCTAGTTATATTAATATTTTAATAGCATATCGTTGTTTAGTGAAACTCGGTATTGCGTACTACACACGCTATCGAGGAAGGTCGTGATTGCGTGTAATGCAAGGCAAGTCAAGGATGCGTGTTGTGCAAGCTTCTTTTGGTGTAGCATACAATAGAAGAAAATAATGAAATTAAAAAGAATATTTTTCATAAAATCTTGGGGTGTTACATTCTACCCTCCTTAAAATGTATTTTTCCCTCGAAATTCGTCGGGGATATAAATGGTTTACTACTCGAAAGTTTCTTTAATAGAAACCCACATCGTAAAAAGGAATACCAAAACCAATCTTTAAAAACAAAAGTATGAAATGTAATGGTTACCCAAATAAACTAATCACTGGGTTTCCACATAGGTGAAAATATGGATATGGAAGAGAAATCTAACCATCATGTTCTGATGGAGAGTGGTAGAGAACATGGCTATGGAAAATCCAGCAATCACAAAGCCATAAATTTGTGACGATCTAAGGTACCATCTGATTCATCAGATATAAGAGCACTAGGACAACATTTTTGGTTTTCAAGATCATTTCCCTAAAGTTGATGAAATGTGAATTAGAAGAAATACTTTTGTGATTTTGGTATAGTCTCACCGTTGGTCGTTCTTTGGACAATTTCAACTTCATATCTTAAATAAATGAAGTTGAATTTGTCATTCGTGATGTGTTAGTAGATCATGTGATAGAATGATGTGTCATTCCATATGTCTCAAATAAAAGGTTAGAAAAGTTATCAAAAAATACAAAAGTCCATCTATAGTGAGATTAATCGTATATGGTTCCTAAAATGGACTTATACTTCTTATATCATACTGCTTAATATAATAAAACTAGTTTCTACTAAACAGGGACTTCCTGTAGGCCAGTGGTAGGCGATAAAGGCCAGTCGCACTTCGGTTGTGGGTTCGATTCCCACAGCCTTATCCGACGCGATGGGCTGTCGCCCATCCTGCAGGTTGACCTTTTTCTAAAACTACATTACTATAACATCTCATAAATAATATCGGAGAAACTTTTATACTTAAACAATACTAACTTATGTCCAACATAATCCATTCAAATCTTTAGGCTTATCCAAAAAATACTGTCTAATCTCATATTATAGTGGAAATGATTACCAAAGAGTTTATACAACTAGCATGTTAATACCATTTTTGATCCCCATATATCATGAGATATGTCTTGTTGGTCACATTCTAAACATTCGAAGGCCTTAATCATGTATTCTCTTGAAAAAAAATGAATACCCATTGAATCTTAGTGAAAACATGAGTTCTGTCAAAAGTTAACTCTTTCCACATACCAAAATCCTCAAAATTCTATATACTCAAACCATGATATAACTTTCTCCTTATATCAGTCATGAGCTCATGAATACTATCAAACATTTAATTTTCTCATTATCCCTTAATTATGCGCATATCATCTACTTTCCAAAAATATCTGAATAACCTTTCATGGTTACCGGTACCATTCAACATATACATTCAAATACTTTAGGAAAGAGAATAATGTAACAATCCTTAGATGATTCTTTATTCCATAGTACCATGCATTATTCTTTATAAACATACAATCATGCCACTAACTTCTTAAGCCACTGACTGAGCTTCATCATGTCTTTCATCTCATATTTCATTTGTAGTCTCTTCATCATCATCCACATAAATACTACTCATATGACCATACTGATTCTCTTTATGAGATTTTCCCTTAGGGAATTGGTTTTCATAATGCCCATACATTCCACATTTAAAACATCTAATCATTTTTGATGACGTAGCAATACCATTATCCTTGTACAGGGTATTAACTGAACCTTTTCCTTTGCATTTACTGGATTTGTGTCCTTCTTTCCCACACCCAAAGCATCTTCCAGTTCCATTGAATCAATCTCCTTGATGCCTCTTACCACATGATTTACATAGGGGAAACTGAACTTTCTTTCCTCTATGATTGACATGAAACTCCATCTTTCTCTTATTAGCCGAGTCAGGAAACTTACCAAATTTGAGTTTATTGATCATATTATGAGATTGCTGATTCGGAATAATAATGATGTTTGGACTTCCAAATCCCATTTCATTTGGTTTCTAATGAATAACATCATTCCATTGTCCATCATATCCTCCATTATCGTGAATCATCTTGTTTCCTTCCATTTTCTAAAACCCAAAAAGAATAGTGTGAGAAGAAAAAATCATAATAAAGGGGGAGTAACTTCAATATCTAACATCTTAGGTTTAATCTAATATCATTACCATAATTCTTGGACTATAGCCTATACTTATACTTAACCTTAGGGACATCCCTAGACAAACCTTACAAATATCTCTAGGGATCTCACTAAAGTTCTCGTATCCAAGTTTCCAAAGGTTGACTAAACCTTTCCTCTGATACCAACTGTAGAGACCCGAAGCCTGACGTATATGGACATTACATTACTTTTGCGGAATACTTAATACATAACAAACATAGACACACAAGGACCGTAATAGTTTAGTGTCTTTGGAAACTTGGAACGTAATCTTCTAATCGTGGTGAAAGATCTTCAACATCTCCCATAAAGATCTTCCAATTTTTGTTTCCTTACCTAAAACCTTTATTTTGATCCTGGGGGAAAATAAAACATAAAAAGGGGGAGCTCAAAATGCTTAGTAAGGGTAATAATGGATAAAATAAAACATACCATATACATTTGAACTTAAAAACATGAACATAATGTTTAAACATCAAAATCTTGAGCAACGACATAAAACATGGAAGTACATAAGAATAGATCACAATGGAATATAAACCATGATAAAATAGCATGGGAATAAAACTTGTAATTGTGTAATCCATTAAGAACATGTAAGGATTTCCATATTAGACAAGGCATTGCTACCAAGACCATCTTAGTGGACAAAGTCCCATTCTGAATCGAGTTCACTCCTCGTTTCAGTCCTGTAACACTGAACCGGATTAACTTACCATTCCAGCCATGTCTATCTCATGAGATATAAAATCATTACCCAATGCATTGTAGGGAGATATAGTTCCCACCCATATCATAATGAAATCATTATTACTTGTTCCACAACATAAACATTCATCAGTCATCATTACCCAAAGAATAAAATGGGTTTCATAAACATCATTCCATCGTCACATAATCCATATAAAATAAATGGATATCATTTCATAATAAGAAAAGTGAAACCATGTAAATAATAGATACATGATACTTGAAACATACACATATGAAATAATTTATCTTATATGAAAAATGGTTTTGATAAAACACTTGAAATGAATTCTTGAGAAAAATATCCTTTCATCTTCAAAATCAGTTTATTTTCACAAAATGTCATGAAATTTTAAAAGAGAATGATTTTTTTGAAAATAGTCATGAAATATTTTGGAGGAAGCTTCATGAAAATAAGGCTTTATAAAACTGTAAAAATCCTTTCATTCTGTATACGTTAAAAAAACATTCTCCTCGTACTTTTGTCAGAAAAGTCAAAAAGTACCTTGTACGTAAACAAAAGAAAGATTCCTTACATACCATGTAGTAAAATTAAAAATGGGTAAAAAGGACATTAAAAATGCATAAAACACTTTTAGAAAACATGGAAATTTACGATAACAATAACCCCAGTAAATACTTACGAATAAGAAATCTCGGATAAAAATGAGATTTGCAAAATTATCCCTTACCTTAGGTCTGATATGCTTCGTACGTATCTGAACCGCCTCTTCTTTGAAGCACCTCTTTGAGTCCTCCTCTTAGGGCACTAAAATTGGTCTTTGAAGAAAACCAGGACCTCTAGGATGTTTCTAGGGAAGGGTAGAAGTGAATTTGGTAGGGGTTGGCCGAGCTTGAAGGCTCAAAGTAGTGTGAGGAAGAGTGGTAGGAGGTGCCCATTTATAAGGGAGGAGAGGGGCACCATTGGAAAAACCAAAAATATTATTTTATTATAAAGCCATATTCGGTTTTAAATAGCTCCAAATTGATTTATTTCGAAGCTAAGGTGGGGATGGGTCGCAATCCTCTCATCCAATAGAATTTGTACAAGTTTAGTTTACTATTTTAACCTTATCATTTAGTTTTAACTTTATGTTAGATAATTTTAATTTTACCGTGACTTTTTGTGTTCTTACACTATAAGGTTAATAATCTTATTATAACAAGCCAAAAGAACCCCAAGTTGTTTATTATTAATATATATAACCTTATATAAGTCATTTGGCCGAACCTTAGATTTTTAGGAATAAAAAAACAATTAATAATACAATATTTGTTTTAAAAACAATTTTATGTCAATTTTGACACTATTTAGTAATTGATTTTTGTGAAACTCATAACAGAATGATTTGTTAGAAAAAAGTTACTTAAATAAATACTAACATGTCAAATTAACCTATAAAATTAGTGGAATTCATAAAAAGTCTCAAATTACATTTATTTGGGTATTTATAACATCAATTATGTCAGTATTTCATTAATAAGATTATTACTGCATCATCGTTGTGTCATAACAAAATTAAATTATTTAATGTCTAAAAATTACAAATAAACTACAATTATTTAGGAAATATTTTTAGCTTTCTAATGAATATTTATAGTCGAATTTATCTTATTTATAACCCTATATTAAAAATTATCTACTTATTAAACCATGATTTTAACTATTTTAACCCTTCTTTAAATAAATTAATAATAAATGTCCTAATCTAATCCAAGTGGGCCTAAATGGTCATATTTTATTCCTAAGGTTGTTTTTGGCCGAATTATGCTTATACAATAGAATTAGGACATGTGTTAGGGTAATAATAATATCATTTTTACCCCTAATTATCCTATTTACTTTTAACAGTGGTAAATAAAAGTAAAAAGTTACTATTCACCAAAAATTATTTTCATCAGATTAAACCAAATTTTAGTCCTTGATATTAACCATGTCTCTCGGATTTTAAAAATTTCACTCACAGAAGTGGTAAAATTAAGTTTTATGAAAAATTCAATTTTTTAACTACCACTTAGTGGTTTCACTATTCATCAAAAAATGAATGTTTCCAGAAAAATACCAAAAATTAGGCCTAAGATACATTTGATATCATGAACTCAAAAATGATTTCTATTTTACCAAATTCAAAGAATATTAGTTGCATTAATTAATTTAAAAATTAATTCCCGTCGTCAAAACAAATAGCGTGTTCTTAAGAGATAATAACTATCAAAAGATTGACACATGTTTGTGTCTGGTTTAAATGTGAAATTACATCCAATGACCAACATTGTATTAAATTGTAAAAACATATTCTAAATATACTATAAAACCACTCAAATTAATAATTTATCACTATTAATTATTTCGATTAAAAAGGTTGTTTTTAATTAAAATTTAGCAATTTTCACTATTCATCAGAAAATGAAAGTTATCCGAAAAGTACCAAAATTTCACCCTAATCTAATTTCGATATTCAGAATCCAAAAATGAAGTCCATTTTGAAAAATAAAATTTACAAAATTTCAAAAATTGGTTATTACTATTCATAACGGCTAGTTTTAATAATATTTTAATAGCATATCGTTGTTTAGTGAAACTCGGTATTGCGTACTACACACGCTATCGAGGAAGGTCGCGATTGCGTGTAATACAAGGCAAGTCAAGGATGGGTGTTGTGCAAGCTCCTTTTGGTGTAGCGTACAACACAAGACATTAATGAAATTAAAAAGAATATTTTTCATAAAATCTCGGGGTGTTACAACACAGTCTCTAAGACACATGCTATAAGAAATTAGTATCCTCATTAAAACTAGAAGGGTTAGGGGAAGTGTTGGTGTGGAAATCCCGCACAAATATAATTCTACCCTGACACCCACCACATATTTATCTACTGGGAAACCATGACCCATATCACCCTAGGAGCACATACAAAGGAGGGTTATCAATGAACATGTTATATAATATATACATGAAGGGTTCTTTCCAACCTAGGATATATCGCACTAAGATATCAAGGAATCATAATGTCATCAACACTACCACCCCCAAGGGATGCATAGGGGGAAGACACGCACTATTCTAACAGAAAATTGATTCATGAGCCTCTCTAATGAGTTCTCTAATAGCTCACTCCCCTATACCGAGGGGGTAATGGATATTCAGGCCATAACAATCATGGCCATCATCTGTGAACTATAAAGGAGGGTTGCCACCAAGTTATTCTAGTGAAAACACTGACCGATCCCATAGGTGACGGAGTGGGTTTCCTCCATCCCCACTCCACTGGCCCCAATACAGAATATATGATGCTGATAGCAAGGAAGGCGAACAAATATGCCCAAATATTAAGAATCTTATACAGCTCTAATGCACCCTACAACCACCAATGTATCCCATAACATCCTTGTAATATTTGAACAGGGATATTTCATCACCCGCCTAGGATTGAGACCCCAATTTCCTCTTAGTTTGGACTTATTGACTCTCAAATTCGTTTATGACACTGAAATCCTCCACAAGCCATCTCATGATGAGGAATACTAGTGTGGTGGACCTCCTTTCAAAACCACCCACCAGTATGAGGGTCCTACATTTGTTGAAGACATGATATGCTATAGAGAACCATCATGGGGTTGCAGTGAAAACATCCATCATGGGGTTCATGTCTATGGCTTGGGTCACAGTGCATATTGGGGAACCTATGCTGCCATCAATTACTCAAACTTGAATAATTCCATCACTATTAGAGGTGATAAAATGGGAAGCATCATGTCACCATCAGCCTATGAGACTTCGATATAATGGATGATTCGACGAGTGATCATTCACCCCTACTACCATAGATGGAGAAGAACTCTGTTTATTGAGACTTACAATCCCAGAAGATAAGGTCCACAATATCCCAAAATCCCTCTACAACTAACTGTAGGTTGAGGACGTCCTAGTCTATATCCAAGGACTATGAGTGTAACTATCACAATCTATGTATGTTTCCCTCCTTTCAATCTCCATAATGGTAGTCAGGGAGATTTCATGGTCTTGGATGGAAATCTGAGTTGTTAACAAGATCTCTAATGAGCATCAAAGGGATGTTTTCACCCTTATTCATGAGGAGGTGGTAAACATACCATCCTATATAGTTATGATCTTGAATGTTTCTAAGCTTTTGAGAAATATTCTATAATTTTTTGTTCACCAAACTCATGAAACACCCTATCTCTCATAAAATCATAATCAACATAGATCTATATCAGTTCCACTACCAGTATCATGGCCTATACTTAATGGGAATTATCCTGACTAAAAGCTAGAACATCCATCCAAAAATGAAAAATTATATTTGTATATACTCTTGTATTCTAACCGGTTATAAGTCATGTTTTATCCACCTGTAGCTTTGGCTTTTTTGATCCTGGAGTCCCTCACTAAGGACCACAAGTCATTTTTTCTAGAATTACTGGGAAATATTCCAATACCTTCGGGACCATCACCTAAACTACCCAATGGTATATAAACTCCTTAATGCCATATAATAAGGGTGGAGTAGGGTTGGGATTTCCACACTCCTAGTATCTAGGTACCCTAAGTCATATGGATACTTCCAGAATCTCCAAAAAAACCTTTATTAATTTCCTCTCTATGCTCCATCAGGCCGTGAAAGTGGTGTATCAATATGTTCAGATCCATGTATGGGGGAAATATACTTCCCTATGATTCTTCCCATTCCTAAACAAATGGTGATAACAGAAATCCATCCCATCTGATGAAAATGAATTTTTTCCTCTTTCTACCATCATGGTTAATTTCTTCCACAATCAACCCTCCATAGGATCATATAAACAAGAATAGCCACACAAATCATGATTGGGACAACTCACCACAATGGGAGACATAGTACTAATAAGACACCTTGTATGGAACCTTTAATCATCTTTAAAGATAAAAAATGGGCCTTGGTAATCCCTTAATGACACATTATATCCAATCCTCATGTATTTTGAATAATTCAAGGGGGCGTTCAAGAACATTGGTCCACACAAGGTTGCACAAAAAACTGAGTCAGAACCCAGGATAACTACCTTTCTTCAAAAACATGAGGACTAGAAAAGGATAAATTCTGATCTAATTGTTAATTAGCACATATTTACTGATAATTCCTGTAGATACCGTATCTATCCTACAGTGGGGAACCCAATACTCCTCGATAGGATGACTTGATTTGACCTTGGTGGTCCCATGCACCTGGTCATACCTATAGACAAGGGCTACGCCAAATGATAGAGATATAGTTCACCCAACCTACCTAAGTAGTGTTATTTTCACCACGATATCAAGGACACACTACATCCTGTGTGAATGAGCCTATGAACCCATTGGTGACTACATATACTCACCACGATGATGTGACAACTGCTTACATTACCCTTCATGAAGCTCTAGATATAGGATAGGTGGAAATTCCACCTAAATTAAAGACATAACCACCATGGGTGGACCATATTCAAGTGTTCCCAAACATTGGTAATCCCAGATTTACACAATTTTATAGGATGAGTGATGGTCTACATTATTTTTCCCTCTTTTCTAAAATATGGGGTCTAATTTTGGGGACTTTAGTATAGTAGGAATATTTGTTTTTCCAGATGATAGAAGGACCTCCATTCATCTGGTAAAGTTAGTTGACCATAATATCTATTTCTAGATGTTAGGATCTCCATATATTGTTCCTCTACTATTTCAAATTCACTTCATACTAGGAAAGAAATACTAACCACTTCAAATTGAAGTTGATACCCGGTGAGTGAGTCACCGACTTGGTCTACTGATGGAAGGGTGTCACGTATTCTCTTAATATTCCAATTTACCATGAATAGATTATGAATATTTGTATGGATAATTTTAGAGATGAGATGGTCCATATAGTTATATACCAAAACTACTTTTGAAAAATATTAGGAGTTCTTCGAGAAACCACAATAACTGGAAGAATACTTATAATGGACTAAACAACATTCTTTCATCTTACCCATTACAGATCCTATGAAAAGGACCATAGTAGTAGAGGAAAATATTTATGTTCATGTAGATACTCCTCATCTAGTTCACCTATTGGCCACATTATCAAATGATTATCATGAATTGAAACCCCTCTAAGAGCAACCTTTCCAAAAATAGTTGCATCTATGAGAGAATTTGGATCTATCCCCCCATCATGTCCAAGCTTCCATTCACCTAAAGTAAGTACAATACATATTACTTAATATATACACAAGTCCTAGGGTACTTTATTTACTCCCAAAAAAAGGGAATCTATAAGTATTTGGAATTCAAGAGACCTATGGAGGCTGAACTTGCTATCTACACTGATAATTTGTTATATAACATATTACATGGAAACACCATCAATGAATGATTTGATTTTAAATGTTGTCTCTAGGAAGAAATAGATTTTGGATTCCTCAAATTGGGAAATGTAAGAACATAGGTGAAACATGTCTCTGATGAACTTAGTAGTGATAATCAAGGTTCTAATTAGCGGAAACAATTCCTAATGATGAAATGAAAAAGCAAAAATGCTGGTTGGAATCCAAGGTAGTCACTCACACCCATGGTGTCATCTGTGCCCACATGATTAAGTCATAAATTCATGTGGTTTCCATTCATCCTGTAACTGCCTCTTCCAAATTTTTTCCATACACATCCAGGTGTGGAAAGAGCATAAATCGATGGTTCCATAGAAATCATAGTCCCCCACCAATGCCAAAAGCTTCTCACACCCTTACTGAATTCATGACCCTAGAGTTGGGAGTTCCACCAAAGGTGTATCATGTTCCTTATTATTCCACTAATGTGGAGTAATATTAAACCTCCATGAATGCAATTGAACAAGTGGACTACTTAACATCTCAAAAAAAATGAAGAATCCCATGTGAACTACTTAGTCATCTTAAGTTGATGTCAACAAAGGAGAGGTAGACATTCTAGCTATTTGGATGATCAAGATGCACATAGAACCATGATTTTAAAAGTTATAAGACTAGGAAATAATCCTTTCATAGGGATTAGAAATCAATTTTCTCTTGAACTTCTCCGTCAGGCGTTTCCTCACAAATGACTATATTGGTTGACTGAACAACTCATTTATGAGTGTATAGTGATCAGACATGTCCAACCCAAGCCCAACCTCAGCTAACCCGAACATATTCATTAGTTATTTAGAGAATAACAGCTAACAATTAGTGGAATATCTCATGTACTATCTAGGACCAACCACTTCATCCCATAGTATCATCCATGCCCCTTTAGGAAACAATATAACCCTGGCACGGATGAATGATATGATAAAGATCCTCACCGACATACTCGTGAGGTTGTTGAGTCTCAAGGAACATACCTCATAAAATGAAATTTTTATGTCTCTTGATGAAGCCAAACAAACCCTATCCACTTTGAGACTAAGGTTTTAGTCACTGAGGCCAACTATGTAGAGGCGGTTGAAAAAGTGGGTTGTTGGGTCATCATCTCATTTTCTAGAGATATTGAGAATATTACTATTTAGGGGAACACACACCCATTGTTTGTCATAAGAATTTTTAATAGAGTGTCAATATTTCACTACCTTGTGGATATTGGCACTAGGATCAAACTCTTATTGGCAATTATGCTCCATAAGATGAAACTTATAGAAGTATATCTGCCTCCATCCAACCGGAAAATTCAAGTGTACGAGAAGATTTATTGGAAAACGCACAGTAAGATATAGTTGAAGAATAAATTTGGAATCTGCATATCATGCACTATGTTTATGTTGGTCCCACATGATACTTTATACAAAATTCTGCTAGGAAGGAACTAGATTTATTTTCATGTAGTGGTCCAATAATTATACCATCAGTTCCTCAAATACTCACATAATGGTTGAGTAGGGGTACTTCATGATGGTGCATCCCACATAAATTCTAGTGAGGCATGATACCCATATTATGGTAACTATAAAAGGGAAGGAAGGTATAAATTGATCGATGTGTTTGAGAGAATCAATTTTGCTAATAATCTAACAACTACAACATATAATCTATGTATATTCTTAAATGAAATATTTTATCTCCCAATTATTCTATTAGATTCCAAGACACCAAATCTGGGGGTTTGTTTAATCATCTCTATGAATAGGGTGTTCTCACAAATTAACTGATATTCCTACAAAGGATAGGGCTGGCTGATACCAGAAGACCCTACCAATATGAGCTACTAAGAATTCCACCCCATGGCCACTGTTCAATAGCATTCCCACATGTTCCATAGAGGAGGGATGAATTTATTGAAGTCGACACATTTTTATTAAATAGATATTATGAGTGGACCTTGAAGCTGTAAACTAAATAGAATCAGCTCAAAAGGATTTTTCACTACATTCTTTGAAGAACGAGAACCCCACATCGAGGATTTCGTATTTTCTAGAGATGGAACTGGTGATTCAAATGTCATAGTTATCCCAATTATTTCTTCTCAACCCCTATCATAGATTATGAGGAGCATTTGGAAGAGGCCTCTCCAACATTTGAAGAGGGTGTCTCCACCAATATTGAAGAGCTAACCTAGGTGAGACTTGGTACTGAATAGTATTTTAAGGTGTCACTAATCAGCATATCCATGCCGCAATTGGAGTATCAATAATATGTAGCCTTCCAAAAATAGTATTGTGACAAGGCTAGAGCTATAAAGAGATGTCACAACTAAACCCTCAGGGTTTTTATCAACATAGCCTCCAAGTGACTCATAGATTGTTCAAACAACCTCCTAGAAAGATGTAACCCCCTCAGGGTGCAATGGTTGAGGTCTAAGTACACAAGGTTATCAAATCCAACTATATCAAGGAGGACCAATACCCTAGGTGGCTAACCAACATTTTCCTAGTCATGAAGATTTATGTAAATATTAGAGTCCTCATCAAATTCTAGGACCACAACCCCTATTTTTTTATTGATGATTTCACCCTTACAGTGATAGAAGTATTGATTGATCCTATGGCTATGTTCTAGGTAAAATACTCCATGGATAGATACTCTAGGTATAACCAGCTCTAGATAGACCCTGAGGATGAGGAGTCCACCAATTTTAGGGTTCCCTAAAGAACTTCAAAAATACAGGGTGATGCATTTCATCTTGTAGAGTGATGAAGCCACATACCATTGAGACATGAATCATATATTTAAGATGATTCTTTGGTTAATGGTGGAATGTTATATTGATGATCTGATAGTCAAATACCAATAGTTTTAGGACCATCACAAGGACCATGAGAAATTACTTGTCTTTTTCTGCTCCAATTACTTGACGATGAACTCCATTATGTGTGAATTTGGGGTTACCTCTGGAAAGTTTTGTGGCTTTGTTGGTAGATATAAGGGAATGGAAATCGAACCAAATAAAATCAAGGATATCAATAAAATTCCTCCTCTAATAAACCATCGTGATTTTTGAGGCCTCTTAGTCATCTATGAATATAAAAACCGATTTATTAAAAATATGGTCATCAAGTATAGGCCTTTACAATTAGAATGAAAAAACTCTATCTACCACTAGGATTTGAATTTACAAACTTCACTTGAGGATATCCAGAAGTTCTTCTTACAACCTTCAGTTATGATGCCACCCATATAAGGAAATCCATTGGTCCTTTATGTCATCACACTAGAACAACTCCTCAATTCCCATCTAGATCTGTAAGACAATGAGGGCTAGGAAAACAACTTATACTATCTTAGTTTCATGATTCATGCATGGAGACCAGAAACTACCCCATCAAGAAGAGGTCCCTCAAATTTTTCTTTATAGTGAAGAAGTTTCAACATTATTTATTGTACCGTGATATATAACTGGTGTCTTGAGTAGACTCGTTAAGGTACATCCTCAATCAACCAATGTTGATAGGTTGATTAGAATGACTATAAATAATCCCCTCATAGTTTGACATAAAATTCATCTCCCGAAATCCTATAAAGGTCTATGAATTGTACATGTTTAGAACAACACATCCATCATCGGAATAACTACCCCTGGCCCAAGACTTTCTAGATGAAGTTATTCTTTTAGTGGACATGGTTGTAACATGTTGGAAGATTCATATCTATGATGCCACTTGGAATATGACTGGTAGAAGGCTCAAGGACCACACTCTCAATAGGGTTGACATAGAGATCATTTTCATCACTCTGAAATAGGCCATCATCCCATACTCATTCTTCTTATAATAAGGCTTCACTAACAATAGGGTATAATATTAGTCTCTCATTACTGTTCTCGAGTTGGCCCTCGAGATTGATGTCACCTATTTATACATGAACATAGACTCTAGCCTAGTTATAAAATATATTATGGGTGAATACATAAAAAATGCGATTATCCCCTACTAGAAGGTTCCCATCATCTGATGACCTAATTCAATTCCAATTCGATGGGGACGCAAGTTCCTCATTTAAAGAATGGTCAGTCTGGCCCTTTGGAAATCTTGACTGTATCTCTTTATAACACAATGTGGGATGAAATGGTCATTAATGTGGTCCACTAGAGAGTCATTTTTCCTACCACCCTAGATGATAACTAGTAGGTATATTGCCTACTTGTTGATACTTCTATTTCAATACCCATAGTCCCCCCATGGTCGACGAAATTCTCAATTGGGTTACTCCCTATATTGAGTTTCTATGGAATGGAATTCTCCCATCATACCGAGTTGAGAATATGTGAATATACTGACCTGTAGCATAGTTTACTCTCCAAAATATCCCTAACCTTAAGAAATACCTCTATAAGAATTTGTTCGATTTAATTATCCTTAATTGTATCTATGTATATGAGATACCACAGTTTATGCAATAGGTCTTTGTGGGATCCGATGGTGACCACCAAGAATGATTCAAGCTCTCTCACAAATATAGAGGTTGGGATACTTTTGGCCCTCCATGATTCATGACTGCAGTTTTTTCACCATGAGGTTTTATGTATGCGAGATTCACACTAAATTTATTTATCGACTCCTGGACCTTCCCCCCAATAGCTAATATTCTTTTCTATTTTCAATTTCAGGACTTGACGCCATGAGACCCTACCAACCCGCAATATTTTGATTGTGAAAGATAATTTTAATCAAAACATACTTCATTTGAAAATGGGTAGATGTTATTCCCTTGAAGAAGTAAAAACCTAGTCCATGATTGAATTTTTGAGATCCCAGATCATCCATCAATTTGTAGTTCCCATCCTATTCTCATAGAATATATTACCAACTTCCGGGCGGTAAGATAAAGAAATTATATTCATAGTGAAACTTCTTGTCAACCCATAATTCTTGTTACCATGCATAAGAAAATGGGGAGATTGAGGAATTAATCAACACCATATCTGACATATTAAAAAATAAGGTTTGATAGAACAAAAATAATTTTCACAATAAGATCCTCAACTCCCATTGGGAAAACAGAATGACAACTAGAAATTCCACCCAAGAAACCCTGTACTCCCTCGTGTGTGGAAAAGAGGTAGTCTTATTCATTGAGGTTCAGTTGTTATCTCTATGATCATGTATTTATAACCACGATATGTCATATAAAATTTAGGAATCCAATGTAGCTAATTTTTAATCCCTCAAAGAAAATAGACTTTCGACCTTCTACAACTTAAAGAAGAACCTGAATAGGATAGTGAGAGAATTCAACAAGAAGGTCTACCTCCACTCAATCGTCCTGGGGGACATGGTACTGAATCACAGATTATATATGATACCCTAAATAACATGTAACTTAGATCCCATATGGGAAGGAACTTATATTATCTATGTGGTCTATTACAATAGAGAATACTCTTTAACGACCATGGATGGATAGAATAGAAAACCTTTCACCAATGCCATGTTTCTCAAGAAGTTATTCTTCTGAACTTTGGATTCAACGATACAGGTCCTTAAAATTCAAAAACTAGGGTTTGAAATTTATGAAATTAAAATAATATCATCCCCTATAGTCCTATCATTATGATATTTAGAAATTTTCAATCACTCTTGTCCGAGTTGTACAACATCAGACTGAAAATTACAACATCCTTAGTGCATGATGTTAAAATTCAATCTTACGCTATGAAATAAACAAAGGATTCCTCTCATACCATGTGTGAGATGACTAGAATAATATATCGTTAGAAAAATATGATAAACTATAGACTTACACCATTTCATAAGTATGGGATTCCCTATGATAACCATGGGATTCCTTAATGACCATGTTGGAGAGGATAACCCCTATTTCTGGCATCGACCTTCTTCCTTGTCGAGTTCCAAAATTTTGCATGATTAGATTACCAATTTTATGGGATATCTAGTGTCTCCTAGAACTCTTATCTTTTTTCCTAGCCACAAATTCGTCATGAACACTTCCACCTCAAGGGGGGATTACATTCTCCAAAATTTGGCCCTTTAGCCCCAATTATGGCCAAATAATTATGACCATAAACTACTTGTCATTTTATTTGAGATATTTATGTGGATATTAGGATTGTATTTCCCACATTTCATGTGGGGTATTACCTATTTAGTTCCCTAAAGATATCCTTGAAATAATCATTCCACAGTCCTATCATCACACCTTTAAACTAATTTCCTTATCATTGGTTCAAACTGCATGATCCTAAACTATGTATCCCTTGTACTACTATATAATTATTAAACTATTGAAGGTATTTCCTATCCTCATCATAGAGGATAGACCAACCCACAGTTGGTTTTGGTAATACACCGCACCACATTCCATAACTATGTGTGGCATGATTCCAATTATCATGGGATACATAGTGACACCTAGATTATCTATCTTCAAACC
The DNA here is from genome assembly GCA_963277665.1 of Viscum album. NCBI lineage: Eukaryota > Viridiplantae > Streptophyta > Magnoliopsida > Santalales > Viscaceae > Viscum > Viscum album. Next base: position 1,700,897,310 of record OY728129.1, on the reverse strand, counting down.
TTGATACAATTTCATCATAAAAACCCTATTACATATACTAATATCACACTCAAATTCCCTTATGGTACACCTCTTCGCGTATAATACCCAATCACAATCCTCAACTTGATAGTGAATCAATACTCCCTCCTGAACGACATGAGGAAAAAAGGAACAAGCGACATAATGTGTAAGCCCCACACACATCCTTATCAAATGATGTTAATTATAGTTTTACACTATGTGATGAACATGGGATGCCTCATATAACCAATATGGGATGATTTTATTTCCACACTATAGAGTGCACCACCCAACCAGCATCAGTATTCCACCTCACCACATTATAGAACTATGTACAACATGACACCTACACATAATGGGGTACATAGGGATCCTTGGACCTAATGTCTTAGGCATAGCCTCAAAACCAACCTATTTAGGGGATACCCACTAGTCCAAGACTTCTGACCTTAAACTATGTCTAATTGGATGTAGGATTTCATTGTGTGGTGAAGAACCTCATATGATCCTTCCAAATAGGTTTCCACTCTTATGAATCAATCGTGAATCCCCAAAGTACTTGTAACCCTTTAAGACTAGCCTTTATGACATTAAAAAATGTACACCAACCCAACTTTTAGAACCCTTCTCTATATATTTTACCTCACTTCTTGTTTTTCAGCGAACAATGTACCAGTTTCATTCATCACATCTATTATTTATAGGAAAAATCCCCACTAGCTTTTGTATTCTTCCATTCCATGTTATAGAACTATGTCTATATTGAATACCATTATCATGGGATTTGCAATGATGCATTGATATCTTATCTAGGGTCCATCCCCACCATCAACTCGTCAGGGAGTCCTTCACCCCCTAGCATCCTATTGCCAAATTGAGTGTAGTTTGGCGTGGAATTGTTTTATAATAAATTGTATCATTGGACCTCTTTTTATGTTCTGTGGTCACTCTTCAATACTACACAATCATCTTTAGGATAGAAACACCCTCAAATCTGATATGTACAAATCTGAACAAAAAATACCAATGTCCTCAAAAGATGATGTTAAACAGTATCCTTACCAAAATAAAACAAGAATTCCTCACATGATACGTGAGATTTGAACCAAAACCAACATCCTTTGAACACGACGTCAAACTGTATAATTTCCCTAAATAAAACTGAGATGCCTCACTTGAACAATGTGAGATAAACCAAAACAAACATCATCATCACATGATGTTAAACTATAGCTATAACTATAATAAAACTCGGATGCCTCACATGATAATTGTGAGATGAACCATAACTAATGTCATTTGCACATGATTTTAAACTCTACCCATACCTCAAATAAAATTTGGATTCCTCCTATGAAACATGTGCAATGAACCAAAACTAATATCCTCAAAAAATGAAGTTAAAATGTAGCCTTCCAAAAATAAAACTATGATTCCACACATGAAAGGTGTGATAGGAACCCAAAATAATTTCCTCAGAACATGATGTTAAACTATAACCTTACCCCAAATAAAATCAGGATTCCTCACATGAAAAGTGTGAGATGAACCAAAACTAACATCTTCAATGCATGATGTTGAACTCTAGTCGTGACCCGTATTAATCTTGGATGCCACAAATGACTAGTGTGAGATGAACCTAAATTGCCATCCTTCGAACATATTTTTAAATATATACTAACACCAAATAAATATAGGATACCTCTGAAAGTCACTTTTGTGGACACTCTCAAATGAAGTGTTATTTTTTGGGTACTTGGGTGAAGCAGAGTGGCTGACCAATGTTGTCTCTCAAAGGAGGAAGTAAATTAAAAATACTTTAAAAAGTTATTCTAAAATTAAAGTAAAATATAATAAAAACACTACGTAAAACTTATGAGGGTTTTTTTTCATTTAGAAAGTAAGAATAAGTATGTTTTAATAAGAGTACATTTTTTTTGTTTTTGAAATTAAACTTTATAAATAAAACACAATAAGAAGAGGTTTTTTAGAAAATATTTTAAAATACATAATTGATCTAAATATAACTATTCACTCAATTACTTATCATTATCATTTAAATTAACAACCACCTAATTATAATCCCTTAATTTTTTAACCCTCAAATGCTACAAGAGTTAACTTAACTAGAAAGATGAAATTACTTAAACCCTAGAGTAGCTTCAGAACAGGAAATCACATCACCCTAATTTAATTGATGTTCTTATGTTATATTAGGGTCAGTGGTTAATTACAGCACATAAACACTCTATTAATTAGTATTAATTGCGTTTAGGGTTTATATTAGAACTCTACAAATTTATCCCATGTGGTCTTCTTTTATCGATTAAGATCGCACTCTCATAATTTACACAAATATCAACCTCACGTGTTTTGATTTCAATTGTTCAATTTATTTCTTAGTTTCATTTAAATGAAAAAATCAATTAATAGATAATATTAAGTGAATTAAAATATCTAATTGATTCAAAATAAATTAACGATGAAGGTAATAGGTATATCGATTACTACTAAAATTACTATTCCTTAGGTGGTGTAGTCATCATAGAAACGAGTTGCATTTACAATGATTTAGAAAGGGTATAACCCAATCATGTTTCTAATCTTGAAATCCAGACCAGAGAGGAAGATTAATGTGGAAGAGAAGTGATAAAAACATAAGAAAATATAAGAAATTAAAGAATAACTATGGAGTTTATTACGTAAAGAAACGTATTACAACACGAAGAAGAAGAAGAAGAAGAAGAAGAAGCCTCCGTCAAAGGGATCCTTGATTCAAAAGATAACCTTGTTGAAATGGTTGGAAAATTGGAGTGGATCCACTTCTAATCTTCCCTAAAATTCCTAATGCATGTTCCCAACTACTACAAATGGAAAACAATACATATTTATAGAGTGCAGGGGATGTTAGGATTCATGTGGTTTCCAAATTGAATGGATAAATTCTTCCAATTATTTTAAGACAACTTACACCGCCTATTTGACCTCTCAAATGCATGATTCAACTATCCTTATAGAGGGATGAAATGTGAAGAATTTGGTTCCCGAGTACCTCTCAAACTTTGGGCCAAATTCAAGCTTGAATGAATAAGATATGGCCCAAATACAGAACTGATATCCAATCTAGTGGGTCCAGTCCATCTTTGATTTAATTTCCCTTTTACACACATCAAATGCATGATTTACCTCCAATATCCTGAATGAAAGTTGTATCCCATTAAGACATTAATATATTTACAAAATTTAAGGTCAAATAGTATATATCAGAATAATTATATATGAAATGATACATTGAAATTTAATGGATAAAACTGAAATTTTCACCAAATTTTAAATGAATGATCTAATCCCAAATATTTTATAAATAAACATATTTAACACAATATGAAATTTTTTTGTCATTTATTATCAATAAAATATTCAACAAAATTGTGTTTTATCAACTCCTCCATGCTTACCCTTTTTCACTCTTGAGAAAAACCTCATATCATGTATTTAATTTTTTTTTTGACAAGATATGCATATTCCAATTTGTCAATCCAGAGTGCAAATATAGGAAAAGTAAGAATCCCATCAAGTGTAAATATCAACAAATTTTAAATTTATTTTCTCATAAATTGTGTCAAAACAAAATACACTAATATTCATAACAGTAATCATAGAAAAAAAATCATGCGCCTTCCATGCCACTAATTATCAACATGTGTGTGTCAACCATTTCCAGCTCATAAATCCTCTATTTACTCAATATATTGAGGTCATGTAAAACAATTCTTATTACATGGTTTAATTCACTAAACATGTTCTATATTCCTTTAATCTAAAATTTCTAGACCCACTCACTTAAGCATTATGGAAAGTCAAATCTTAAACTTCCAACCTAGATATCCCCATATATTGTACATTTTATCACTCCCCTCATTTAATATTATTTTTTTGTTTTTTTATGTTTCACATGGAACAAATATCACACTCAACTATCAACCTATGTTGTATCTTCACATTACACTAATTGGAATAGTTATAACATGATCAATGTTCAGCGAAGAGTATTTTTTGACCCATCTAAGAAAGAACCCATATTTGTTTAGGGAATACAATAGTCCGATAATTGGTACACAGACATAGGTCAATTCAGTACAGTAATAAAACCTATCAGAAGGGAAACTAATGTATTGATCAAACAATGAATTGTTTTACATAACATGACTACACCATCAATTTAGTAGGAAAAAAAATCAAAAGTCATGGTTGAGTGAATTTTTTTGTGGAGAAATCAATGAAATAATTTACAATGAACAAATATCCCAAATAATGATGTCAAAATATAAAATGTTTTATAATGCAAGAATCATTCATATCATTGCCAAATTCATTTTTTATAAAAAAACCCTTATTGATGAATTATTACTCACGATTATAATTCTAAAAATGAATTTTGAAAACATGCATTTTCCATATGTTCCACATGATAATGTTACATGAAATTTTTTTTGTTTTGTTTTTTTCAACTTTTTAAAAATTTTAACCAAAACAATAATAGAAAACAGACACAAAAACAAAAAATGCAAATCCTAAATATCTTCTCCAACTTTTTCCCCGTCTCCCACAATTAAAATATTAAATTTTCCTAAATGTGAACCTATGAGGTGATATATGCTCATGAAATGTATAATTTTAAAAGAGAAAAATAATAAAAAAGTGAAAGGGTTAGGAACATCTTGATGTTCTCAAGTGCTGATGGGGTCATGCAGTGTAATGAAATCCAGTGCATCAGTAAGAAGTCTCTTAATGTTTTTTTTCAAACATTGCCTGTAGACTATAAAAATCCTTCCAATTTTCACTTGATCGATCTCCGCTGCACCATAAGGAAAAATATTTGGTACAACATAATGACCTAACTATCTTGAATGTGACTTACCAGACATCAACTTTAGTCATGAACTATAGTGTATGACTTTCTCTCCTACATGAAACTCGCTTTAGTTAGATCATTCTATCATGATATTCTTTTGATATTTCCTTGTAGAGCCTTGAGTTATCAAATGAAGAAAACTGAATCTCCTCAATCTCTTGAATTTACAACTTTCATTGAATTCCAACTTGGGCTAAATCCATGTTTCATTTCGTCATATCCCAATAAGCTCAATGGTCAACTTCCTTGGGGTGTTGACAAACATTCCAAAAAATAGTCTGAAATGTGGACATACCAATGTGTGTCTTGTATGTGGTCATGTAACCCCAATGTGCATCATCTATGCACTTTATAAAATAATTCATATTTGGTTTCACAATCTTCTATAAAATTTGTTTCAACTCACGATTTGAAACCTGAGATTGACTATTTGTTTTGGGGAGGTATGGTGTTGATGTTTTGTGTGAAAACCGATACATTCAAAGGAGGGAAGCCAAATTATGATTTTAGAAGTGTTTCCCATGGTCATGAATGTTGGAATTTTGTACTCAAATCCTATAAAAAATCTGTGTCTTGACAAAGTCCACTACAACATAGGAATCATCAATCCTGGTGGCTTTATCCTCCACCCATTTACTCACACAATCAATAGAAACCAAAATTTACAAGAAACCAAAAAAACTAGGAAAATGACCCATAAAATCAATGCCCCACACATAAAAAATCTCACAGAATAATATTGGATGTTGAGGAATCTCATGTCTCCTAGAAATGTTTTCCTTGTGTTGGAAACATGAGCACGACTTATAAAAAAGATGATCATCAGGGAATAATCAAAGACAATATAATCCAGAGACTAAAACTTTATTACCTATCCATTGGGATCCAAAGTTTCTTCCACATGAAACTATATGAAAAACAATGTAGAACAGAATCAAACTCATGATAAGGAACACACCTCTTAATGATTTTATTACTACATATGCACCAAAGGTAGGGATCTTCCAAATCATAATACCAAAAATCAATTTTTTATTTTTGAACTTGATGATTATTTAAATTTTTAGGGATTTCAAAGGGAACGAGGTAGTTGACTAAATCTGCAAACCAAGGATGCGTACCTGATATGGATTAAAGATTCTCATCAGGGAAAGTTTCTCGAAGTGGTACATAGTACAAGGTGTAATTTTCTAGAGTGTGAGTAATTTCAATCATGTGTTCTGCCACCTGGTTTTCTGACCCATTCTTTTCCTTTATCTCAAAGTGAAATTCTTGATGAAGGATAATCCATAAAATAAGCCTAGGATTTGTATCTGGCTTGTTTAAGAGGTACCTTAGAGCTACATGGTCAGAAAAAACTACTACTTTAGAGCCCAATAAATATGAACTGAATTTATCTAAAGAAAATATAACTGCAAGAATCTCATTTTCCATGGTTGTGTAGTTTGATTGGGCTGAATCCATTGTCCTAGATTCATAGTAAATTACATGTGAACATCCCTCCATCCTTGGAGATAGGAGAGCTCCGACTTCGATGTTTACGGTGTCAAACATAAGCTGAAAATGAATCACCCACCATGGGGGTTGTATGATCTATGGAGTGGTCATACACTTATTTAGCTCATCAAAGGAAGTCATAAAATAACCATCAAAACAAATTCAGAATCCTTTTGAAGTAATAATTACATAGGAAGAGCCATCTACTAAAATCATTGATGAAGCTCCGATAAAATCTCGCATGCCCTAGGAAAGATCTAACATCAGGCACACATGAAGGATATAGTAAGGATGAAATAATATCTACCTTAAATTTATCAACATCTATACCATTTTTTGAGACTACATTCCCTAAGAGAATCCCATGATCTACCATTAAATGATACTTTTCAAAGTTCAATACCAAATTCATCTCAACAGAAAAATTCTACACCTTTCTCAAACTAGAGATACAATCATCAAATGAAGACCCATGCACTATAAAATTATCCATAAATACCACCATAAATGTCTCAACAAAATAATAAAAAATACTAACCATGCATCTCTGGAAGGTACCTGGGGTGTTGCAAAGTCCAAATAGCATCTTTCATTAGGAAAATATTCAAAATAGACAAGTGAATGTTGTCTTCTCCTGATTCTATGAAGCGATAGGAACCGTAAAATATCAAGAAAATATATCCGAGAAATAATATTGTGTTTTCCAAAAATTCTCTCAGACATTTGATCAATAAATGAGAGGGAATAGTCATTGTGAGTGGACTGATTTAGTTTACTATAATAAATACACACACACGAACTATTTTGCACCCTTATTAGAACTAACTCAACTTTCTAATTTTTAATAAGAGATAAACCACTTTTCCTAGGGACAACCTGAATAGGACTCACCCATTGGGAATCTAAAATGGTATAGATTATACCTTCCTCGATCAATTTTTCAACCTCTTTTTTAATAACTTCCAAAAGTGTTGGATTCAGTCTCCATTGTGGCTGCCTAACCTGTTTGGCCCCATCCTCTAAAAGAATCTTATGAATGAAAATAGAGGGGATAATAAGTGATATTTCAGAAAAGGTCCACCTTATTTCCCAGTTGTTCTCCCTCAAAATATTCAAAAAAAATTCTTCTTCTTCGAAAGGAATATTATTAGAAATTATAACAAGTAATCTCTCGCCACTTAACAAGTACGAGTATTTGAGATTTGGTGGAAATGGATTGATCTCCAATGATGGTGGTGATGTATGGATAGAAACATTGGACGAACTAAAATATGCTCCCAATAAACATCAATAACAGAATAAACTTCTTCAAAATTAGAGAATAATTCATCAAATCTGTCAGCATACTCAACAACCATGTCATAATTAGAGGGAACATGATCAAAATCAGAATATGAATCCATTTCAAAAATAAATCTATGAGAGTATTGTGCATTAGAAATGGGTTTTATGTACTATTATACATCAAACTAGAACAAATGATCATAATATCCCTAAGCATAGAAAATTCAAAATCCATGGGGTTTCTACTTGGTGGTTCAAAATGGGAGATAAAAAAAGTAGAATGGTCCTATGAGGGTTACTTCATGGATTCCACAAAATTAAATAAAAAAATTCATCTCCAAAATCCATGGAATGTATTCCCTCATTGATATTTATGATTGTTTTTTTAGTTTTTAGAAAGGATCTACCAAAGATAACCGGATTAAGAGAACATACCTGATCATCCTCCATGTTAAGCCTGTTGAAATATGCTCGAATAATCATGCATCTTACCCGAACAAGTACATTCTCAAGGACTCCAACTGGATATTCCGTAGCTCTATTCTCGATCTACACAACTACTCTCATTGACTTCAACTCACCGACTTGTAAGGAAGAGAATACAGAGTGAGACATCACATTTATGGAATCACCCTAATCACAAAGAGCATCAGAAAAGTGAAAATCCCTTATAGTGCATGGGATGGTGAATGTACCGGGATCCTTTCACTTTTTTATAATTTCTAGAGTTTTTGTAATGAGTGATGACACATTCCTTCCAAGATTGGTACAAATTTATTTTAAAATTTTGGCATACCATGGGATTTTCATTATTTCATTAAGTATAGGAATATTGATCAAATTGTCCTTGAATGTGTCCAAAACTTCTTTTTTCATCACCTATTCATCCATATTATTAATTTTTACAAACCTGTAGGGAAAGGTAAGGGGTTTAGGAGGAACATCGTAAATATTTTTCTTACCTTTTCCTTTATCCATTGCTTTCTATTCAGTTGGTATGGAATAGATATTCTTTAGAGTTGAGCTGAATCTCGGTGGAATGATAGGTGCAGATGTATCAGTTGTTTACATCCCAATACTCAATGTGATGTCACTAACATTCCCCTTGGTATTTGTATTAGGCTAGGAAGTTAGATTTCCAGAATTCTTACTTACCAGTTCATGGAGGGAAGTTTAAATCTGGCTCATTTGAGTCTTCAAATCCCTCTAATTTTAACATTGACTCTTCAGCTCATTCTATTGACTAAGAACAATTGCTTTCCAAAGGTCATCAGTGTTATAATCTACCTTGGCTGGGTGATTCCCTTGTTGTTTACTTTTTTATTATTTAGCTTCAAATATCCTTTGGGGTTTTTGGGAATCGTGTTGGTAAGGTATAGGCTAATGGAAATTTTGTTAAAAGGGAGGAATTTGTTGTTGTCCAGAGCCATACCTCTTGTTTGTATGATCCTTCCATTGTTGGTTGTATGTTGGTGCAAAAGAATCATACTTATTTTGGGGATGTGGCTGTTGCTGCTGTTGATATGGTCACCCAAAAAATACTCTTGTACAATCCTCTGAATCTTTTAATTGGGGAAACAATCCGTTGGGTGGTCTGTTTCAGTGAAAATTTCCACATGGCCTTATAAGAGTGGGTTGGGATGTCTTTTGAGCCAAATAAATCTTCCTCACTATAGTAGTCAATTATTCCAACTTAGTATCAATCATGTTCTTTTCAAGAGAAAAAGGACTTAAATAATATACTCCTCTAACATGTGTTATACCTTGATCACCAAATTGTTGGTAGTTTTGTGCCATCTTTTCGATCACCGCACGGGTAGAATCCATTGTTTTGTTGACCAATTCCCTTAATGTTTCAGCATCCACCCTACTTCTCTCTATAGGTATGAATCCTTCAAAGAAGTATTGGATGAGGAGTTTCTCACTAATTTGGTGATGCAGATAGCTTGCACACAACATTAGGAATCGCTCCCAATACTCATACATTGACTCCCCTTGTGCTTTCTTGATCCTAGAGATATATTTTTAAATGGATGTGGTCCTTGATGCTAGAAAAAATCTCTGCAAGAAAATATGTTTCAAATAATTCCTAGATGTTACATCATTTGTTTGAAAATAATACTTTCAGTCGTTTGTAGCTGTGTCAAGTGAAAATGGGAATGCCCATAGTTTAATTTGATCTTCAGAGACATTTCACTTTTTAAGGGTTGAAAAAACCACATTAAATGAATTAAATATTTGTTTGGATCCTCACCGGATAAGCCATGCGATTTTTGAATAAGGCGAATTAATCATGATTTCATTTCAAAATCTGATTCAATATTTGGGAATGTAATTCAATTTTGTTGAAAATTAATGTCTGGTGCAGCCAATTATAGAATGGTTCTATTAATATAACTTCCATTATTTTCTGCCATGGGTTCTTTTTTTAGGTTTGATATATAAGTTTTTCCAATTTTAGTGTTCCCAGAATGGAGGAATTATCTAACTGGTTTAATGTTGAAACTTCCCGTAGACTTAGAATTTTGGATTTGAGCCCAAAGTCTACATTTAATCTCAGTGTCATGATCTAAAATATCCTCAATATTAGTTCATGTCATAAATTATATAAAAAAATAATAATAAATTTGAACCATAATAAAAATTAGAATTTTGAGTTTATGGTGAAAAAAGAAGAAGAAAAAAAGCACAATAAAAAATTCAGATGGGGTAATGAAGGAGGAAAGAAGAGAAGAAGAGAAACAAATGTAAAATAAAATAAACACCTCTAATTGGATGAAATAATTACTTTCCTTCCTAGAAATATAAATAATTTTAATGGAACTATCATGGGAGATCTTAAAGAAAGGGTTATTTTTTTGGGTACTTCGGTGCAATAGAGTGGCTGAACAAGGTCATCTCTCAAAGGAGGAAGTAAATTAAAACAACATCTTAATGGTATTCTAAAAAAATAAAAGAAAAAAATACAATAATTTAAAATGATGAGGGTTTTTTACTATTTATAAATGAAGAAGAAGTATTTTTGAAGAGGATTTTATTTTTTTTTGTTTTTTAAATGATACATGATTAATAAAACCAAATAAGAAGATATTTTTTATAAAATATTTTTAATGGAATAATTGGTGAAAATATTCCCCTTCACCCAATTAAATATCAATATAATTTAAATTAACATCCACTTATTTATAATCCCTTAATTGTTTAACCCTCAAACCATATGTGAGTTAACATAACCACAAAGATGAGATTACTTAAACCCTAGGCTAGCTTTAGAACATGCAATCACAAAACTCTTTATTGATTGATATTCTTAGGTTAGCTTATGGTCAGTGGTTAATTAGAGAACATATCCACTCAGGAAATGAGGATTAAATGAGTTTTGGGATTATATTTAAACTCTAAAAATTTATCCCTTATGTTCTTGTATTACCAATGAAGATCACACTCTCACAATTTACATAAATCTCGACCTGGGGTGTTTTTATCTCTATTTTTCAATTGCATGTTTAGTTTAATTTAAATTAAAAATTCAATTAATAGATAATATTATGTGAATTATAGTATGAAATTTATTCAAAATAAATGAACGAATAAGGTAAAAGGATGATCGATTACTAATAAAAACTACTCTTACATGGGCACTGTAGTCATCGTAGAAATGAATTGCATTTGAAAATATATAGAAAGGGTATAACCCAATATCCTTTATACTATTTAATTATAGACCAAAGAAAAAGATAAATGAGGAATATAAGTTAACAAAACCTAGAAAAACAAAAGAAATTAATGGATAACTAAGAAGTTTATTTTCAAAAAATTTTTTATTACAACACGAAGAAGAAGAAGAAGACTTCGTCGAAGGGATCCTTGCTTCAAGAGCTATCCTTATTGAAATGGTTGGATAATTGGAGTGGATACACTTATCCTCTACCTTAAACTTTCTAATTAATGTATCCAACCCCTAAAATGTAATGAAATGCATATTTATAGAGTGGAAGAGATGCTAGGTTACAAGTGGTTTCAGGTGTGATGGGGGAAATTCGTCCAAATATTTCAATCCAAATTGGACCTCCTGTTTGTCCTCTAAGATGCATGTTTCGTCTATCATTTTAGAAAGATGAAATGTGAATAATGGGATGCCAGATATCCTCTCAAACTTTGGTCCAAATAAAATCTTGTATGAATAAAATATGTTTCAAATACAGAACTGATGTCCAAACTATCGGGTCGGGCACATATTTGTTTTCATGGCCCTTTTTCACCAATCAAATGTATGATTTAGCTCCAATACCCTGAATAAAATTATTATCCCATTATATGAGGAATATATTTTCAAATTTTGAAGTTGAAATAATTCATATCAAAATATTTAGGTTCCCAATTATACAGAGAATTTTAAAGGATAAAACTTGATTTTTTACCAAATTTTCTAATGAATGATCCAATCCCAAATATTTTATAAACAAACATATTTAACAAAATGTGAGGAAATATTTTCATTTATTATCAATAAAATATTCAAAAAATGAATTTTATCATCCTCACATGAAAAGTGTGAGATGAACCAAAAATGATGTCCTCGACACATGATATTAAATAATAGCCTTACCCCTTATGAAAACAAGATGGTTCATATAAATACTTTAACATGAACCAAACTAAAATCCTCAGAACATGATGTTAAACTAAATACTTAACTAATATAATGAACATAGTATTCCTCATATATCAATAATTTGATAATTCTATATCCTCGTAAGAGAGGAAACAACCCTTTTGATGTCAGTCTCATACCACGCTACCTACCATAACTATGTGTGGCATGATTACATTTCTCATGGGAAATGTAGTGATGGAGGTATCTCTTATCCCAGGTCTATCCACACTATAGAATCATTTTGGGGTCTTTCCACTTTGTTTAAATCTTGATCCTTGCCTACCTACATCTATTTCATACTTTCTTCAAACTGGATGATCTTTATCCCCATGGTTTTAATTGGATCCCAAATTGTAATGGTATATGGCCGTAATGGATCATATATATCCCTAGGCTCATTATTTAGATGATAATTGATAATAAATGGCAGTTCTCAAGTTTTTAACTCTATTAATAGTCAATCCCACATTTTCACCCCACCCTCAACTGGTGTGCTTGTGGAATATTTGTTTTGAAATTGTTTAGTATTCATTAACTTCCCATAGGTCATCCTCTCTTCACAATCCAAGTCTTGAAATTCACTATATACCATAATAAGGAATTCCTCAGGTCGGTCACTTCTAACCTTTTTAGTATAGACCCCCTTAAAATAATAGAAACTCTATACCGATCGTTGTCTCTCACATCAAGCTTGACTCACATGGGCTTAGGAGTTAGGGTACAATTTCCAGAAGAAAGGATGAGACATAGAAGTACCCATTTTGCAGTCTAAATACTACAACCCTATAAGAAGAACCCAAGTCCAAGCCTCCTGACATTAAATTGTGTACATGTTTTCTAAGATATGTTCCATGTGGTAGGGACTCTAAGGATACTAATTCAGACTAGGTTACCTCTCCCTTTTCACACACATTCCTACGAGACATGAAACTCATAGTCCAGGAATCATGGCCTTAAATTGTAAGAGACTCACCCCAAAATCATTTTCTTATCATAGGGCCTCTAAGGCATGCCATTCTCATCGGTTTTGACCACTTCATTATCATATGAGCATTTTTGTAGTGATCCCCATAAATTTCAAGTGGTATGAAGATAAACTACTTGCATCACCATGGTCCAAGCATAATGACATTATAATAGGAGTATTGCTCCATGTATTATCACCTTAAACTATTTTCTATGTTGTGGAAGAAGCTTTGTGACCCTAAACTAGGAGTCTTTGTATGTGAATTGTGACCATAAACTATTTTCTACACCTTGGTACAAGAATTATTACCATAATCTTTTTACAAATGATCTGAATAGTATGATATTAAACTACCAAATTCAAGAGGCAGAAACATCTGTCAATATGGAAACCCAATAGGGAAACCGAAGAAAAACCTAGACTCGCACCCATCAGGTTTCTTCTATGACTTTTTAAAAAGTAAGGGTGAAAACAAAACATTACAAGGACAGTGGAAAAACCCATGGGTCCTACCCAAAACATGGTTGTTCTCACTGGAAACCATTTTTTCTAGAAAAAAATAGTGTGAAATTTCATCTCCCTTTTCCTCACAAGATCCCCTATGTGGTTCTATCCACTGTGCTTCATATTTGTTCACCCCACTGGCATGACCTAATTTATTTATTAACATTTCTTTATAAAATATTCACTATAAGATGTTAAACTACATGACCCTAATCCATGTATAAAAGTGTTAAACTACAACTCCTTCATCATTACTATATTTCATTAAAATATGTGTATATCATCCTCGAAATATGATGTTAACTAGAATATCTATCATCCCCATTTCATGATCAAAAAATGAAAATAACTTCGGGCTTTCATGATAATCCTCTTTCCACCATTAGACCTAGTCACCTATCACCTCCTTCATGTTCCTTAGTTTTCGCATATTATCTAAGACAATGCTCTACTTGGAAGATGAGTCTAACCATTTTTGGAAACAAATACACATACCCAATGTGATAAAAGCCATGTTGGAATAATTTAGAGAGTATTTTACTCCATCTAAACATTCTACCAATTCATCTTCATGCTTCATGATTCCCTTGATTTGGATCCTCATAATCTTTCACTTCAAGATTCCCCAAACTAAAGACAATGGCCCCTAGTCATATTAGCGCACCAACTATCCTGGAAACATGATTAGAAGAAATTATGATGACATTGTGTGATAGGTTTTGTGTTTCAAACATGCTCATTGGTGATACACATTAGTTTTTCCCAATCCTCAAATAAATATAATGGATTATGTGTTTTGAACATGTTAAAAGGTTATCCTACATCACCATGACACCCCCTTTTTTCAAGATCATGGGAGTCTCAATTCATGCCCTTCATCTTCTCCTATGTTCAAGTAGAATTCAACACCCCTATCAATACCTCATTTTTTCACTACTGCATGTTGGGAAAACAAGATGGATATTTAGAGAAGCAAGTCCTCGAGCTATATCTTTTCTGTCCAAAATACTCATGGTGGTATATAAACAAGTTAAGAGCCTTTGTGTTCAACCTTCTCTTATCACTCTCACATAACAGAGAAATCTTCTGTTTTCCCCTTATTTCCCCCACTGATCATGAATCGTGTGGTCTTTGGGATTCATTTTTGGTTATCTTGTTAATGTGATCTAGATATAACAAAAAAAGAAACACATTAAACAATAAAAAAATAGTAAAAACCCATTCCAAAAGTTCTGGAGGTTCATCCACATATTGGTGTCTCTCTTTTGTTTTATAAAAATGTAAAATTCCTAATGGTTCGACCCCAGTGACCAAGCACTCGAGATTAGATAGACTCTATCGAGTAAATTCTAGAGTCTATTTCGGCTCTGCTAGATTTTTTCCCTCCTCATCAATGGAAGGGAGAACTCTTTTGACCCAAATTCTCACCAGATCTTGCTCTTGATGGAACTCAACCATCATAGAATGATTCATTTTTTTCTCTGTGATGTCTCACTATTTCCCCAAATACGCGTCCTCTTTATGAGAAAGTCTTTAGAAACTGCAAGGATACAACTAGAGTCCACCACACTATTCCAAGGGATGACTAGCCAATGGTTGAGCAATCTCATATGGTATGGAAAATTATTTAGTGGAGTGTGGGTGTTTAAATTCCTCACACTCCTCCATGCCTTATGTTAGAAGAATATGTCCTCGTATGTTAAATCTAAGATAGAATACTCGAATTCCACAGATGGAGTAATATCACACCGAGGGAATATCACAACCAAAACAATGGAAGGGGCATCTCTAGGAAGTTCCCTATGATGGATAAGTCCCAATTATAGAGAAAACACATCCTCGTCAGATCCTCCAACCACATTAGGAGGCCCAACCACCTCTTGTGGCACATCATGGGTAGGATCATACACTATAGCTACCTAGATCTCTTTTGTTTGTGGCACAATATCGACCACATTCATTAAGATCTAAACTCTAATATCCACCACTGACGGAACTTCTGAGATAGTCATGGTCATTAAAGAATTCACGAACATCTCATTTACTGAAATTATTTCCACCTAATGTATTTTGAATGTGACTCTAGCAACCACGATATGTGGCACTTCTATGGCCGTCTCATCCACCATAGCCTCCTAGAACACCTTTGACAAATTCATATCCTTTTCCACCGCCACTACCCCAGGCTCAAGCATCTCTATAACTAGATGATCTTTAAACATTGATTGAACTATCGTTTAAGACACATGAGTAATAAATCATGTATTATGAAAGTAAAACCATGATGGATAATGTGAAAAAGTGAAGAGATTAAACGAATTTTATATCCTGATGAACATATTTAAAAGATCTGTAGGAACCCCCCTTGGAGACAGTGTCCCCCCTATAGTTATCTCCACAGTTGAGGGTGTCACTTCATCTGGTGGTTAGCCACTTGTGACGAGGACATCATGGAGAGTCCTTTTATCTACCCCCTGAAGGATTGGGACTCTTTCATCCTCAATCATAGGTTCATAATGAATCCCAACCTCATCCATGCTCTGCAAATATTGCATAAGTAAAAGTTGATTTAGGAAGAAATCATAACTGTTGGGTTATATCCATGATTCCTAGGATCACAATATTTTCCTGGTCGGTTGTAGAAATTTCATCTTAAAGGGAGTCCTAATAGGCATCACATTCCCAAGACTCATCCAATACTTCACCCTCATCCACATCTGAATCCAATTGGTACATTGAAAACCTAGAGAATATGTGATAACCAGAAACACCTCTACTAAAATGGTCAGGGGATGCACAATGGCGTGAGAGTATATTAAGTCATCTAGATCCTCCATGTACTAAATTAACTTGATTTGGGAACCATAGAAACCTACCATCGTGTAACCTGTCTTTGTGATAAATATTCCCTCACGGTGGATATGTTTTCATATCCCACAAAGAGAGATGATCTGTTTATAAATACCCCAACTCTACCAAGGTTTAGGGAAAATAGAATCCCTATGAAATTCTTGGTGACTCAGTCACTTCCTATAACCTTGGATACATTCCCTTGGAACTACTATATAGGGTCCTCCTTCGTATTGAAGCCACTTTCTCAGAATTTTCAGGCCTATTTCCACTCCCCTCCCTATGATTTCCACCCATGCAGGATAGGGAATTTCTAGCCCTATATCCACTACTCCACCCACTTCCCCACTATTCTTCTGTTGATTACCCTATTTCTACTCACCATCGGCCTCATTGTTGTGAGAAACATCATCCCTCATCTGACCGAGTGGTTTTCCACCTCATCATATCCCCGGGGTACACACACTTACTACTATAAAATTACCCTATACCAACGGTTTGGAGGACTGTGGCCAAGTAATCCATGAGGATATTTTTATACCAATGGTTTTGAAAACCTTTGGTATAAGTAATATGAAAATCTATACCAACGGTTCCATAAAACAGTTGGTATATGTATTTCAAAAATGAAATCTGATGGGATTTGATCCCAGGACCTCTAGTTTATGATTGAAAGACCAAACCACTAACCTAACATGATTTTTGTGAACATAATTTCATAAATATAAATTTTTATTATCATAAATATTTTAAATTTTGATTTATTTAACGTTATATTTAAGAAGATTCCATTAAAAATACATGTACCTATACCAACGGTTCTCAAAACCATCGGTATAGACCTATATGAACGGTTTTGAGAAATGTTGGTATACGTACTTTGATTTTGGGACCTATACCAATGGTTTTGGACAAACCATTTGAATAGGGGGGACCTCTACCAATGGTTTGGCCAAAACGTTAGTATAGGGTCTCTATAATGGACATGTACCAACGGTACGGCCAAACCCCTTGGTATAGGTCCTCTATAATGGACCTATACCAATGGTTTTGCCAAAACCGTTGGTATTGGTCCATATAAGTGACCTATACCAAGGGTTTTGGCCAAACCATTGGTAGAGGTCCAAATTATTTAACTATACCAACGATTTTTCCAAAACCATTGGTATAAGTCATATTTCCAGTAGTGGCTCCCAACTCATTAAATTATGGGGGGTGAGCCCATAAATAGTAATGGTCTGTTGTAGCTCATTTCGTACCCTAAAAGTTTCATGCTCAAACATGCATCATCTCTGTGTGTGGACCGAGGGTTGGAATTCATTACGTACCACACCTTGAATGTTGGAGAGAGGGTTTCCCATGGAAGGTGTGATGAAACATCGTATACATCTTTTCCAGCCCCGGTGCCAGTATGTTGACGCACTAACCCATCTCCAGCATTAATTCCATGATGAAGGTGCTTGACCACACCCCAAAATATTTGTTCCATAAATTAGAAGCATCCACCCACATATTATCATGATAATGAATCATTCCATCTTGACCATTTGAACCTACGATGTCACATTGTATCTTGATAGTCACCACCGGATCCCCTCTAAAATACAATTGTATGAGTTCTCCATTCTTTTATGGAATGACATAGGGAATTGGTGTGGTATCCCCAAAAGTTTGACTTCTGTATCACTTGGGAATTAGCTGAACCACTACTTTAAGAGGATATCCTTCATCCCCATATTGTGGTCACTCCACCTTGCACCAAGCACAACAATGCCCATTATCTAGCTGTTATGTACACATGGTCCTCACAAACACCTTATGCGGGGATGAATTCATTATTCAAGGACCCTTGTATTGGGATCCCAATGATTAAATAGAGATCCCACAAGCTAACATGGACTTACCTTTGGTGATAATAAAATGTTTTGGTCCCTAGTGACCAGATTCTAGACATATATTACATGATGTCAAGGTTATGTTAGACCTCAAACTATGAGTACTATAATACCTAGTAAAGCCTGATCCACTTCATATCCACCTAAAACTCAAGGAAATACTCGAATGAAAAGTGTTTCCAGGTCCACTCATCCTTGAGGTTATGACACTAGAATTGTAAAAATCCTTCTATACACCCCTTGAGATGGTTCCCAATAACTACATTGATAATCATATCATACATAAGAGGGGACACATCATCCTTCAATGCCACCCAGTTGAAATTATTCGTATGATTACATAGGGTTTGTGTTGTAAGAGATGTATGGTCCTTCCTGATGTGACCTCTGAATTCCATGTCCAATAAGAAACTTCCTTGTAATTCTCTTAAATAAGTAGGCATTCTCATCTTAATCAGTATAGGGGATGAACACATCACCCCACTAGCTAAAACCATAAAGTGGAATCCTCTTACATTGTGTATATTCTTGATGATCCCCAATCATTAATTTTGTGAGTTTCTCATAATTTGACACAATCAAGATTTTCTCCCTAACTGTAAGGTTCTTGACTCCCCCCCCACATCGAGTAGTGTCAAAATATACAACCTCAATGACATTGTTAATGAATTTAAATTTGTTTAGAATATGGTCCCCAAAAGCCATTTTATGCTGGTTTGCTCAGGAATTTAGAGTTTTTGGAAGTCAAAAGATTCTTTGAAGTCTAGTCAAGTAATTTTTGTATGAAAAATATGTTATTTTCATTAGTTGTGAGGATATTAGACACCAAATTCTCAGGAAGGTTTTTAGTTTCATGAAAAAATATAATTGGCCTATCATTCACAAAAATATCATGGTTCACTTAGGGACCCTCATCTATATTTATAGGTGTGGGATTAGAAATATTTCCCCGAGTAGGGCTTTCCAATCACCATTTTTAGTGGTTTCCCCTAGAATTTGACCCTCCCCTACTTCATTGGATCCAATTCTGATGGCGGAATTTATTCACACAAAAAAAGTGTGTCATGGGAGATATCTAAGAAGGAATGTCTGGTTCAAAAAATTTTCCTAAAATGTGGTTGTAAATACACATAAGTTCTTGGTTTTCAAATTTTGCAAGATTTGAGAATGGCTTTGGTTCATGGGATTCACTAACTGTGTGAAGCTTGTGGTGGTAACCTATGTGAAGTGTAACTACAGTTCACAGAAGTCCTTATTCGTTTGAAGCTTTAGGTTGTAACCTCCACATAGTGTAACTATGGTTCATGAAACCCCATCACTTTGAGAATATCTTAATATTTCATGGAAGGCTCCATCATTTCTGAAACCGATGTCCTTACCTCTGATGGTCCTATGAATACCACCCCACATCTATGTTTTAAAAAATGTGACCTATTAGCTTTCAAGGAAATATATGAATTTACAAAACTCAGAAGCATCATGAGTGAGAGAGGATATGGATTTATAAAGGTAACCATATTTCATAAACCCACCTCCCATAGTACCATGAGAACATCAAACCATTCCAGAGATGCCATTCATCAAGTTCCAAGGCCTTCACATAAGAATAAATACCTTTTTACCTCTAGATATTTAACGATATTATTATCTTTCTTGAAACCAACCCCATTGTAACAAAGACATCACTTTGAGGTAGGGTCACATAATTTCATGAAACACGCTCTATTTTAGACCATTTTTCTTTTATAATATTCTAACCATCACTAAACCCCTATCTTTCATGAATCCCTTAATCATCGCAAAGTACCTGATTTTCATATATTCCCAACTTTCAGAAAACACATCCTTAGGGATTCTCCACGGTGCCTCCTTTTAACAAATAACCTTTTGTAAATTTATGGTTTATAGGTCCTCTATACCCTATTGGGAATGTCTTGTCACAACAATACTCTATGATTTTTTTTATTTTTATCCTCAAAAATGCCCTTGTTTGTTTTATTAATGAAATTACTTTAAGTGTCTTATATGATTATATTTCTTGGGAAATTAATCTTATTTAGGGGTAATTATTTTGACAGTGTTATGGATATGTTGTTAAAATATTTTCAAACATTGTTTATAAACTATGATTGTAAGCTGAACATATGGTTTTCCAACCATATGTTTTGAGTAAATTTATGAATCAAATACACTATGTTGTTGAACAAATGGTGATCAAGAACTGATTTTTTTTTTGAAGAAACCCTACATTTGTGAATTTAATCTATAGTTAAACAACCCAACGTTTTGAATTTAACCATATGTTATCAACTGTAATTTCAATGTTAACCCTACATTTGACATGGTCAACGATGAAGTTCAAATTCAATATATTTTGTTAGATTTCTACAATGGTCTTGACAATATTATTTAATATCTATTAAATATTCTTAAAGACTAATTCAATGTCTCGTAGGAATTATATCAAATCATTCCTATTTCTAAGGGGTGTTATGAATTTATTTGAATGTCTTAAATTCAAATATACATGATTTATTAGTTGATATTTTTAGATTGTTTGGACAAAATTAAAATCATGTTTCTCTTGTTAAATACCAATAGAAATATCATTCAGAAAAATAGAACCATTTCTTATAAAAGATTTCTTTTCTATTATGAATATCTACACATAGGAGACATACATGTTAGGATCTTATGTTCTTTAACTATTGTTCTATTACTTCTACTTCTATTATTTTGTTTCTATATTTATTGAAGATCATTCTCAAAAATGAAATCTTCGAAGTTATTCTTTCTTAAAGAATCTTATCTATGAAGAGGAATAAGATCAATTATTTGTTATCTCCTTCTAAAAATGTGATCTAAATTTGTTTCCCAATAAAATCAATTACTATTTATTTTTGATAATATCAACTTCTCGTACTGAGTCGTGGTAGAGTGTCATCTTCTCATTCTATGTTATGGATATTGTTTCCCTATAAATGAAGGAAATATATATTTAAAATCCTGTTTGTAAAAGTGTTAATGGCTTGAACTCAATTATGGAGGTCTTATGATATGAGAACCTATTATGTTAAAATTACCAAGATTGAAAATAGATAATTGGTGGAGAGGAAAAGGGTATCTGTTTTCACTAAAACACTATAAACATTGATTTTTCTCATTTTATTTTCTTCTTTATAACCTTTTTTAATAAGATAATGTAATATATCATCACAATATACAAATATTTAATAACATTTAAAATTTTCATGTTTTTAAAAGGGAAAAAATACACCCCACCCCCTCATTTATATGTATGTGTTATTCAGACCTAAAAATTTGTATCAATAGAGTGATTTTTTTGAAGAATTTTGATAGGTTCCAGAAAAATCGAGTAAAAGGTCAATATGAATATAGTTGTTAGTTACTAAATGTAAAGAAGGTATGTCTATAAATTGTGTTCTTTATTTTAATGATGATAATTTTTTACTCTATAAATCCTTCATGATTATTTATTTGAAGAATCATATATTCAAATTTTATATGAAGATTTTCAAACCTTACCAAATTCCTGAAGAACCAAAAAAATTGGATGCTACTAAAGAATAAAAGTATAATGTCAATTCAACATCTTTGAGTACTATTATATGTGGAATTTTTCCATATAATATTTTTCATTTATTTTAATGTTCTATTACATATGAGATATGGAAAACTATATTTGTTGATTATGAAGGAATTTAGAATGTCATGCAATTAAGATACTACACTACAAAGAAGAAATTAAAAAATTTAAGACTGTATGTTGGTGAAAGAATCCCTCTAATGAATTGAATATTTACTGAAATAGTACATTGTCTTGCTACCATGGGAGATATAATTAAAAAAGAAGATAAAAATTTAAAATTCCTTAGATAGTTACCCTCTAATTATAATGGGATATCTACTGCAATTAGAAAATCCTCTCTGGTATTAGAACTGAAAATGAAAGAGTTGATTGTAACACTAATGATGTATGAATTATAAATGAATCCTAAAGAAGAATATTATAGGATGATAAAAAAAATGGAGAATACTTCTTTTAAATTTAATACTCAAAAAAATTAAAAGAAACCAAAATAAGATGTTATTTTCTAAAATGATTCATAATTATCTTATTTTAGAATGGAACTGGCTCCCATATAAAGAAGATTCAATAAGTATTATAAGAAGAAGAAAGGATTCCTAAAATAATTCAACAGTATCAAGAAAGATGTTTGAGTAATTAAAAATGTAAGATGCTATTAATATAAGAAAATCGTACATATCAGACTTGATTTCCCAAAACTAAAATAAGAGGAATGAAAAATGGAAAATAAATAAAGTATCATATGAGAATAGATTATGAGAACGATGATAAAAAATAAATGAAGGGAACTTACAGTGTCTTGGAAAACTCCAACAGTTTTTTTAAAATTGATTTATAAAAAGGGCCAACCAATTTAAATGAAATTATTTTATTTATGGATAAAGAATTAAATGAATGTGTATAATCCTATTATTCATCTACTTTCAATTCTAGAAGTTGTTCTAATAGAAAATTATCTTCTTACTATTCAATTCTTGAAGAATATTAGGAATATCTAACAAGAAAAGCTTAATTCACTAAAACAATATTCATAATGTTTTTTCAAATGAAAAATATTCAATGATTAAAAAACACATTGAATTAAAAAATATGAAATCTACCTCAAATTTCACTATTCAAGCAAAAGAACTAAAGAGTTAAAAGCTAATATAAATTCATTCAAAAATGATTATTGTATATTAACTATGAGGGAATAACCTCCAAATTATATTCTTAGTAATCCTATTCAAAAAATAGAAAATATAATGTAGGAAACAGAAGAGAAAAATAAAAATTATATGGAAATTATTTTGTTCCTAGTTTAAAGAATTATTACATTTCCAGAGTCATAAGTTTTTATTTTTTAATTAAAGGTAATTATTATAATAATGATTGTTTGAAAAATCCCCAAATCTGTGGAATAAAAAAGGATTTTATTTGTTGAAATATGATTGATGTCAGTCCTATAAATTTTAGAAAAATTAGGAAAATTTGGATAGCCAAATTTTTCTTACAGACACAGTTTGACCTAAAAAATTAGGGAACCAAAAAAAGATTTTATTTAAATATTTTTTTGGAAAAGGGTCGGAGGAACAAAAATTCAGTATGGTATACGGGTAGTGGATAACGAATACACAAGATTAGAGACACATCCAATTTTCATACTTTATCAATATTATTTGTAATAATGGCTACCTTTAGTGATAATGAAAAAGAGAAAATAGTTGGAGATGGAATACATGGAAATCCAAAATTAATTTCGATCAACAATGTAGTTCAAGGGTTAAAGCACAATCTGATATGTATATATCAACTCTATTATCATGGTTTTTATTATGGTTTCTCTTATAGTACCCACTCTGTTTTAAAATATAAACTACTAATATTATATCACCGAAGATGAAGAATGTTTATACATTGGATCTTAATTCATTGAGTGATCAAAAAGTTAACTATTTAACTATTGGGAAAAATGAATCCATGATTTTCATAAGATACTTAGACACACTAGTGTATTTACATTATATAATTTACCTAAGAAAAATTTAGTTTCTAATTTCTCTATTCTGAAATTTGATAAAGATAATTTTTTTATTCATTCTAAATATGAAAGAAACACAATTCATTCATAAAATCTGTTAAAAAAGTTTCTACAACCAAACCACTAGAACATATCTACATTGATTTTTTGGCCTATCAAAAGTACCGGTATTATATAAAAGATTGTATATTTTTTTGATGAATATTTTTGATTTAATTGGGTTTATTTACTATCACTTAAAAGGGTTGTTTTCTCTATTTTTGTATGCTTTTTTTAAATTGTTCAAAATGAAGAATATTTTAAAATAATTTCATTGAGAAGTGATAATGGGAGATAACTCGATAATAAATTATTTGATTATTTTTTCTGAAACATTGTTATTAAGAACACCTTCCGTAATTCAACAACAGGTCACTAAAATGGTATTATAGAAAGACAAATTTTAATATCATGAATAGATTTTTAATGAGACCCTTTATTAAAATAACACCCTATAAATTATGGAATAATAGAAATTCTAGGGTTAGATACTTTAAATTGTTAGAGTGCATGGTTTATATCTTGAATACTAATGAAAATCACAGTTAAATTGAATCAAATACCAATGAAAGATTATTTCTGTGATATTTTCCTAAATCTAAATCTTATAGGGTGTAAAATATAATTTAGAAGATAGTAGAATTTGTTTTTATGTGATGTTTGATGAAAGTGATCCATTTGATCGAACATTGAATGAAATATATGAAATTATAAATTCATTAGAAAATGTTAGTCTTTAATCTCCTAAAAATGAATTTGAAAATAAATTATAATACATTGAAATTTATTGTGGTCCAAAAGAAAATGAAATCGATGAACCTAAGAGTTTATTACCTAGACAAACTAGAACCTTAAAGGATCATCCTTTTGAAACCACAATAGGAAATATATACATAGTTGTTAGTACAAAAACTGGTTTAGGAAATATGGTTGAAATATGTACCTTCCTATCACAATAAGAACCTATAATGTAGAGGAGCCATTAGAGGATGAAAGTTGGAAAATAGTTATGTGAATTAGCTTAACCAATTTAGAAGAAACAATGTTCAGGAATTAATTAATATTCCATCTAATCATACAGTAATAAGAAACACATGGCTTTATATAAATAAAAAAGATGACCAAGGGACAATCAGAAGAAATAAAAGTAGATTAGTAGATAAGGGATAAGTTTAAGAAGAAGCAATAGATTATGATGAATCCTTTTCATCTATTTCTAGATTTGATTCCCCTGTAATCCCTTTACCATATACATCATATAAAAATTTTAAATTAAATAAGTCAGATGTAAAATAATATTGTTTTAAATGGATATTTATTAGAGGAATCTTAAATTGAAAAACCACCAGGTTTTCAAAATCCCCATATACTAAATTCAGTTTTCAAACATAAAAAACTATTTATGTACTTAAAAAATCCCCAGGATATTGGTATGGAATACTATATTATATTCTCATATGAACTGAATATTCTATAGGATTTGAAAATTCCAATATATGTAAGAAAATATATTTTTTATTCTATTTTATTAGTAAAAATTTATATAGACGATGTTATTTTTAGTTTAACTAATAAAAAGCATTGGAATGATTTTTAAAATCACATTTAAAAGGAAAAAAAAATTGAGTATAATGGGGTGTTTAAATTTATTTCTTAGTTTTCAAATCTATAAACATTATTATGGTAATTTTTTAAATCAATATAAATATATTATTGATCTATTGAAAAAAATTACTAGGAAATAGTAAAACATATACAAATCCCATGTGTACTAATATAAAACTTGATTTGGGTGAAGCTAGAAAACTAGTGACAATAAGTTATATGGAGTTGTGATTGGAACTTTTCTCTATCTTACTACTTTTAGACAAGATATTATGTTTTTTTCTATCATTGTAACATATTTTATCCAAATCCAAAAATAATCTCATATCACTACTATTAAAATAATTTAAAGTTATTTTGAAGAAAATATTTTTCAATCATTACATTAGCCAAAACCTTACGATTTTAAATTAATAGCATATTCAGATGATGATTTTGCAGGATGTAGTATGGATAGAAATAGTACATTAAGAACCTATTAGTTTTTAGGGAAGTACTTAGTTTCATTTTCAATTAAGAAACAACATTTAGTTGTTTTATCAGCAACTGAGGTAGAATATATCTATACTGGAAGTTGTTGTGCACAAGTTTTGTAGATGAAACACACACTACCATAATTTGGAATCAATTTAAATAATATTCCAATTTTATGTTATAATAAAAATTAAATTAATATTTTAAATAAAATTGTAAGTCACTCACGAAGTAAGAATGTCGATATAAGACATCATTTTCTTAGAGACCATGTCCTAATAAATGATATAAATTTATGAATTGATAATAATAATATCAACTTGAGGATATTTTTACAAATCCACTTATCACAACCTGTTTTGAATTTAATAATGGGGATTTACTTATACTAAATTCTAAATAATGTTTTTTATTACATTTAAATTTATTTTCATTTTATTGATTTAGTATAATTTATCTTCTGCAATTGTTTACTTACGGGTTATTTAATAAATTATAGATTTATAAATCTTTTTGGAAAAAATTATTTTCAAAACTAAAATCTGTTATGATAAATTTGAGTATTTTGGCTTGAGAAACTGAACACACATCAATTAAAACTATAATAAAATATCTTTATCTCTCACTCTCTCGTATCCTCAATATTAAACCCTTTCACCTTTTAGAGCACATAATTTTCTTCCAACCCCTAAAATCTGAACCTCAAACATTCATATTTTCTTTAATTTAAATGAAAATGATTATATAAGAAAGAGGACCAAGTGGATCTATGCAATAAAAAACCTTAGGAGTTGACAAACGAGTACTTCAAGGGATGGTCGTCGTCTTTGAGTGGTTGTTTTAGATGAACCTTCTCCCAAAGAAAGATTTATCTTCTCAAGGATTAGAATTTATTTTCAATTGATAAAACATATATTATGTTTTCAATAATGAATCAAAATATTTTCATGAACATTACCAATTTAGTTTCGGTGACATAGAGGATGTCATATCCCTAAATGTAAACAATATGGAATTTTGGTCTCTTTTATAGAAATAGAAAAGATTTTACAGTGTCTCTAGGAAGGGGTTGTTCAGTTTAATTTGGGTTCTATTATATGTGAGAAAAATAAAAAAAAATATATTATGTATTTTATTTTTGGATCCACCTTGGGAATAAATTTTATTTTGAACGATCTTGATGTTGACTAGAAGGTATTGGTCAAATTTATTAAATCTAGAATAGTTCCAAGTATTTGTGAGATTGGGAAAATTCTTATCCTGGGTTTATATATCATTCTTTTTTTTGTTAAGTGATGTCATGTGTAATTTTAGTATATATATGCTATGTTTTTGACATAATTACTATCAAAAAGAGTCATGAATATCCTTTTATCCATATGGAGGGATTATTTCATAAATATTGTATAAAAAGAATAAGATTTGTGATATTCAAATGCTTATTAGATGTCATAACAATAAAGGTATTTATACTGGAACATTAATATAATTTTGTTCCATTTTTAGAACCTCAAAAGGAAAGATTATATCTATTGGTTTTGGTGATCAATAAGTATCTCGTGCTCATGCTTATGGGGGGAGGTATTCAGAAGTTATATGGGTAAATAAATCTCCATGGAGAATAATTTTTTTTATTTGTAATAGGGAATGTTTTAAATGAATCATGTAGGAGACTCAATGTTTATGTGATTGACCCACCTACTGAAATATACTTCTAGCATTCTTATAAAGATACCCCATTATAAGAAAACAGTGAGGCTCCTACAATAAGTCCTAGATAAGTAGAATTTATTATGGTTTCTAAAGAAGAAGTTAGAGTTTTATAAATAAAATAATTAGTTTTTATAGATGTTATAAAAACTTATATTGAAGGAATAACTGATGAAAGAGATGATCATGGGTATCATATAAAAGATGATGTTGAAAATAATGATCAATATGGTGAGAATGTACAAACATCAGTGTTTTAAACTACAATGATAATTGACATTTATATAGTATTTATGCCTTAAAAATCTTTGTAAAAGGGTTCAATTGAATTCTTTGAGAAAACCAAATTTCTTGGATCATTATCCTCATCATATAGTGAGAATAATGAAGTTATGTCCTTAGATATATATGAATTAAGAAAACCGTCTTGAATTCAAGAATATGGATTTTTGATTCACTTAATGCTCAAATTGACGATTTGGTTGGAAAATATAATCTTATGAATTAATAGAATTAATAATTGTAACGTGATCTATTGGTTTCTATAAATGTTTTGGAAGATTTTAAGAGATATACTCTTACAAGAGTAGAGTTGGAATCAGATGAAGATCAGTTACACGACCTGTATGAAAAATATATTTTGATAATGCATTTTGTTGAAGGAGAGAATGTGGCTTTTATTATTTGAAGAATATGGGGCTACATCAATGTAGTAGTATATTGGGGAGTTTATAAATATTTATGATAGTCGCATGGTGGGTATGAATTTTCTTGATCAATGGTTCCATGGAGTGGGCGATAGAGTTCTAGAGAAGATGGCACACAACGTGGTCCTCCACCTGTGTTGCTGGTCGATATGGAAAGGGAGGAATATGGCCATACATGAAGGAATTATTTCCTCTATCCATGGCCTCATCCATCGAAATAAGATCCCCATTATAGACATGGTCTGATCATGTGGAAGTTGTAAAGAGGCTCCAACCATTCAAAGCCTTCATTCTCGAAATAATATCACTCCTCCAGGTAGTAGGAATAATAGAGGTAATAGGTTATATTGGTCACCGCCGAGTAGCGGGCACAAAATCAACTCAGACGGGTCATGCAATATGGGACTGATTCGTGGAGGAGGTGTGGTTCAAAACTCTTCTGGATCGATCATCATGGAATTCTCTGATCAACTAGGTTATGAATCTTCACTCTAGGTGGAGGCCAAGGCAATGTTTTCTGGGATCCTCTTATGTCGGCAAAAGGTGATAATCCTAACGACAGTCGAAACTGATTCCCAAATCGTTCACAATGCCATGAAAGGCACTAACTCTATCCCTTGGTTTATCCTTTAAATCATCACGAAGTGTAGAGTCATGGTTAGTAGCAACATGGGCGTGCTTCACACTTGGCACGAGTGGAACAATGTTACAGACCATCTAGATTCTCTTAATGTCCCCAGTCCAGATCCCATTTGTTTTCAAACTGTTAACACCATGAAGCCAGAGGGGGTTAACCTGGTTAGAGGGGACGCCCTTGGCCTCCACTACTTTCGTCCACATTAGGCCTCCATTATTGGGTCTTCTGTGCCCTCTATTATTCATTGTTTTTCATCTCCTTGAATAAAAATTTACATGTTTTTGATGAAGAAGAAATATATTTGACCATATTGGGAATTTTAGAAAAAATCAGTTTCAAAACCTAATTTTGGAGAATTAATGAAATAATTGCGAAGTTAATTTTGATCTATAAGATGTTTCCCAATACAATTGAGGGATTATAATTGTAGTCATCCAACTTATCCATATTTAATAAGATGTTTGGAGTATATTATTATGGTTTTATATGAAACAAATGATCATATTTTGAGTCTACAGTGAGAAAATATTCTAGTTCACATTTTTTTAGGCAATTAGAATGATCTTGTTGAAAAATTAACATTTCATGAGCCTAGTATTAGAAGCTTTTTGAATTAGTTAAGTGAGATGTTAATTAATTGTTTATGGTCTTTAAAGACTATCTATTAATTTTTAAAGGTTAATTTAGTTGAAAATATGTAAATGTAATAGTACCCAATGATTTTTAGGAAATTGTTGGTTGAGATGTGTAATCAAAAAAATAATGGAATGACGTAAGAACATAATGATATTTATCTGGATGTTATAGATTCATTTACATACAACACCGCATTTGAACCAGAACATTCTCCCTAATCCAATCCTTCTTCTTATCTTTTTGGGAAAAATATTTGTCTTCTTAATAAGTAAAATTTAACGATGTTATTTTCTTCATTATAATTATGTTAGTTTATTCATTCTTATCAATCCACCTCTGTTGACTGAACATGAATATTTTTTTGTTATCATAGAAATACATTTACTACCAGGTATTTGCGACATTAACTATGTTATATATCATTTTTTGATACCTTCTTTTTTTATCACAAAAATGGGGATGAAATTTGGATAAACACAATATTCTTTTTGAAAAAATATATTAAACCATTGAATAATATTTTAAATAAATCTATTTAGTTTGACTAACATAATTTTTTTAAATATTATTTGTTTAATGAAAATTTAAAAAACAGTAAATGAGAACTATAATTTCAGTTTTATATCTATAAAAACCTATTTTAATTTTTTTTACATTTCTAATATTTTCAAAAAAAATTATATATGGGTTACATTTATATAAAAAGGGGGATATTGTTGGGAATGTATTGTATCAAGAATACCTTATGAATCTTTATAATTTCAATTCTTTCAAATACCCTTTTTAGTTTTACTAATACAATTATGTTAATGTTTTTTAGTATTATATTTATTGACAATTTTACTCATTTAGGTGTTAAATTGTTTTTTTCTAAAGAGTTCTGTATATATTTTTAAGAAGTTTGGAAATACTGTTCATACCCAATGTTTTCAAATGGAACATATGGTTTTCAAACCTGATGTTTGGAGTAAACATATGGATCTGATACCCTAGGGTGTTAAAAAAGTATTGATTGGTAATTGTACATTTGAAAAGAATCACTTTTTTGTGAATATAACATATTGTTTAACAATCAAATTTTTTGAAATTAACCATATATCATAAACCATACATTCAAATTTAACCCTTTGTTTGACTTGGTCAATGATGGAGTTAAAATTCAATATATTTTCTATGAATTATAAAATGTTCTAGACCCAAATCTATAATATCTTTTAATTTCTCAAAAAGTCTAATTCAATTTCTCTTATTATACAGAACAAATTATTCTTATTTATAAAAGAATTTATGAATTTATTTGAATATTCTAAATTGTAATAATTTTGATTTGTGAGGTGATATTTCTAGACCTATTTAATTGAAATAAAATTTATTTTATATTTATAATACCGAGATTTATATCATTAATAGAAATAAAATTCTTTTGAATAATGAATGTATCTTCTATTTGGAAGAGTTTCAGTTTGGAGACATATATTATATGATCTTATGTTATTTAATTGTTGTTCTATTATTTCTTCTTCTATTGTGATATTTTATTGTTTATTTAAGACAATTTTAAAATATGATCCCTTAAAAGTTATTCTTTATTTTATACTATTATCTATGAATAAGATGATCCATTTTCGGTCCGTTCTTTTGGAAACTATGATCTAAATTTGTTTCTCAATCAAATCAATTAATCTTGATTTCTTAGAGTATCAGCTACTCATACTTACTCAGGGTGGAGTGTTAGATTCTCATTTGAGATGTGGATATTTTGGTTACTCGTAAAGGAACCATAATAACTTATAAACTCCTTATTTTAAATGTGTCAGCTAGATGAAATCAGTTGCAAGGGTCTTATGATAAGACGACCAATTTCGTGAAAATCAC
Organism: Viscum album; assembly: GCA_963277665.1. NCBI lineage: Eukaryota > Viridiplantae > Streptophyta > Magnoliopsida > Santalales > Viscaceae > Viscum > Viscum album. The sequence continues at coordinate 1,700,865,425 of OY728129.1, read as the reverse complement.
CTAGCCCGCTGAGAGAGCATTGTTAGAGTGGACTAAAGGATCATTGTTATATATACCACTATAAATATTTTCGGGTTCTTATTCTCTATTTTTCCATTGCATAACCTTATTAAAGAAGATAACATTCTATATCTTCATAATATACAAAGTGGGATAAAATTTTATTCTGTCAGGATTTTAAATGGAACATAATTCACCCATATTGACTATCATCATATTATTTTGACCTAACATACACATACAAATTAGTTCAAGCACACCCCAAATCCTCATATGATGGATAACACTAACCCTATCATTTTCTCTTAACCATAGGTACCCTAATGCTTTTTTCTCATAATCTTAAGAACCCTAACTTGAGGCCTCCTGATTCACAATCCTCTATAGTAGTGTTTACTCTATTCCCCAACCATAGGCTCCTGTTCAGTGAACACATAATACCTACTGGTGGAATCACTGATTGAAATTATTTAACCATATTAGTATGAGTACTTTTTTTTGATCTTCCTCTCAACTTGGAATTCCCCCAATATGGTGTAAACCCCACCATATCTGAGTTAAATGATTTAAAATTCCCTATATCTATATCCTAGTCATATGACATTAAATAGTATGTATATTTCCTCAACACATGAATTTAAACTACACCCTTACACCATGTTATGAGAAAGGGATTCCTCATGCACAATCATCAAGTTTTAACTCACCAAAGGACATCTACTCTAGGCATGAGCCCCTCACCAGCATAAACACTTACTCAAAAATTATTTTATAAGTAATACCCACATCATTACTCGATAATCCACCTTCTACATCATGAACATCCATATTTCATGAAGTAAAACATTAGGTATTGGTCTTATCAGAACACCTTAAATATAAACATTAAACAATGAGGGTTTTGAGCCATGCCTTAAAAATGGTATATATGAAACCTCCTTAAAGATCAATTTAAACACCAAAACTTCTTAAAAAAACCCCAAGTATGAAATATTTTCCCATAAGGTCACACATAACCAAACACCCAAATGTAAAATCTCCCCCTAGGCACAATTAACCAAATCCCAAGTGATAAATCGTCCACCTATGAAAAAACTCAACCAAATCTCAATTGGGGAATATTCTCTCCTTGGTTCACAATTAACCAAATCCCATGTGTAAAATATCCACCATCCCCTTGGAAAAAACTTATCCAAAACCAAATTGTGAAATCATCTCCCCTAGAGTCGCATTCCACCAAACTCAATGCGTGAAATCATCTCCATATGAAAAAACATAGAAAATTACCGAGTGTGAAATCGTCTTCCCTAGGGACACAATCAAACAAACCACATCTGTGTAAGGATTCCTCTTGGGAACACACTTAATAAAATCCCATGCCTGAAATCTTCCCCGTTGGGAAACACTTAACCTAATCCCAAGAGTAAAATCCCACCCCTCTACCAGGGACACACTCCACCAATAACCAATTGTGAAATCTTCCACATTGAGGAAACACTCCACAAAACCCAAATTGTAAAATTATCCAAACTAAGGGACACACTACACCAAAACCCAAGTACAAAATCATTCCTCCTATGGCTGTACTCAACCACAAACCTTTCCCCACAAGATGTTAATTTTATATCCGAACTGTCCGGACAAGTTGTAAAACATGTTGACCACCCATCTCAAACAATGTTAAACATGTGACCAAATCCAAAATCTCTACCCCATACAATAAACATGGAATTCCTAATTTAAAATCCATAGATGAATTATTCCCTTGGAACAAACTACCTCATGGATGACATGGGATGCCTTAGGTTCCACACCTAAGAAGCCACACACATGGGACTCCCTCAAAAAGAGTTTTACATTATTTATAGTAATAAAATCCATTATTTAGTGATTCCCAACATTATGATTTAATTATACCAAATATGTTTTCATATTATATATATAAGAATCGTGATTTACTGGTGTCCACCATGAGATTGCACGAAGAATGAGTTTCATATAAAAATCATTAATATATGATGGTGCACCATACTAGGTGATGATATCCAAGGATTAATCCATGGAAGTAGAAATAATTATCTCATCATTACATTTATATCAAGTATTCAACATTTTAGATTAAAGTGATTGAAGTTTTTAGACTTTGGAATGTAAGAATGTATGGTAACAATCGAAGCACGTCATCACCAGGATGAGTGACGACATGAAACCTCGATGGAAAGTGTTGGAATATATTCATAATATCTTCTAAACATGGTAAAGATCAAACAAAATAAAAAATTACATAATCATAATTCAAATATAACATCCAAGAAAATATCATATGGTGGATAGAGTCCCAAAAGGTATAAGATATATTCCCTAATCTTATATATGATGTCCCATGAGACTAAAACATTACCCAATGAATTGGAGGGATAAATAATTTCGGTCCCCTACATAACATTTATTTAATTTACATGAATATTAATGAAACATTTGGATATTAATAATGATACATAAACATATGAATTACACATGGTGAGAAATGGGTTGCATGATCTTGTCTCGTAACGTATTAAAAGGATATTCTTTAAAGAATGAAATTGAGAGATAATCATAAAGAATTCATTATGCTTTAAAAGGAAAGTAGAATAATCTAGATATACATTTTAGAGACATACATATAGAATTTATAGGATTTATATACCTTTAATGGGAGAGATAGAGAGTTAGTTAGAGAGAGAATGATCATAACCCGAAGAAAATGGTGGGTTCGAAAGATCCCTTACCCTGAGGTTGGATCATCACATGTGTTCCTTATCTACCAAAATAATCAACACAATTTAATTATTTACTTGATTAATAAAATATTTAATAATTATTATTCTTTTTCTTTCATCCATTAGCAGGTCATATTAAATTTATTAACCAATTAATTTGAGGCCGAACCTTTTAACGATAAATGGTTCAGATGTCTGAAATCACATTGGTAAGTTGAATAAGGTCAAAGATATTATTAACTAATAATATCCAATATGGTAACAACGAAATAATTATAATTTTTATAAAAAAATATTTTTTAAATACAATCTATAATATATTCTTATGAAAAAGGAACTACGTTACAATCGTGGAGATTATAAGTCATAGGTACGGAGGAGTAAGGTTTCAAATTTTTAACGAAATATAAGGAAATATGGAAAGTATTATATTATATTTATATTATTGTTATTATATAATAAATATTATAGTATTTCTTTAAATAACCATACATATACCAATCATGTGATGTAGTAACAAAAATGAATCACATCGCTTCATGAGGTGGTAGTCCACCGTACACAAAAATGGAATTATCATTAATTAAATGAATAATAATGTATGAAATTATATGATATATTTATTTAATATAATGGTTATTATTTCATTAATATCATATATAAACATAAAATTAATTTTTATCACATTCCTTGTGAAGTGTAAGTGAAAACAAATCGCATCGCTTCGCGAGGCGGTAGTCCATTGTACACATAAAAGATGTTATAATATTCTTTATAGAATAGAAAGTAATCAGTTACATATGAAATTATAGTTAAGGAATTATAATAATATCATAAATATAATATATATATATATATACAATAGATTCATCTTTATTTCAATCTGTGAGAAGTGGTAATGGAAAACAAATTTTGTTGGTTCGTGAGGCGGTAGTATATTGTACCCACGATCAAAAGTTCCATTTTACATTTGAGGTAGGAGGATATGGTTGAAGTTATTTCCCTTAACATAAAATAAATAATATTATATAAAATATATTAATGTTTTTATATAAATTTGTTTTAAAAATATGTTAATTAGGTAGAGGATGAAATAAAATAAAATGCTTTGTTATGGATGTTACAAATTCTTCGGACAACTTCTTTTGGTTTGCATGAAAATCCATCCTATGTTTGAATTATGAAAACAAAACTGGATTCTATGATAAGGGGATGGAATTAGGTATATAATTTTTTGTATGGATTTCCCAATACAATAGGTTTAAGACGTTTTAATTCAGGGGTTAGTTGGAGGTCTTTTATATGTGGGGAAGAGGACACATTTGGAATTTTTGAAAGGATTGAATTCCACTCATGATTCTATCTTCCCCAAAGGCACAAAAAATATACCATTTTCGAAACATATAATATATAAAAAATAAATATTACTCTAAAATATTAATTATACAAGTTTTTGGTCATTGTTAACCAAAATATTTTTATCTTAACACTCCAAAAAACCAATTTTTTTAACCATTGATAATAATTTTTTATAGTTTTCACAATTTATTATTATAAAAAATTATGTAAACCTTATTATGTGATATAAAATATTATGCTTCAAAATATTTAATCCATTTTTCAAAATTCAAGTCACATAATTTTCCTAATTTAATTTAAATTTAAACCAACAGATGTGTTGAAAAAACGATTACAAAAAAAAATTCAAAAGCTGAAAGGGGATTTATATCAAAATTAAATATTAAATTCATTCTAATGACGTAATTTGGATTAAATAATTTTTAATTTTAATAATTTTTCTTTTAAAACCACATTTAAACAAAATAGGGCTTCTAGATTCTTTAAAAAATGGCATTTTTTAATAAAAATCACTACTTTTTACTTTTCATCTAAAATTGAAACTTTTAAGAAAAATCTAAAAAATTCACCCTAATATAATTTTGATATGATAATTTCAATAATTATTTTCATTTTCTGAAATAAAACTTATAATATTATTAAAAATTGATTTTAAATTATGTGTTCAAAGTGCTACTAAACCAACATTTAGAACAATACAAATTTTTAGAAAACATTTATTTTTTCTTTCAAATGGGTATTATTTTATTTATAGTTAATATATTAACAAGGAATTTATTTTATAAATATGTAAAACATATAATTTTTCAAAATTAAGTTATTCATATTCATAACGTCCAAATTAATGGATAGTTTATAATGTGAAACATTAAATGATAGAGAATCATGTTTTCTTTAAACTCAATGTTGAATTCATATTAAGATATTAAAGAGATTGAATTTATTTTTAATGAAAAATATCATAATGTCTCCGAGTGTTATAGAAACAGCTACACATTGGGAGTTTTAGATAGGTTTTATCCATTGATGACGAAATTCAAGGGCTTCCCAAGATACTCAAATCATTGTAAAATCATTAATTTTTATAAAATATAATTTATTGGATAAGTGTTAGATTATAGGTGAATCATGAGTTCAAATAAATAAATCATTTCTGTTTGGAAAAAATACCTTAAGGTATCATTGAATCATTTTTGAGGTGATTGTGTTTGTTGACAAAGAATATTACCATGTTGTTCTTGTTGACATAGCAGACAACGATGTCTAATTAATTGACAAAGGGGGTTTACATGGTGATTTGTCGAGTTTCAAAAATATTCTTGACAACTTTCTTAACATAGAATGATGAAAAAGGAATGTAAGATCTAGAGGCGGTACAAAAATAACGAATCTAAGGTTCCGCAAAAAATCTAGGGTTGTTTGGAAACATGCACGCAAGGAATGTTTCAGGATCAGAATATTGAAAAATGGAAAAGGCATGTTGCACGAGAAATATTTAAAGATGTTTATGAAAGATAGAGTTGTGAGAATAATTCTTGCGCACAAGGAATATTTCGGGAGCAGAATTCCGAAACATGGAAAAGGAATGATGTGCGCAAAATTTTTGGGAATGGGCATAAAAGATGAGGTTGCATGAAAGAAACTTCTGCACCCAATGCGACATCAAACTGGGTTTTGTGTGCTCAAAGTGGAACTTGATCAACAAAAGTTAAATCTTCCGTGAGGGGTCAAAAATTCTTATAAATATTAGGTGACCTCCCTCATTTAGGGGACCTCGACACTTAGAGAAGATCCGAGCACCAGATCTCAATAGAATTTCATGAAAAGGGAGTTGTGTGAATGATTTTGAGTTGCGCATAAGCTAAGAAAGTTTCATATATGATTTGAGTTGTGAAAAGATTTTAGTTGCGTGCAAAGGGTGTTTCGCGAAAAAAGTGGAATCTTACGCAGAAGGCATTAAAGTTGCGGTCAAGATACAGTAAGGGTTGCACGAAAGATTTTAGGTTTCTCGGTACACCCGGTGCAAAGAGAGATTCATCTATGGGTAAAAGTGACACGTCAACAGAGCATCTATTAACAGTTAAGGATGAAATTTTCATTAGAGATAATGAAGGTACCTATAAGTATATAAACTGTGATTAGATATTCTGAAGAAGCAGTAATCACTCTTCAGTTGAGGCAGTAGTGAGCTTTCATATTGTGAATGGTTATAAACCTGAAGGGACAATGAGTCTGATTCGAACATTATAAACAACAGTGCGCTTTTAGTAAATTTCATACGTCAGCATATCATCGGTGTATGCTCCTTGGACAAATCCCTGTGATGGTGAACCAAGTCAAAATTGTTTTCTCCATTGCATGCTTTGATTTCTGTTTATACCCTATGATGGGAAAGAGAGACAAGAGAGTTTTTATTAATATAAAAAAAAGATCTAGAGGGGTAGAGGTTTAAATCTAGCATACCTTGATTCACCCACCCACTCAGGGTATTTGGCCATGTGGGACTAACAATTTCACATGAGAATAAAGCTAGGGTTCATCAATGATAACTAATATTAAAGAAGTATGGATATAAAGATTTTATTTAAATATAATTTAATCTATAAGATTAGATTTTTACATGCAATGTATGTTTTAGAAAGAAGATGAATCTTTAGGAAGATTGAATAGCATAAGATATTTGCAAATGAAGATAATCACTATAAGTTCACTACAAATGATCTTAAAATATAATATTTGAATAATAATTATGTTATTATGATTTAATTTTTTTTAGGTTAATATGTTAGGCGTACATGAAATCAATAATATATGTGTAAATGAGTAACATCGGTGATGGAAGATGATATTATACTAATGTGAATATAATGTTTTTATGAACTCAAGATGATAAAGAAGAACTATTTATGGGAATATATATGGATGATGTTTTATTAGATTCATTTTTTCATCTAAATTATACTAAATTGATATGAGGGTCAACCTAGAAATATTTAAATGTTTTGAACATAAAAAAAAGAGAAACTATCAAATGGAATTGTGTTCTATAGTAGCAGTTTTTCTTATAGCGTAAATATTTAATTTTTAGAGTATAATAGAGATATATTTAGATTCACATTATACAAATTAAAATATTTCTAATAAATTTTTATTCCAAATTAATGTTTAATCAACACAATTAGAGGGTTGAGTTAAAAGTTATGACTCCATGAGGTTTCTTTTAATAGGTTGTTCATCATGAATAATAGAGTAGAAAAATAATTTTAGAAACATACAATTACTTGAATATGATAAATAAGAAAAATGTGAGATATATTTGAATATATAATTGAGATGACCATGAATTTTCAACTTATTTTATGAACAGTGTAGAAATTTCTTTATGATATATGTTAAGGTTCAAGAAACATTATATCAATTTGAAATATATTTCATTGTTTGTTAACAAGATTTTTTTGACCTACCAATAGAGGAATTAGGTAAACAAATAGTTTAATAATTTTTATTTCATGAATTAATAATCATTTTTAGATTTGAATAATCTCATTTGGATGTATTTTATTAATGCTATAAAAATGATGTATGTTGTCTAGTAGTTGTGTCATACTGGTTTTATATTACTTATTCGGAATTTATTTTTTAATTATATAATAATTAATATTGATTTTAGGTTTACTTATAAGTAATTAGTTTTTTAATTTTTTTGTTATCTATAGATATTTAAATCAACAAATTTAGAGTTTAATTTTCTTTTCTTTTTTATAACTAAAAAAACAATATATAAAGGATAAAAAATGGACTGAACATCACCCACTTGAAATATATTAATGGGTAATATTTATTATACATCTCAAAATCAATGTGGTTGATGATGTGGTGATTAAAAAAAATATTTCTTTTGTTATATGGACTCCTACTTAAAAAATTATAAATGGGGAGTCAATATTTGATCTATTCCTTTTATGATCATATGGGATTTATTTGGTTTGGTGGGATATGAAAATCATAATGATTTCTACATGTTTTTCAGATGAATTTGTAAAGAAAATGGGTGTGAATGGATATGAATTTTTTCTAATAATTTCAAACATATTTGAGTAATTAGTGGAAGGAATTATTGAAGATCAATATACATATGAAGAAGAATAAGAAGAAGAAAAGGGTTGACCTTTCTTTTTACACATCATACACACTATTCTTGTTGATATCTAAACTTATATTGTCATGACAGCCATCACAACCAAAAGATATAGTTAAACCATCACTTATGGTTTTAAATAGAGATTTCGTATTGTATAAAATATATTTAAATATTTATTCGCTTAAAAAATAAAAGGAGAGAGGATTTTCACTTGTGATATCAAGATATATTATATTAACTAATAATGAAACCTTGAGGGAGTTTCTATGTCACTTTTCATGATGATTTATAAATACATTACATAAGAATAGGATGCAGTGGACAACATAAATATATTGTTATCATTATTCCAACACTATATTATACATTTTAAACTTATATTATTCATTATTATTGTAATGGAATTCTATGAGTATGAATTTTATCCATATGATATTTTCAATAAAGATATTACATCCATTAAGAATTCACATGAAAGGAGTTATCACCAAGGTAAGGACATATAATAGATTTATCACTATATCACCTCATTTATAAAAATATGTTGTATTTGAATATTTCCATTTAAAACATTTTGTATGTATCAATAGTGACACTAGAATTTGTATATAGTTCAGGGTTATCTCTAAACTCTATTGGATTAAAGTGGTCAATAATAAAAGGCTACGATAAGTTATAAGTCACTGACTTCTAATAGAAGACTAGATAGTCATATAAGAGTGATGAACCTTGTAAAATGTAATTTCCAAGGATCATGTCCATTTTTAAAGGTGAAAGGACTCTAAAAGATAATGAATGAGTGAAAAATCTTGACAAAAAGAATGATTAATGTTAATAATAGAAATTATAATGAGTGAAAAGAATTAGAATGGGACGTTGACCAATGATTCACCCCATTATTAGTGGCTAGAACACTTATGATGACCATTTTATAACACTTATGATGGTAAATATGTGTGTCAAACTGTCAAAATTGGCTAACTAAACTTGAATAATATCAAAAATTTAACAAAAACGTCCATCAAATAATTTTTTATATGTGTGAAAGAACTGTTCAAGAACACTACTTGTGATGTTCCTAGAATTTATTAACAATATTTTTTACAATTATAACTCTATTTCCAGTTATAAAAGAAGGTCATTAGATAAAAAATAATAAAACACAATTAGGTTTAAATAAAAATTTACGATAATGACTACTAATTAATTTAGGAACTATTGGAATAAACTAAACATAAATATAATATGTGAAGTTCTAAGAATGACCCAATGTATATTTATTAAATTATAATTTATTCAACTTAGAAATATGTATCAAATGATCAAAACATTGAAATTTATATAATATTGTTATCAAATTATATGAAAACTTTGACTAATTAATTTGGGACATGTAAGAATAATCTAAAAATTAATCCAACATGTAATATTCTTTGAATCATTAAAATTATATTATTAGGATTATAACACATTTTTCTGTTACAAATTTCTATCAACCATTCAATATATATTAAAAGTTCATGAATTTTACTAAACAAATGGAAATTGGTGATTATTTTTTACCTTTAGTAACAAATCACTATTTAATTTGACATGTTTTGATCACAGAATAACCTAGAGTTTATTTTATTAATTGAAGATATTTTCATTTATAAACATGAATAAAATTATCAAAATTAATAAAATGATCAATGACTATTGTTATGATTTGGAACAACTATAATAAAATATTCTTTGTCTTTAATTAGATATAAATATTTTGTTTTATAGTTTTTGAGTGATCCAATGTCATTTTTTAATTACATCTCTTTTTAATATTGCGAAAATATGGCCAATGATCAAAATATTTCAAATACGCTTGGTTTATCTGGAGGAAATAACCATAAAATTAATTCGGACATGTATAAATAAAATATATATTAATTTAATGTGGGATTTTCCTTGATTGACCCAACGTTAAATTTTAGAGTTATGACTTTTTACAATTTGAAACGTGGATCAAAAAATAAAAACTTTGTAAAAGTGATTGTTTTCCTAAAAATTTCAGACAATGACCCTATACTTATTTTTTTTCTTTTAGTGAAAAATCAATTATTTATTTTATGACAAATTTGTTTGAAATGATTAAAAATTTATTTATAAATCTATTAAGGTTTTTAAAATCACTCCCAATGTTCAAAATCAAGATTACAATTTAACATTGTCATTCTATATTTTGGATAATAATCATCAATTATTATTTTAATAAATAGTAACCCACTAAACATCAATAAAAAGCACATTTTATCCCAAAAAGCGTGTTTACATGTGATATAATTGTGAAAAGATTACAATTATTTATTGAATATTAAATTAAAATTGTTTACTATTATTAATTTATGACGCTATTCACACTTCATTTCATTATATGATGTTAGTAAATTGATTATTACTCAAAAAAGATACTTTTAAACTCATTATATTATTTGTTTTGTTAATTTTGTTATTTTTATATTTTGATATATGATTGAGTTGATGTTAAACACAATTAAATTCATTTTTTAGTTTGTTTATGTTGAAACTTTTAGTGTTGGAATGTATTTCAAATAACTACATTTTAATTAATATCAAATTTATACTCTTTATTGTTAAATCTAACAAATTAATGGTATTTATACATATATTTATTTGTGTATTATATTATAGTACACATATTAGAATAAATAAAATAAATAAAGACTTTACCAGTGTTAGAAGTTATCATTGATAAAGGTTATCCTTTTATCAATGTAAAAAACGAGTGATGATCAAGGGGTATTATTATCCGCACTAACTTAGCACTAATAAATGTGCACACTTATAACTGACTTTTTAGAATTGATAAAGGCCACTATTAATCTTGAAAAGTGTAATTGGGAACACTTTGTAAATGTTCATTTAATATTCCAACCTAACTCAACTACTAAAACATGACCCCAAAACCAAGCTAGAATGTTGCTTATACCATGACAAGTCCTCCAAATGATGATGGCATATAATTATTTACGTGGGGTTTAATTGAAACTCTTGGTGTTAATTTTACATAATTAGCCATGAAACAATACTATAAATAAAATATAACATCCAGTGATGTGCCTCATGAATGATATGTATAGATATTATAAAATGATAAAAGATCAAAACATAATATAAGTACAGTCAACACCGACCACAAAAACAAAGTTGGATAACCACCATCCCCTCCAAAACTAGTATCCAAAAGCCGATGACTACTACTTCGTCCAAGTAAAAAATAATCATTGTTTCAAAACAACAAATCTATTCAAATATTGTCTTCATATTCACTAATATTCACCAATAGTGGTCGGCTATACCAACTCTGTAGGTTTTCCATGAATTTCCCCATATAAAGTTCATGTATATATAAATTTTAGGTTATAAAATTCCACCCACCTTTGATAAAAACATCCAAAAAAATTAATAATTACCAATGAACATCAATAATTTTAAAATATTTCGAAAATATAGAAAAATATTCAAACAAATAACCAACCCCTCAAGGATTCCATTACCTCCGAATAAATCCCATCAAGAAATGGTTAAGAAAAATATATTAAATAGATAATAAAAACCATAATTTTGACCTATAATTTTTCTTTTAAGACATAATTTAATTCTTCCATTATAATATCATAAAATAAAATATCAAATTCCATAACCAACCACAACATTATTCATGTTCTTCGGGCCCTACTAAACTAAATTGTTATAATAAATATACAAAATTAAAATCTACAACCACAAGTAATACCCTATATCACTAATCTAAAAATAGAGGGTTTAACAAATAATTTAAAAAAAATATGATCCACATAACTCATATAAAATTAAAAAATTCATAACTATAAATCCCATATATTAAGAACCCCATACAATACAATCCTAAAAAAATTAACAAATTTAATGCTGGACTAAAGACCCAGCAATCTCGATGAGAATAAAACTATAGTAATTGTCTCATTAAATTTATTTTACTTAATTTTTGATAGTAATAGATTAAAAACAATACATAATTCACTCCCTCTTCCACAGTGAGAAAAACCCACAACATCTAGGAGGGTTTTACCATGACTTGGTGAAACCACCATTCCTAATATCTATATCTATAAACCACTATATGATATAAATTGAGAATATATAAGGAAGAAAAATAGATAATCTATATTAAATGAAATATCTAAATATCTAAGAGTTCAAGAGTTATAAGTTATTTTTTAATAATAACCATCCAATGTTCCAAAGAGATTTTAGTTGATCTCCACAAACAGAAAGAATAAAATGGATGTTGATTAGGATTTTGTGGATAAAAATACAATTTTTATAGATAAATTTTAAAACATATATGGTTGATTCATATTTTTCTCCAAATTATGTAAAAACATTACAATCATGGAAATACACATTTTTAAAGTATCATTATTTAGTTTATAGTGCACTACATGTACATTTTCTTAACAGCACCATTCCCCCCCTAACTCCACATCAAAAAATTCACTATAACATTATCAACTAAAAACCACTATTGTTAGGATATATAATACATTACCAAATGAAACACGCAATCTAATAATGAATAAAAAATTCAAACATGAATATTTCACTTAAACATAAAATTATATCATTAAAAATTAACAATGATTAAGTGTTTATCATCCTAAGGAAAGAATATATGAGTTAATCCTAGATAATGTGGTTGTTGTAACTTTGAACTCCTTTAACATTATTCATCCTCACAAATCTATTATCCAACCAACACATCAAATTATAATGAAAATATTGGTATCATATCTATTCCCAAAATTATTTTTTATCCCTTAAAATATATCTCATTGATGTAGAATATAATTACAACTATAAATAAATGAAAAATATCTTAAGGATTACCACCACTAAATAATCACCTACGACACTGATGGATCTTTAGTGTGTACACTCTATTTGATTCATTTATAATATTATTATGAAAATGAAAAAAACATAAATAAATCCAAAATAATACCCCAATAGGTTTTCCCCACTATTAAAGATCACTTAAAATATGGAAAATTTATAATAATTAGTATAAAAAACACCTTTATGAAATTTTTATACTTAAAATTAGAAGAAAAATAAATAATAACCTTTTAAGAATAAATATTAAAAATGGAATCAAATTAAAAAAATAAAAACTAATGGAACCATATTACCATTTGAAAGAATCAATAAAAATCAATTGATTTATCCTAACATGATATTTTTCACCACAACCCATCTTCAAGATCCACTAAGAAATCCAATTTCATTCAACTACACACTTTTAATTATTGTTTCAATGATTCAAAATTTAAAAACACAATGGTTTACCAAATTTTATCTAACAAACCTGTGTTATAAAATACCCCAAATTGGAATCCCAAGACATGTACCATTATAATTTTAAAACCAATAAACGATTTTAACTATAAAACATATCGTTCTCCTGGAATTTTAAAATTTATCCACTCAAAAAATATCATGATTTTCAAATATTCAATGAAATTTTTAGGATTTAAATTTGTTTATGCGCATTACATGTGTTTTTTTCTATAATGAAATTAAAAGTGTTTACAAATCTGTATTAAAATTTCTAACCCATGTAAAGGTTTAACTAAACTGTAGGAGGGATACATAATCAAAAGAAGAAATAATATATGTTTCTTCCCTATTGCAATGATATATCCATGGTTATGAAAATAATTAAAAATTCGTAAAACATCTTATGGATTGAATGTTACATAATGCATGGTTAGATTTACATTGAAAATTATTTCCAAGAAACATGATTATTCTAAAATTTATCCATTAATGTCCTATTTTCATAATTCTTGACCAAAAACCCATAAGAATCTTCTAGAACGTGAAAAAATAAAACTATGTTATGTATTTTTCATTAGATTATTATGAATCCTACCATTATAGAAGTATCACATGAATTTATGTCATGAGATATATAATTGCTAAAAAGGAACCGAATACACACCCAAATTGTGAAAACCATATTTACCTAATTAGAAAATAATCTCACCATATTATAAAAGTATAATAGAAAATAAATTCTATCCCTATAATGATATAGAGTACAACTTCAAATTGAATTTCAATTCATTTAATCCCTAAAATATAAAAATAAACTAATCCCCATTGCCTATTGAACCATCAATTCCACTCTAAATATTTCTGGGTCTATTACCAAAATAATGACACTCAACGCATCCCAATGAAATTTCCCATTCTAATATCTTTTTTCTTAATATAAACAAACAATTACATGTAAGGATCAATTAAAATTATAATTAAAAATTTTCAGATATATTCTCATTATTCAACTAATATTAAATCCATTTTATGTTAATTTCCATTTTTATACTTAATTAATATTTCTCAGTCAATGACCTTATACCCGAGTGGTAAAGGATCCTTCTTGGAAAACAAAATACCCATGATAGAGTCTAAGATGACCCCCTTGAGGGATTTATGAAGTGGAAGTGACACGGGAAGGAGGTGAAACATGCATGATGTATGTAGGGGGAATTCCTTGGACATTCAAATGCAAGAGGGCCTTCAGTCCATCGAAGTCCTTCAGGCCCCTCGGCCCATAGGCTATCATTGAGAGTAACCCATATCGAAGTAGGCACTTGAATTGGAATCATATAAGTAGAATCCCTTAGTAGCGATATCTAGATTAAAATAATGAGAGGGTATGGATACTCACATCAGTATGAGGAACCATGCCACTCTACATGGAGATATGCTAGTTGATCAACCATGAAAGTTTTGGAGCTAGGTGCCATCAATTAATCATTTATTGGGGAGGGAAATTTCTAGTATTTAGGGTCATTGGGCCATCAAGGCATGCATTAACCTTGTTCCATTGGGCCTATGGGCTATGTAAGGGATCCCTCTAAACCTAGTTAAAAAGGGTGTTGTACAAAAATAAATAAAAATATTAAATACTTTGGGTCGTACAGAGTAATTAGTAGTTTTTCATATGTAATTCCTTATACCCCAAAAAATTACATATTTATATAATTGTAAAAAATAATTATATACTCTATTTATCATAACAATCTAAATCCGAACATGGTGATGTAAGAATAATACAATCTAAATACCAAGAAATATTCAATAATTTTATTATTTTAGTAACTAATTAAAATAACGAAATCCAAAACAAAATAATAAAGAAGTAACTTTTAGTTTAGAAAATGAGGAGTCAAAGATTCAAAACCGATTATAATTAATATTCTACATACAGACCATTACTAAAAAACACATTTGAAGAACATTTTCTAAAGTAACCCATAAAAAATATTTCATTAAAAACAAATTATAGCCAATGGTTATTCATAAATTAATATTGTCATATAAGGGTAGCACTTCTAATTGTTTTCACCTAGTTTGTAATAATAATGTTGTGGCACATCAAATCAAAATCTTTTAAATTATATTAGGTTGAAACTACATACCATTATCTCAAAAAATTATATTGAGGTGTGACTTAAAACCATTACAACCACATTTTTTAAGAAATAATTTTTAAAAAACATTCATTTTTTAAAAGAGATTTCTCATTTTTAAATCATTTAATCAAATTCAAAAATATTTACTAATTTTTCACATATATTTCCAAAAAATTAATACGTATAATTGAAAAAAAATATCTTCATTGTAAAATCATTTTAGTTTTAAAACAATTTTTCCATGGTTTTGAATATAAGAAATATTTCTTTTAATTTTTTAAATTTCATCAAAACCATAAGTCATTGTAATAAAATATTATTTAATCCATCACCTCCTTGGAATATTTTACTATAAAAATAAAATATTTTTGGTTTAATCTATTATTTTACTAATAAAAGAACACACTATTTAAATATTATTTAAATATCTATTTACTTTTAAATGGAAAATTTGTATTTGATGACCATTTAAAATACAAATTCCATCTCTATTGGCCTTCATTAGAATTTTTATATTAGAAAATAATCCAAATAGTTGATATATTATAACAAAACCAATTTTATTCAGATAAATGATTCAAATAAAAAAATCATATTTTTCATTGCACCTAACATATTTTAGATAACCCATCGAAACAAATTTACTAATCATATAATCATTTTTTGTTATCTAAAGTTTTTAAATGACTCAAAAACAATTTAATTAATTTTTTACCTCATAAATCTCAATATTATAATGAAAATAAAGTAAATTATATTAAAAAATGAAAAAATATTGTAATATTGTTCAAATACCTCAAAAAACTTTCATCCATGAATCATCTATCCAATAAATGTAAATCACCAAATTTTGAAACTAAAGTTCAATTTTATTTTAAAAAATTAATTTATGTAACAATAATTTTAAAAAATGTTATTTTATTTATAAAAGAGAAATCATGGATAATGGTGCCACATAAAACCAATCCAATATTATTTATAATATAAAAGAACAAAAATGTTCCTACCACCAAAACTTCAATCAAAAATCCATGTTTATCCCTTTTAAAACAATATCTTGTTCTGAAAAAATATCCTAATAACATCGAAATTATCCAAGAAGCACAAATGTTAAAACTTCTAATTAATTTAAACGATTAAAAATATTTAAAACATTAAGATAATATTTTAGTGAATAATTATTATGTCACTGTGGAAGAAATATTTACTAATACCTATAAATTATTTTAGTGCCTTTTAAATTAAATAAATTCCCATTACACATTTCAAAATGAAAATATTATTCAATTTGATAATATAAAATTCAATGATCCATACTAAAATACCTTAAGTATTCATCAGTCAATCTAAATTTATCATATAAAATAATCTATCATGTAGGTATTAATAGTTTTGAAATAAATATAAAAAAGTTATATTAAAAAAATTAGAAACCAAATTAATTATATATTCTTTTTTATATTCCTTGTATAATAATAAATAATTCATTAGACTAAAATCCAATCTTAGTCCTTCAGGTCTATAACATTTCACTAGATTAAAATGTAATATCTCAATCCATTCTAAGTCAACCAACACTTGACATCGTTCAAACATCCTAAGAAACATAATTCATTTTATAATGACGTTTATCAATCATAATTATATACTACATGTTGAGACAAAAAAATCCTATATCTACACCTACCAATCTATCCATGAAAAAAAATTACCATTTTTAATGCTTCAACTATCCCAACTACTCAGATTCGGGATGTAACATGGACATTGATGTGTCTTTATAACATCAAATTTATCAAATTAATTCTCTAGTTTTTGACTAAACAAATCGGGTGAAGATTTTACCTCATTTTTCATGAAACACAACTATATAAAAAAATAATAAATCTGTGTATTTTCCAATGAATTAGACAGATATAAGTATATAATCATATAATATTGAACCATAATATATTTTCAATCACCCCCTAACCATAAAAAGAAATATTTTTTACCATCATAAACTCTGCCCCAAGTATGAATATTTGATTTAAACTATTATATTAAATGCAATTAAATACACAAAAAATTAACTTATAACTCAATCCAAAAAACATCTATGTATTCACCAAGTTACATGTGCAATGGGTGGGAATACCAACCTATCATAATTTCACCAAATAACCTATTGGAAATACATGAATGAGTAAACCATGAGTGATAGAATATGTTACTATAAAACTCTAGGAAATACACCATTGTAAATAAAATAAAAAACGAATAATCTCCAATAATAATAAATTAAAATGAATAGTATGCTTAAAATGACTAACCTGATTCCAATAAAATAACTGATACCGTAAGGATCACCTTATGAGAAATATTAATTCAACATTATAATAAAAGTATAATGTTATTTCCAAGAAAATAAAACCCTAAATTTTAATACCTAAAAAATATATATAAATCCCCCATATAGTTAATTTATGAAAAATTAATTCACTACTTGGAAATACACCCTTAACAACTATTATATACCTTCTGATACTCATTCTTAACTTAACTTTCATCCTAGAAAAATCATTGAATCTCCAAATCCACCAATATTTTTAATATTTTATTATACTTATTTAAACAATAATGTTTTAGTGCACAATTAAGTCAAATTATATCCACCAATATCATATCACATAATTTAATTCTTCTTACCTATTCCCAAATATCATGAATAATATCTTTTATCCTCTTATATTGAATCCAAACAATTTACCTTTTAAACCAAAACCTATAAATACATAATCAAGAAAAAATAAATATATTGTTAAATTATATCAATATTAATTTAATGATATAGATAAATTAATACAACTAACCCTTAAAAGACTCAATTGATTCACATGAATATGAGACCAAACATTTAGGAGGGTTTCTCTATACCTTAGTGAAACCTATCTATAAAATCCATTGATGAAGATACAATTGTTTGAGAAGAATTAGGAAATGAGAATAGAAATAAAAAGAGTTAAAATACCATTAATAGAAGGTTAATTAATTTAGGGTGGGAGAGATAAAATAATTATAAGAAAAAGAACCACATCAATCCTCCAAGAAGGGACACTAAACGAGATCCCCATATATAAATAATGAAATGTTAGTCACTTTTACTTTTTAGAATTACAATCCAATTTTTTCCATGTTTTAAAAAATTCATGGTTGATGTGTGGGTTTCCAAAAGAGAAGTGATGAACCCACATTTTTTGTGTTTTATTTTTTATCAATAATAAATAAAATTTTAAGATCTTTATATATTAATGAACGTATTATTATAAATTTTTTTGATGTCTCCAAACATTTTTTTAATAATATAGAGTTCCCAATTAATGTTTCAAATATGAGTTAATATGAGAATAATGAATTAACTTCATTGATGCTCCTTGAATATTGGAATTGTATGAATAAATATATAATTTGATTACATTAAGTGGAAAATGATAAAGTGATGATATTTTTCCATCGATAATATCTTGAAAATATATTCACATGTAAATGATATTAGAAATTTACTTCTATGAGGCCTTTTAAATGAGTTTATGAGGTTATAGTTTTGATGGTGTGAATTTTAGAACATAGAAACTCACTGGAGATAAAATTCCACAAAGGATTTCTAGTGTATAAGTAATTTTCCATCTGTGAATGTGTGATTAACCATCTTTTGAAGTGTCTTTGGTAATTGTAATTTGAAAATTATTTAGATGTGTATGTTTCATTCCAACTCTACATATGTTTCATAGAGGATCTCTATATAGGTTATTTGATGCTACAAAAGGGCCATTTCTAGAAGTAGACAATTGCATAAAAGTTATATTACGATAGTGTAAAGGTAATATCTATTTGTATAGGTGTTATCTTATTTGGATAGCTAATTTTTTAAAGGTCACTTTATGTATATGTAATGGTAACTGTAAGCGTAAAACCCATATTTATAATTTTCATTAAAGCTTAAATTATGAGGGTTTCCAAAATAATTCTATATAAAAAATCGATTTAAACCCGAAGATACATATCATATTCTTCACTGATGAAAGATTAAAATAAAGTGAAAATATTGTGGTTGAACCATAATTGATAAATTCACCGTGACAAGTAGTATGGAATTTAAAAATGAGAAGAAAACTAAAGGATTATAAATTTTTAATGAAAAGAAAATCATTTCCACATTTTAGTAAAGGTTAAGGTCCCAGAAATATAAGAATAAGATTCTCACTACATTGGGGTAATTATTTTTTCAGGTGAAATGATTCTGGGGAAGAATTAAAATAATCTTGTTGAAAAAACAGGTAGAATACAAGTACCATGTGGTTGAGAATATGGTGGTGAGATTTATATTTAATAAATAGTCAGATAATTAATTCCATGTCGTGGTTGTTAAACTTTTCATGTAAGATATAGTGACCCATGCCTCAAACAAACATTATTCAATAATTTTTAATATAGAATTACAAAATATAAAAACAAATGAACTATAAGTATATTGTCCTAAGATGATTAGACAAATAAATATATCATCTTAAACTTAAAAGACAACATTATTGTTTACAAATACATATAGTTTACCTAACTCCCATATATCAACTAAAAATGAACAGAATACCACAGAAACAAAACATACGGAAAAAAGTGAGATAGAAATCCTAGAAAGGGAATAAACATGGTAATAACTCATAAGATCATGGGTTCATCATAATCATGGTAATATGGAATAAGGAAGTAAAATAATATGATCATGGAATCATGGAATATGTTGAAACTACCTAACACATGGAATCATACCCATAAATCAAGGGTCACTCCCTAGACGACCATTATAAAGGGGGAAAGTCCTGTAGTGGATTAGGTCTAGTACCTTATACATTATATAACTCCTCCTGAGATATAAAGCATTACCCAATAAATTATAGGGATATATGATATCAATATCACCCATAAAATTATGAAAATCATATAAATTGATCCCACATGAAAATAGAAACCACATATAAATACTAAACATGATCAATCCCATGACAAGGAACTATGATTCATAATTCTTATTCAAGGTACAATTAAATGGAAAAATCATAAGGATTCCAATGAAAAGAATTAATTACATCATTTGGAACTTACATAATTTTAAAAAGGAATATGATTTTTAAACTAGGAGTTCCAATGAAGAAAATTAATGTGAATAATTTAGGAGAATAATGAATAAAAGAAAACTAATTCGGTAAAGCTTTGTGAATTAAGTAATAGATATTTTTAAATAAGTAAATAAATTAATATTTTCTAAAAAACTAAATTTAAAACATGTGGTTCTCATGAAGTTAATGATATAATTTAGAATCCATTCATCATTTGAAAACATTTTATATGAATTTTGAAGTAAACTAAAAACATGTATAAACCTAGAAATGAAAAATAAAATTAAACATGAATATAATATATGGATTTATAATAAATATATAATAATTTTATGCTTTTAAAATTATTTAAAAATGATAAAAATAAATATAATGTGTATCCAATAAGTAATGATGGTGGTACATAAGATCCCATACCTCATGTATGAATTCACTCTACACTTCTACTTAACATCACGAATAAATAATTAAAGTTAATTAAATATATACCTATGAAACCTATTCATATATATTTATTTTTATAAGTACTATTTATTATTATTTTTATTTATTTTAAATACAATTTTTACTTACATTGGTTACTCAGGGTTGTTCAGTTAATTTCTTTGTAACACTTTCGATTTGTTCAATGTGGCCAATGGTGTTGTAAAATATTTACGTTATATATAATTTTTTTGGTTTATATCATTTATTATTACATGATAAAAATAAGTATAATGATTCAAATTTTATAAAAAAAATATTCCCAAATTAAGAAAGGTATGTTGATAAGTCCATTTGAGGTTGTTAAAGCTACTTTTACCATTTCGAGTTAGCTGGACATATAGAATTTCCAATATTTTTCATAAATAATATTAGTGGTTTCAAAATTTTCCTTTATATATACTAAATTATTTTTTTAAATTCATCCATATTATGTGGTCATAAATAAAAAAACAAGTCATTTTGTGGGCGCAGTCGTTCAAATGTACACAAAATTGTTACTGTTATTTTATATGGAATGGGAGGGTGTATGACATGAAATAACTATAATTTTTGAATTATAATCATGTTATAAATATCATATATTATAATTAAAGAATCTTTTTAAACATCCCATTATAGTTGGTGATGAAAAATTGAACATGACATTCAGGGTGGCATTAGTCCGCAAACATGCGAGCATGTTTTCATTTTTCTCAATAATTTTGGAAGAAGGTATTAAATTTACACTCCCATAGTATAATGAAACAGTAAAATTTTAAAACTTCTGGTTTTATCATTCCTTCGTGGATTTAGGGGACTTGAGGGTTTTATAAGAATAAAATAAATATAAATTTTGGGTTGAGAGTATTACCTCTCCATTGGAAGTTCTCCCATAGGTAACTCATTAAGTATCCTTATCAAGGTCTTTTGGTGAGATCGAGACTTCAAGAGCATATAGAAGATTTTTAGTATAAAAATTGGAAGAGTTTCAGTAATGAAAAATCCTTGTAATGGGAAGATAAATGGGTTTGATATGGGATCCTTTTATAGGTAAAGGGAGTGCCATTTGTTTTGTAAAATAACTTTACTTTTAAACAATTTTGTTCCATTACTTGTGTCCAAAAGTTCTAAAAATTTCCCATAATGGTGCGCATAAAGATATTTATTTGATATTAACTTTAACCCCCATTATAATATAGTTTATTCACTTGTTTTAACATTTTTTACCATGTTAATCCACTTTTACCCTAATTTACTTGTACCACGGTAACTCCACCTTCACCCATAATAACTATTTTTAATGTAGAAATTTAAAATTGGAATTATATAAAAATTTGAACATTCTGATTTCCAGTATAAAAATAATTTTATATACAAAAATTATAACATTAATTGAAGTTTAATTAATTATTATCACACATAACATGTAAAACCCATTTCTAAGAAAAAGTTTTTTTATTCTTCAAATTAGCATATGGGAAATAATTATCAATGTTTTATATTTTTAAGAAAATAATTTGTAACACACCCAGATGTTGAAAATACATTTAGTATTTAATCGATGAAACAATTAGTATCTGCAAAACACCAATTTGTTATAACCTAGCCAGAAAACATAATTCAGCCACTCCCATGATTTTAATTTCAAAAATCTGACATACACGGTTGCGATCAGTAAGTTATTTAGAGTCTGATATGACCAAATTAATTTTTTGTGAATTGTAACATACCCTTATTAATAGTAGATTTACTCTTATTAATAGTGGAATAACCTTATGAATAGTAAACACACATATGATAGTATATATGTAGGATTTAAGTTAAAGTATTATGTACACATGTTTTGGAATCAATAAATAAATATTTTAAAAACTGTATTTTTCAAGTAAATTATAATTTTTATAAAAAATAAATTAATCATATTTATAATAATATTTTTTAAAAATTCACTTCATTTTTAGATTATACACGTCAATAAATTATTAGGGTGTATTTTTGGGATTTTTCTGAAAAATTTGATTTTTTATTGAATAGTAAAATACGTTAATTTACAATAAACGCTAAATAATTGATTTATTAAGGAATTTATGATGTTATGATGATGTAAGCCCTAATGGTTCGAACTCACATGAACATATTACTATTTTTTGTAATGGAATCATCAATATTTATTGTCTTATGGGAAAATAATAAACTAATGATTAAAATATTAAGGAAAGCCTCCTCCCCTGCACTATAAATACCACCTCTTCCACCCTCTTCTCTTAACTCATCTCAAGACACGTTACTTCTCAAAATTGTTCCAAAATCTCCTCCCATGATCCTTAACAATGAAAAATAATCCCTTGGTCTCATAGAAAATCCAAATCCATTTCCCTTAAGAGGCTCTCAAGGAAGGTTAATTCAAGATGTAAAATTCCACTTTTCTTTTCTTTTATTTTCATGTTCCTTTGTTCTCTTTTATTTCCAAACCTATCCTCATCCAAATGGTATGAAAAATCTAGTAACATAAATTTACTAGAATATGGTAATGCTTATGGTATAATTCATCTTCATCTCTCCTTTCCCCTCATTTATACTAAAAATGAAACATTGACCGATATGTGTTGATTGATCACATTCAAGGATGAAAATGCTTTCAATTTGAATTACCTTATTCAACTCTAGTAATGAGACCATTTTTATGATTGAACAAGAATATTATGTATGTATTTTATCTTATGTAATGCTCTGGATTCCTTATTCCTTCGTGATGTAAATTAATAATTCAAAACAAAGTAATTCTGAGAAAAATCACCAAATTAATCCAAGTGTTTATCAATAAGGTTTTATATAATGAATCTCCTTCACTCCAAATAACAAAATGAATTTTATAACCAGTTAATATTATTAATATTCAATAATAACTTATAAAATAATTTTTGTGCATAAAATCCCATCTTACATGAACTACCATACTCTTTTATAATTGAGACGATCAAGAATATAATGAAAATGAGAACTCACGAAAAATGAAAATGAATCCATTAACCCATCTAAAAATCCATTAATAAACTTAAAAAAATAATAATAAACATAATAAATGTATAAAGGGTTCTATAATTGTTAATTAATGGACCTAATTTGGTTATTTAGGTCATTAAGATAAAAAAAAGTACACCCTCTGATTTAAGGTAAGGGATCCTCTCTCTCACTTTTCTTCATGGATCTCCCCTATGTTGTGTCCTTCTATTTTTTATTCCTAATTATGGGGTAAGTTATCAAACCTACCCCATAATTCCTTTATGATATTTAAATTATGAGATACCCCTTTACCATTCATTATGTCCTCACAAGAACACTTGTTACCATGTCAAAATGTTTATAAGGGTTTCTTAATCTCATTTCCATTTTTGTGAGATATTTTGTATTCACTACTACTACTTGTGTATAATGTATTTATGTTTATAATTTATGTTTCATATCATATGACTAAATATTTTAATGATATTAATTGTATAATTTGATTATTATTAATTTTGTGGCATACTATTCAATTGATTATAATGTATTAAGTATTTTTTACTCGAACCTTCATTTTCATTCGGGTTACTCATATTATCTACAATCCTCAATTAAATTATTATTTATTCATATTAAATCCTCAGAAATTCTATGTAAATACTATATATAATTTTACCAATAATAATCCTTGCTTATATTGTTGGAGTAATATTTTTTAAAAGAATCTTTAAAAAAATTGTTCCAAAAG
Source organism: Viscum album (assembly GCA_963277665.1). Classification (NCBI taxonomy): domain Eukaryota; kingdom Viridiplantae; phylum Streptophyta; class Magnoliopsida; order Santalales; family Viscaceae; genus Viscum; species Viscum album. Next base: position 1,700,840,274 of record OY728129.1, on the reverse strand, counting down.
GAATGTTTGATTCAAGGAACATCTATAATTCTTACCTATTTTTAAGTTCACTCTATAATCTATTTCGAGCCATAGTTATCTTTATAAAATAGAAAATAGAAATCCTAAAAATCTATTTTGGATTTATTTATGGTTTTTTTAATTAAAAAACACCTTTGTGCTTTAAAATCCTTTAATGTATTCCTTAAACTGCACTAAATTTTTTTATTTCTAATGATTCTATAAAAATAATTTTTAATGGATTTCACCTAAATAAGACATTATTTAAGCCTAAAATATAATTTATATTTCATTCCCATTTATTTTATCGTATATCCATGTTCACAATCTGATTTCATGACAAAAAAAAATGATTTTCCAAAAGAACTCATCTTTACAAAGTAAAAAGGGACTTTTCTCATCTTACATTAACAGTTAGGAGATAGATGCCTTGTTCACCACATATTTCTTTATTGTGGTTTATGTAATTCCATTTAGTATATCATATAAATAGTCTCTTTATCATCATGATATTCAATGGGATTATGATTTGAATATTTCAAGGTGGTATGGGACACTTTGGAATGTTTAAGGATTATTTCCTCAAGGATTTTACAATGGTCTCATTTAAAAGTATATTCATTTATGTCAACGTTATTTATTGAATATTATAGTTCATTGAGGGTTATATCCTATTATATCATCAACCATGTTTTATTTAATGGTTTAGGATTAGTTTGACTTTCGATTTTCTATCTTGAAACCATTCACCAAATTACTGAGAATGGTTAGTGTTTATGTTTATTGATTGGGGAAATTTATTTAAATTTCATATGTTAGTTGAATATGAATTTTTATTTTGTTTATATTGATCAACATTAATATTAGAAATGAATTAGACTTAGTAAGTGTCGGGTGGGGACATCTATAGCCACTCAGTGCATCAGTAGGTATCATAAGACAAACTACGGTCATGGAAAACAGCCATCACAAAATAATGATTTATAATCTTGGAAAGATGCCTTGATGGTATGGTTATGATGTCCTACATTATGAATTATCTCGTTTTAAAAATAGTATTGATAGTTCATATGGTTATTCTTATTGTATAATACCCCTGATTATGTTTTATTATGGCATTATTTATTTAGCTCTTATTCCTGCTATATTATGTTCATGATTTTTTTTAAAGGAATTTATTTTTAGTTATTCAAAATGCCTCATGTTTATGTTTATGATATATTCTGCAATATTTCTTACCCTTACTGAGAATCTAAGCTCACCCCTTTATTATGATTCATTTTCTCATGTCAGGAAGAATTTTATTATGAATGACCAGCAGGAATAAACAGAGTTTGGGATATTCCCATTAAAACTTATATGTTGTATTTCATTTCACGTTGTCATATTGAACCAATGTATGTATCTGGTTATCCAAAACTACTAAATTACTCGGTCCTTTTGGATTTGATTCCTTTTTATTTTTCAAATGTATTAAAATAGTTCCTTGGATATGGGCAACTGAATCTAGGGCTTTGAAAATTGTTTTTTATAAAATTTAAAAAAATTACTTTCAAATCATTTCCAAAATGAATTCTTCCAAAATAATGATTAAATAAATGAAAATACCAAAAAAATATTATAATTAAAATATTTATTTTTATTTTATATTATTAAACATAGGTTTTATAAATCTAAAACAACATATTTAAAATGAATAAAATTATTTATTAAATACATATTCGATCAATTAAATTTTTTATAAATTTATAATTCTCAATTATATACTAAAAAAGTTATAAATTTTACCTTTTCAGAAAAAAAATATATTTTTCACCATTAATTTAAAAATCAATTTATTATTAAAACACCCAAAAAATTAAACTTATGATAATTTTCACTTGATGAATAAAAAATATAGAATAAATTTTATTATATTCAACTTATAGAAGTGATAACATTTAATTTTAGATATAAGATCCTACAATGTGATAATTGTTTTTTAAAATTTGTTATAAAGCTTGAAATTTATCTATATTATTACTATACCTCAAGTTATCAAATTATCCCGAAGATAATATTAAAAAAAATATTATTTTGTAAATTATTAATAAGGTCACATTAGTTCTTATCATTTATATTACCTTATATGACATGCATGTATATTCAAAAGTGAAATTGTATATATAATTTCTAGTTGTATCATTCCTCCCCCTTTAAGAAATTTCACCCTCGAAATTTCATTCCATACACTTGGGTGAAATGACATTGGTATTTATATTTTCACAGTCACTTTATGTTATATTTTCATCTCTTTATATCTATGATTTTTCCCAAGTACATTGACTATGTGAGTTATCTTGTAGCATAGAACATTGTCTCAATGATACAAGATCGTCATCAACTACTAGTCAAAATATTTATAATCCTCAAACTATAACACCTCTATATTTAGTACATTTGAGGGATATAGTATACACTTCCTCTATGGGGATACATTGAACACATCATGTAATTTGTACTGGTTTGGTGGAAGCTAAATCTGATATTCCACTTCTCTAATGTGGTCTATAATCTCAAACAAACTAATTTATCCAGTATTTAGCTTCCCCCATTCACAAACCTTATGAATATCTTCCATAGAGATATACATAGGACCACATTTCACCATCTATAAACTCTATGTCTTATAAACGTTCATTATAATTACTCTTATTTGAATTTGATCCATCCTGATGTTTTTCTAAATAAATATAACAATTTCTAGAATTTCTTCAACCATATTAGGTTGTAGAAACCTTCGTAAACCAAATTCATCCCAGCATGCATTTAATTTATATCTTTTCCTTGAAAGGAATTAATAGAAGAATATTTTAATTTTCAAGTGTAAAAAAACATAATATTATAACATGAACAATGAAATAAATTAGTTTTTATTTCCCTTGAGATATATAGTAAAAAATCTAAACATATCCTCAAGTGACTAGATATTATGTTTAAATTATCCATCTGTATAGGGGTGAGAGGTTGTATTGATGTTCAACTCTATGTTAAGAGTATTTTGAAGGTTATTTCAGAACATTGATGTAAAATTCATATCTAAATTAGATACAATAGATACTGGGGTTCAATAAATCCTCACAATAACTCCTCAAAAGATTTAGTTTTTAAAAATACTATGCTTGATAGTTTTGAAAACATGTAGCACTGATATTTATGCATACTGCAATTTACTATTAAAATATAATTATTTAAATATGACCATTATAACCTAACTTTTAAAATGGTGGAATAAATAGGAATAATCACATTATGAAAAATATGTGTAAAATTTTTATATAAAATGAAAATTTATTTATTAATACATAATAAATAGGTACCTAGTTTTTAATAAAGTTACTTTATACTTTAAAAATATTTTTTCTATAAAAATGGTTTTTATTACATTTTTTTTTTGAAAACTATAATTAATTTATTCTATTTTTTTAAATTTTATTTGAGTAAATTAATATCAAATTTTAAATTTTTATTTCAATATTAGTTTAGGATGAATTTTTCAGATTTTTCTTGAAATATTTATTTTTCACTGAATTGATAAAATACATATGTTTGTAAAATTTCCATTTATTTTCATTATGTAAATTAATTTACAAGTAAAATTATGTTTAAAATTTAATATTAATGTACAATAATTATAATTTAATTATATATAATAAAATTAATTGCATATTATTCTCAATTATACTTTATTTTGTCATAAGTTCATATTTAACCATAAAAAATATTTTTCTAAAAAATGTTTTTCATAGTGTCATAGGAATTTATATTAAAACTGATACATTCCACTTATATACATTTAATAGTTAAAAATGGTTTCCATTTTTGGAATTAATAGCTGTATATATGGAAAATAGCCCTCTTTTATTTTTCGTCATTTTGAATAGTAATCATTGTAAGAATTTTTCACCTCTCCGAGGATAAATAAAACATGTCACACTCTTTGATTTAATATATACAATATTTCCTAAATAGATAAAAATAGGATATATTATGTTAGAAATATTTATTTCAAATATGAACAAATTTTTTTTAATAATGGTAATTTATATTTAATTTTTATTCACAGAATAATTACCTTAAATTCTTACGCAACACCGACAAAGTATATGTTTAAGTAATAGATAAATCGGACAAATGATTTATAAAAAATTAAAATTAATAAAAAATTGATGAATTATTATTTTACTATTTTTTTTTTGATAAATATAATATAATATTATTTGTTTTGAAATTTTATTTTCTAATTTAATTTCTATCTTGTAGACTTCAAATCCAAATTATGTGAATAGTCTGGAATATGATATTAATGATATCTTATATTAAATAATATTATATTAGTTGAATTAAAAATTTTAATAATATTATCATTGACCAAGGTAATGGTAAATTATCTACCACATAATCCAATTAACACGTATTTGAAAATTTCCCTTTTATAACAACGTTCATGTACCCAAAACAGTAAAAAAGTTCGATATCATTGCTATAGTCAAAAGAGTTAACTAGGGATAATACTAAGAAATAAAGGTTAAAACACATCATAGGCATGAATAAATTTTATTGTATGAGATTATTTATACTCACATGTATCATATATTTGAAATGTACCAAAACGTTTCCACTTGAACAAGTACATTAATTTATATTAATTTAATACTTTAGGTACTTCAAAGGGTTCCCCTCCCATCACGCAAAAAAGGGTGACTCCCCTTTCCCCGTATTCATAAAGTCTTAACCGTATATATAATACAATAACAAACATAATAACATAAAATATTATATATAAACATCTAATATCTTCATTTATTTTCAAAATACCTTCCTTTCAAGGCTTAAGGTGTATGCTTAATGAGGTTTCTCAACGAAGAGGAATAACTCTTAACCAAGTAATTTCAATTTTCATTCCTCTTAAACATCCTCTAAATTTGTTGTATCTATTATAAAATATTTAATTAAATATATATAATTTTAATTATAATTATGTAACTACAATAATCCATATATTTTTCATCTAATATTAAAAGAATACATCTATTGCGCATACGTGCTGACTACCTCCTCCATTAAGCGATGCATTTGGTTTTTTAATACCTCTTCAAATAGATGTCTTTAATGGTGGTTTTACTCAATATATATGATTTTTATGATATTATTATATTTATTTAAGGGTAAAATGTTTTTTTTCATTTCATCAATCAAAAATTGGAAACATCACTCATGTGTACATACGGACTACTATCTCCTTGAAGCGATGTAATTAATTCTTCATCATAGATTCATAAGAATAGTTATAAAATTGTACAAAATGATTAAATATGATACTAATTATTTGACTAAAATTCTGGTTCATATGTAACCATGGTCAAATTATGTGTAACAGGACTTTCAAAATGAAACATGCATTAAAAATAAAAGAAATTATCACCCAAAACATTGATTTTAATAACAATTTGCTAATAAACGGTTTATAATATGTTATAGGTAAATAAAATACAGTATTATATATATAATTAGGGTATATAATAAATTTATAATGAATATATATTTATTATATATGAGTGTTGAACTCATATGAAGTAAGACAATACTTGAGGTAAGGTTTTATCGTCTCACTTTTATTTCTGTGAGACATGTGCAATATTTACCACTTATTTTTTTGTGTGGTGTATATACATCCTATGGAATTATTTTTTGAGACATATAAATAAAATTATTGGATTTAAAAATTAATCAATGCTTCTCTCTTTAATGATGTTTTTATTCATATATTACCTAAATGGTAACCGTTTATGCTACAATCTCATTTATTTTAGGGAATGTCTATGTTAAATTATCATTGAAAGGAAATTAAAAGAAAAACATCCTTTACACTCAAAATATTTTATTATCCTCTACTTATTCAGGTGTTTTTCAATTAACAGTATAATTTTCCTCACATGGAAAACTAAAATGATCAAAAATATATTTTTAAGAAATATGGTCATTATTTCTTCTTTGGTGGATGAACTTTTTCATCCACAAACATAATATTCAAAATTGATTTATGAAATTTTTTGGATAGTTTAAATGTTTACAAAATATCATTTTCACTACCCATGGATTTATTTATAATCGTTTAAAAACAAATCAAATTAATTGTCTTATGAACAAGTCATTTATCACTTTATACAAAACTATGAAAGAATGTTTTCTTTTAATTTCTACAACATTAACATATTTTCCAACCATCATTACCATTATTTTATTTCATGATTCCTTTAAAATGTTCATTGTTTATTTTATAGTAAAATTATTTTCTCAATATTATTTGAATTTTTAATTAAATTGTTATCAAAGGATGAGGATATTTTCTCATGTTTTTAATAAAATTCATGACTGATATTTTTAAATAATTTTTCATCTATGTCATTGTCCTTAAGGGACTCATTTTCTTGAATGGGAATATGATAATATGATACCATAAAATTTACTTGTACGTCTTATGATGATGATGAATCTATGTAACCCATTGCTTTTTTACGAGTTGATTAAGTTATGATAGGATATTTATGAAAACTATTTCTTTACAATGGTTATGCTATGATGATATGATGAATGTTTTGTGATATTGTATCACAAATATGTAAGTTTTTTATTATGTGATTGGTGGGACCAAAATTCTATATCACTCTAATGAATTGGTTGAATCCTTATATCTCATGAGATAGTTATTTGCAATTATTTGATGTTCTCGATCCATTATGGGAAATAAACAGAGAGTCCAAATATACTATGATATGGGAAATGGGTGGAGATTCCTCATCTGCTATTATATAATGGTCTCAGTAGTTAATCTTGACATATGATATTTTTATAAGCCTCTTATGATGTAGCACTCTTATGAAATGTTTAAATTTTTATGATTTTAACTCATGGCTCATGATTGAATGTTTTTTTCTTCCCAAATTTTGTGACATACTAATGTTTTATACCATGACTCTTAATTATGATATATGCATTATTGGTTATGATTTTCTATTAATAATATAATTTTATCATACCCTTATTATCAGGATATGTTTTTATATGACCATGGATTGATATCTCCCATTTTTATCCATACTGAGCATTTGAGGCCACTATGTCTTAGGTTGTAATTTTTTTCCTAGGTTATGAAGAATAATATTAAGTATGAGGATCCTAAAAGGGAACTACGTTTAATTAAAGATTTATTAGAAGAAGAATATTGACATTAAATAATATGTTTATGTATTGAGTCTCCATGTACACTAACCTATTGAAGGACCCCGGAACACCCTGATAGGGGTGGGGTAAATCAGGGTGTCGACTTTTTATATTTAAAGTTGTAGATCTTATTCCCACATTGGTAGGAACCTGTTAAATCTTTCAATCAAATTAAATCAAGGAGAAGACACATTACTTTTACTTGGTTCAGTAAAAAGGCGACGTCCAAGGAACAAATGCTGGTATTGTGTTAGTATTAACTTAATCCACTAATCTTCACCAGTTTGGGAGTACAAGAGTTTGGTCACAGTCACTTTCTTCTAGACACATAGTCCTTATAAAAGTTTAGTGATAGCTCACTACTTCCCTTGGAACACTTATGAAAACTCCCCCTATCTCACTGCAGTTAAAGAAGTCTAACTCAGTTTATCGACTTGAAGGTCACTTCAACAAATAGGCATTTGAGTCTTTGTCACTTTCCAGCACGAGACACTTCTTTCATCAAATACCCTAGTATATGATCACTAAAAGTACTAACTAATCAAAACCGATAATCAATACAACCCTTTGCAAATCCCCTTCGCAAAACTCACCCCTTTGCGTAGCTCGCTGCCTCCCAGCGCACAACCCTTAGCAAAGTTCACGATATCAGAGAGAAACCTACTTATCAAAGCTCATTGCGCCAATGGGTAACACCCAATATTCATGAATCTCAATTGAATTAGAAGCATTGTAATCATTGAACTCTTTAAAAGTATCTTCACGAACCTCAAGCTCACATTGAACAACCTGCATCACAGTGCACCCCTTACTTCCCAAGGTCAAAACGATCCTTCATTTTCTCTCTAAAAATTGTGTAAAATGAAGAGAGGCAGCCTCTTATTTTTTATAATAGTCAAACACAGAGATCTGATGTTTCATTCATGAAATCTAGATTATCCAAAAATGTCTTCGCAGTTCATCTCTCTCTTTTAAATGCTCGTCATAACAGCAGATCCCTCCGTCAAATCCCTTCACACCACCAAAAATCACCACCACAAAGCACCACTTGAAAAAAAAGTATCATATTCGTAGATCACATCATCACAATGTTCATGTCTTCACGAATCACACTTCATGAAGCCCATCTCTGTGAAACTCATGCCTTTTCCATATTTTCATGAGACCCTCAAGAAAAAACACTTTTCCCAATGCTTCCCATTCCCCCCATTTCAGACCCTAGAAACTTGCCAAACACAGGGTGTAACATCCCAGGTAAATGAAGAATAATATATTTTCATATTTATTAATACTTGTGAATAAAATATTAATTTTACTTTAAAGGGGTTGCTATTTTCGATAGAATACCCGATACGCCACAACGAGTTTCTTTGAAATCTTACGTTGCACACTAATAATATAATATTATTATTTAAAGTGGTAGTTAACTCCTAGCCTTTGTATTGTTGGGAATGAAAAACTCAAACTACAATATGATTATACATGATTGTTAAATATATTTACATTTATCCATTAAAAAGTTAGAGCATTAAAATGTGAATGAATCTAATTTTAAGCATAATTTAAATTTAAAGGTCGATTTATCGCCTTTTAATGGTGAACCCACATTAAATATAGTTTTTCACACATTAATAAATTCTAATTGACAAAATAATATTATTCTTTATAATGGTCATATCAAAATTTACTTTGCGTAAATTTTTGGATTTTTCTGATAAAGTTTATTTTTTTTATGAATAGTGAAAAAATTGTATTTTATTTTATAAGTGCCTTTTAATATATTTTATTTATATTGTTAGATTATATTTTTAATTGGTTTTAAAGTTTAATTGGAATATATTTTTACCATGTAATTTAATTTTGGTCATTGAAATTAACTTCACTTTGAAATTGGACATAAACAAGTGTCTATCTTTTGATAGTTCTTGTTTCTTAAAAACACGCTATTTGTTTTTACAACGGGAATTAATTTTAAAATTAATTAATGAAAATTTTATTTTTTGAATTTGGAAAAATAAACATAATTTTTTAATTCGTAATATCCAATATAGCTTAGTCTAAATTTTTTGTATTTTTTTGAAAAACTACAATTTTTTGATGAATACTGAAACCACTTAGTAGTAGTTAAAAAAACTGACTTTTTTATTTAAATGAAATTTTACAGCTTCTGCAAATTGAATTTCGAAAATCTGAAATACATGGTTGTTATTAGTAAGTAAAATTTTGTTCAATAAGATCAAAATAATTTTTGGTGAAGAGTAACTTTTGACTTTAATTTACCGCGTTAAAGGTAAATAGGGTAATTCAAGATAAAACAAATATTATAGCAATTCATATTACCTTAAAATGTGTCCTAATTTTATTGGATGTGTAATGGCCAACCATGGGAATCTTTGGGTCAATTTTGGGACCCCATGGAGCCACTTATGATAGAAAATGACACTTTAGATTAATTAGTTTAATGTAAAGGCAAAAATAACAAAAACCAATATTTTTTAGTAAATTAATTTTTATATGGTGTTATATAAGTCATTTTTTCAACTATAAATATTATTTAGAAATCTAAAACTATTTCCTACATTATAGTAGTTTATTTATAATTTTTAGACATCTAATAAAGTAAATTATATATGACACAATAATGATGCTGTATTTACCTCATTAATAGATGATTTAAATAAATAAGATTATAATGATTAAAATATTAATCAAAACCTGTCCAATTCTTGTTGGATGATTTTATTTGGACCAAGAGTATTCTTATCTTTGACTATAATGATTTTTTTACCTTTATAAACCAACTATCATTATATAATAAAATAATATTTTCACACTTTCTTAAAGAGCCCCTCCTCCCCTTAATAAAAGGATAGCACTTCTAACCAATTCCTCACACCTCTTAAGCCATTTGGCTCATCCAAACTCTACCCAAATAAACTACCTACATCCCTCTACTCCTCATAGAAGCCTTACCTTATTCATAAGACACTTCAAGACGTCATTAGGTTTAAACCAAAGGGAGTTACCCAAATTAAAGGTAACAATTTCTCTTAAATTGTTTTCTTTTATTTTACTTCTCCAACCCCTAACCTCTTTTTATTCCTTTCTTTTGTAACAAAAACATTATCATAAATATACTAGGATTTGGTTATGAGAATTATTCGAACTACACTTTCACACGCCTCCATCTAATGGATGAAGAACATAATGCTTCTGTGGATGGAAAACTAACGCCTCACGAAACGATGATTGTTCAAATTTCTCCAACCACCTCTCATGGTGGCCGTTATGATGGAACTGTATTTATAAATTATATATATTATGTTTATGTTTTATTTATTCTTCTGTATTTTCCATTTATATCATACACTTATGGTTTCCATTATGGGTAGACGCCATAATTTCATTTGAGGAAGAACGGACTACCACCACATCAAAGTGATATGACTCATTATGTGGGATGTATAAAGGATGGAGTTAATGATATTATATATGATATTATATATGAAATTGTACTGGAATTATAATATACCTATGTATCATTATGTTTTAATTCCTTTAAAATAATAAATTGAAATGATAGTAGCGTTCATGCGTACGTTCGACTTACAGTCTCCATGAACTGGGCATTTTATTTCTTACCTCCAAATGATATATACTATTATAAGTATATATATATAATGGATATATATGATAGTTATATGATATCTAAATAATTAATGTTATCTTGGATATAATGGACTATTGATCACATGGAAAACTTGTAAATATAAGGTGTTCATTTTTGATTCAAGTACCAAATATCGACAAAATGAAAGATATTAACTTAAATGATTACATAATGCTTAAAAATGGTAATAAGTGATATAAAAAGAATTATAAACTTGAAAAAGGTTCTTAATAAAGTATAACTTAACTTTAGTTTATTATTCAGGAGATTAAAGGACGATCGAGTCAAATCGGACACGAGGTAAGGGACATCGTCTCAATCTCCTTTCATTGAGGCATGTTTAATTTTATACACGTCATTATTTTATACGGTGTATAAACTCCTTTTACTTTTCATTTCATTCAAAGGTAATATTTTGATACAAATCATTTTACTAAACGACAAAATGAAATTTTTTTTAACGTAAGTGATGATAACGACCTTTCCGCTACTGTGAGTATTATTTGATCTTTGCATTCCTTAACAAGCCGTAATATTTTTAAAAGGAAAAATAAATACCATATACTCTTTTTACGTATTTTGGTATTGAAAGTGATTTTGATAATGGATTTATTATTTCAATATCTTGAAATTATATTTAGTTATTGAAATGTGGAAATGTTATCTTTCCTTTTAAGCTTACATTATTTTTTATGATCATGTTGTGGTTCATGGGCATTATTTATGTATACGGGTGGTTCTGTGATAAACCTAGGGCAGGATAGCTCGAGATATCTCACCAATGCATTGGGTAACATGATAGAGATAAACGTGAATGTTTCTCCTAACAGATTGAGGTAATATACTGTGATGGGTATTCCCAAGTAACTCCCTTTGTAGCTGTGATAACTACAATGTAAGTATGATATGGATGCCACAAGTTACATTTATGATTTATGATTTCTATGTGTTATTCGAAAAACATTATGATTTCATGAGGTAAGTAAAATAGTTAATGTTTTGTATATATGTACGAACAAATGTATTCTTTCTTTGTTTTATAACCCTTACTAAGCATTTTATGCTCATCCTAAGTTTTGAAATGATTTCATAGGACCTAAAGATGAATAGGATCAAGGATGGGATCAATGAAAAGTCATGTTGTCTAAAACATGGAACTAGACATGACTCTTTTTCTTCAAAAGTTTTTATTTTATGAAAAAAATGGAAACTGTGTAGAAGTGTCTAATTTGTAATCTTTTGATTTGTAATAGGTATGTCATAATTCTCTAAAACTCTAAACCTGAAAATATCCTCAATGTAAATTATTAATTTAATTCAATATTATGTAATATTTATGGTCGGGTCCTTATTGTAGGTATTAGAGGTCGGTTTAGAAAACATTAGGAGTTAGGGTATTGTTAAATTAAAATCCATAAAGTAATTTCTGTTAATATTGAAATCATAAAGAATTTACATATTACCATGTTGCTTTGGCTAATATATTTCTATGTTCAAAATAGTTTTCCGTAGTGGAAACAGGGAAACTATTTTGGGACGACATCAGGAGGAATACAACCTTCAAAATCAGCAACCAGAGATGGTCGGAATCGGAACTGAACAGTTTGTTGCAGTGATGGCATCGTTGACTCAAGAAATAAATGGTGGTGGTTTCCATGTACGATATCGGCCAGATCAACCACAGAGGAACATGTCAGTAGTGGATAATTTCATGAGGAAACATCCCCCATCATTTAGAGGATCATCTGATCTGGTACTAGAAGAAGGGTGGATTAAAGCACTCGAAATTATTTTCGATGTCATGGGTTGTTCAGAACATCAAAAGTTTAGTCACACTGTTTATCTTTTTGAAGGTGAAGCTGATCATTGGTGGTAGATGGGGAAAAATATCAAGGATAGTGAGGAGATTGATGCTCTTGATTGGGAAGATTTCAAAGTTTTGTTTCTTGAGAAATATTCTCTTAAGGTGGTTCTTCTTAGGATGGAAAACAATTCTTGGTATTAAGGAAGAAAGATGACTCAGTGGCTGCTTATGAAGAAAAATTCACTCGACTGGCAAGGTATGTTTCAAATTTCATATGAGATCTTGATAGTAAAATCAAACGTTTTTACTCAGGGTAATGGTAAGACAAAATCTGATTTACAGTTAGTAAAATGTTTTATGTGCTATAAAATGGGTAGTTATTCAAATGAGTTTCCAACAAAGAACTCAACCAAATGAAAGGAAGCAGACTACAAGAAGAAAGGTGTGGTGAAATCCTTTGCAAATACTTCAGCAGATGTTGGGCCATCAAATGAAGTTGTATCAGGTACACTGTTTGTTTGTTCAGATTATGCCAATGTGTTGTTTGATTCAGGGTCTACACACTCTTTCATTTCTGAGAATTTTTCTAGTTAATTTGGAATTAAATCTCAAGATTTGAATACATAACATACGGTAAAAACACCTGGAGGAAATGTTAAGACAAAAAGAAAACATAAGAACATTCATGTCCTTATGTGCGGAAAGAAACTACCTACAAACCTTATTGTTTTTCCTCTAGTAGAGTTTGATGTTATTTTTGGCATCAATTGGATTTATGTTTATTATGGTAAGATTAAATGCAGAGCTAAAGAGGTTTCTTTTCAGAAATATTTTCAGTTTGTATACAAAAATGAACCCTTACTTTTGATAACATATCAGGAAGCTAAGAAACTAGTAAAAGATATAAATGAGTGTTACCTTGCGCATGTTATTGAAAAAAAAGGCACTATTCAGATTAATGATGTGCCAATGGTAAATGAATACCTTGAAGTTTTTCTTGATGATTTTCCAAGTATTATACCTAATCGAGAAGTTGAATTTACTTTTGAATTAGTTCTTGATGCTAAGCCAATTTCATAACCCCCTTATCGAATGGCTCAAGATAAACTTTTAGAGCTAAAGAATCAATTGTAGGAGTTATTAGATAAAGGTTTCATTCAACCGAGCATATCACCAAGGGGTGCTCCTATTTGGATTGTTAAAAAGAAATATGGTTCAATGAGGCTTTTCATTGATTATAGAGCATTGAATAACATCACTGTTAAGAATAAGTATCTTTTTCCACATATCAATGATTTGTTTGATCTGCTCCAGGGAGCTCAGTATTTTTCCAAGATTAATTTGAGATTGGGGTACCATCAGCTTAAAGTAAAGGAAAAAGATATTCCAAAGACCACATTTCGTACAAGATATGTCCATTATGAATTTGTTGTTATGCCTTTTGGGTTAACAAATGCACCTGCTATATTTATGGATCTTATGAATAGGATTTTCCATGAGATATTGGATAAGTTTCTGGTTGTGTTCATTGATGATATTTTGGTTTATTCTAAAAGTAAAGAGGATCATGAAAATCATTTAAGGGTCATCTTGCAAACCTTAAAATAAAATAAACTTTATGGGAAATTTATCAAGTGTGAGTTTTGGTTAAAAAAAATTTTCTTTCCTTGGTCACATTGTTTAAAAAAATGGCATAACTATTGATCCTGCTAAAACCAAAGTTGTTGAATAATGGCCAAGACCCACAAATATAACCATGATTCGTAGTTTTCTTGGTTTGGCAGGTTATTAATGGAGTCTTGTTGAAACTTTTGCACGGTTATATAGTCCAATGACCAAGTTAACTCGAAAAGGTTGTAAGTTCATATGGACAAAAGAGTGTGATGATTGTTTTTAGGAATTGAAAAGGAGATTGGTGAATGCTCCAGTTTTAGCACTGCCATATAGAAATGGGGAGTTTGTTATCTATAGTGATGCTGAGTTGAAAGGAACTGGTTGTGTCCTAATGCAAAATGATCAGGTAATTTCTTATGCTTCACTTCAGTTGAAACCACATGAGTTAAATTACCCTACACATGATTTGGAATTATCTACTATTGTTTTTTATTTAAAAATATAGAGGCATCATTTGTATGGAGTAAAATGTGAAATATATACTGATCACAAAATCAAAATGTATATATTCACTTAGAACAAATTGAACATGGGACCAAGGATATTACAAGAATTAATCAAGGATTATGATTGCAGGATCCATCACCATTCAGGAAAATAAAATAAAGTGGCCGATACTTTGAGTCGAAAAAGTAATGCTTCATTAAACATGTTACATTTGGAATAAGATCCTTTGGTTTTTGATTTGATAAACTTTTTCATAGAAAATGTTGGTGTAGAAAATTATTCTGTTTTGGTTTCAGGTGTCTGTGAAATCATCTCTATTAGACAGAATAAATAAAGTGCAGAAAAAATATAGTGAGTTTCAAAAAAAGGTAGTGTTGGTTCAGAAGGGTAAGTTGTTGTATTTTAATGTTGATAATGAATGTGTTTTGTAATTTGAAAAGAGATTATGTGTGCCTTGTGATTCACAGTTGAAGAATGAGTTGTTATGTGAAGCTCGTAGTTCCCCGTATTCAGTTCATCATGGTAGTACTAAGATGTATAGTGATCTTTGGGAGTATTACTGGAGGGATGGAATGAAAAAAGATATTGCGGATTTTACTGTGAAGTGTTTGACTTGTTAGCAGGTTAAAGTAGAGTGGTAGTTACCAAAAGGGATGCTTCAGCCTCTACCTGTGCCAGAGGGGAAATGGGAAAATATATCCTTGGACTTCGTTGTGGGATTACCAAAGACATCTCGAGGTAATAATGCAATCTGGGTTATAGTTGATCGATTGAGTAAATCTGCTCATTTCCTTCTTATTCGAGATACATTGTCTCTAGATCAACTTTCTCGATTGTATGTTACAGAGATATTCAGGTTGCATGGATTTCCCCTCTCCATTGTATCTGATTGTGATCCCAGGATTACTTGTAACTTTTTGAAAGGCCTTCAGAAGTCGTTGGGTACTGAATTAAATTTTAGTACAGCTTTTCATCCTCAATCAGATGGGAAATCAGAACGAATAATTCCGACATTGGAGGATATGTTACGTGGTTTCACAATGGATTATCAGGGAAGTTGGTACCAACATCTTTCTTTGGATAAATTTTCATATAATAACAGTTTTCATTCTGGTATACAGATGGCTCCATTTGAGGAATTATATAGAAAACATTGTCGAACACCAGCTTTTTGGGATGATCTAGGTGAAAGGAAGCTGATGGGACCAAAATTGGTATAAGAGATGGCAGACAAAGTTCAGTTGATTCAAAAGCAAATGAGAATAGCTCAGAGTAGGCAGAAATGTTATGCAGATAACCGGAGGAAGGATATTTATTCTGAGGTAGGTCATCATGTCTTTCTCAAAGTTTCTCCATGGAAAAGTGTGATGCGTTTTTGTATGACGAGAAAGTTGATTCCAAGGTTCATTGGACCTTATGAAATCTTGGAGAAAGTTGGATCAGTTGCGTACAAAGTGTCTTTACCTAAAAATTTTCCCAGTTACACAATTTTTTTTATGTTTCGATGTTGATAAAGTATATTCCAGATCCATCTCATGTTTTGAGCCCAAAGGTAGTTCAGTTGGAAGAGAATCTCTCTTTTGACGAAAAACCCATTCAGATTCTTGATCGTAGAGAGCAAGTGTTGCAGAATAAGATAATTCACCAGGTAATGGTTTTGTGGAAAAACCATATGATTGAAGAGGAAACATGGTAATCTGAAAATTATATGAGGGATAAATACCCCCACTTATTTTGATAAGTGAATAAAAATTGCGAGGACGAAATTTCCAAAAGGGAGGAAGGATGTAACATCCTAGGTAAATGAAGAATAAGAGATTTTAATATTTATTAATATTTGTGAATTAAATATTATGTTTACTTTAAAAGTTTTTCTATGTTCGATAGCACACCTAATACACAACAACGAGTTTCTTTGAAATCTTACGTTGCACATTAATAGTATAATATTATTATTTTAAATGGTAATTAACTCCTAGACATTTTATTGGCGGGAATGAACAAAACAAACTATAATATTATTATAAATGATTATCAAATGTATTTACATTTGTCTAATAAAAATTTAGAGGCTTAAATATGAACGAATTTAATTTTAAGAAAAATTTACTTTAAAAGGTCGATTTACCGCCTTTTAATGGAGAAACCTCTTTAAATATAGTTTTAGTCACCTTAGTACATCCTAATTGACCAAATAAAATCCTTATTTAGAATGGGGACATAAAAATTTAAATTGTGTAAAATTTTGGGATTTTTATGATAATGTTCATTTTTTTAATGAATAGTGAAAATATTCTATTTTATTTCAAAAGTGCATTTTAATCTCATTTGTATATATGAATATATTGCCCTTTTAATTGGTTTTAAAGTGTAATTAAAATATATTTTTACCATTTACTCCAATTTTTTTCATTGGAAATAATTTCACTTTGAAATTGGACATAAACAAGTGTCAATCTTTTGATAGTTATTGTTTCTTAAAAACACGCTATTTATTTTAACAAAGGGAAATAATTTTAGAATTAATTAATAAAACATTCATGTTTTGAATTTGTAAAAATAAACATCATTTTTTGAATTCGGAATATCAAATATATCTTTGGCTGAATTTTTGGTATTTTTCTGAAAAACATCAATTTTTTATAAATAGTGAAACCACTTAATAGTAGTTAAAAAAACTGACTTTTTAATTTAAAGGAAATTTTACCACTTCTGTGAATTGAATTTTGAAAATCTGACATACATGGTTGTTATTAGAATGTAAAATTTTGTTAAATAAGATGAAAATAATTTTTGGTAAATAGTAACTTTTGACTTTTATTTACAGTGGTTAAAGGTAAATAGGGTAATTCAAGATAAAAAGAATATTATAGTAATTCAAAATTACTTCAACACTAGTCCTAACCTTATTGGATGATTATTGGCCAACCATGGAAATATTTGGGTCTATTTTTCTACTCCATGGAGCCACTTATGAAGGAAAAGGACACTTTATGTTAATTAATTTAAGGTAAAGTCAAAAATGACCAAAAAATATCTTTTAGTAAATTAATTTTTATATGGTGTTATATTAGTAATATTTTAGACTATAAATATTCTTTAAAAAGCTAAAAATATTTACTAAATTTTATTAGTTTTTTAATAATTTTTAGACCTAGAATAAATTAAATTTGTTGTGACACAATAATGATGCAGTATTTACCTCATTAATAAATGATTTCAATAAATAAGCTTATAATGATTGAAATAGTATCCAAAACTTGTCCAATTATTATTTGATGGTTTTATTTCAACCATGAGTCATATTATCTTTTACTATAATTATTTTTGGTTCTTTATAAACCGAATATCATTATATAATAAAATAATATTTTCACACTTTCCTAAAGAGCCCCTCCTCCCCCTTATAAAAGGAGACCACTTCTAACCAATTCCTCACACCTATCAAGACACTTGGCTCATCCAAACTCTTCCCATTTAAGCTTCATACATCCATATACTCTTCATATAAGCCTTACCTTAGGCATAAGGAACTTCAATAAGTCCTTTGGTTCAAACCAAAGGGAGTTACCAAAATTAAAGGTAACAGTTTCTCTTAAATTGTTTTCTTTTATTTTACTTCTCTAACCCCTAAACTCTTTTTATTATTTTATTTTGTAACAAAACCAGTATAATAAATATAGTAGTATTTTTTTATGATAATTATTATAACTACACTTACACACACCTCCATCTAATATATGAAGAACATAATGGTAATGTGGATGGAAAACTAACGCCTCACGAAACGATGATTGTTCAAATTTCTCCAACCGCCTCTCAGGGTGGCCATTATGATAGATCTGTATTTATATATGATATATATTATGATTATGTTTTATTTATGCTTCTGTATTTTCAATTGATATCATACCTTTATGTTTTACATTATGGGTAAACGCGATAATTTCATTTTAGGAAGTGCGGACTACCGCCCCCTCAAAGTGATATGACTCGTTAATGCCATATGTGGGATGTATAAAGGATAGAGTTAATGATATTATATATGATATTATATATTACATTATTTTGGTATTATAATATACCTTTGTATCATTATGTTTCAATTACCTTAAAATAAGAAATAGAAATGAAAGCAGCGTTCTTGCGTACGTACAGCTTACCGTCTCCGTGAATGGTGCATTTAATTTCATACCTCCAAATGATATGTACAATTATAAGTATATATATATACTAGATATATAAGATATATAAGATATCTAAATACTGAATTTCATTCTGGATATAATGGACTATTCATCACTTGGACAACTTGTAAATATAAGGTGTTCATTTTTGACTCAAGTACCAAATATCGACAAAATAAATGTTATTAACTTAAATGATTACATAATGTTTATAACATGGTAATAAGTGATATAAAAGTAATTATAAACTTGAAAAGGTTCTTAAAAAATTAGACATTAACTTTAGATTATTATTCAGGAGATTAAAGAATGATCGAGTCAAGTCGAACACGAGGTAAGGGACTTTGTCTCAATCTCCTTTCATTGAGGCATATTTAGTTTTATACACAACTTTATTATATACGGTGTATAAACCACTTTGACTTTTCATTTCATTCAAAGGGAATCTTATTATGCAAAGCATCTTACTAAATGAAAAAAAGGAATGTTTTTTAACATAAGCGGTTACAACGACCTTTCTGCCGCAGTGAGTATTATTTGATCATTGGATTTCTTAACAAGTCGTGATGTTTTTAAAATAAAAAATAAATACCATATACTCTATTTACGTATTTTGGTATTGAAAATGATTTTGAGAATAGATTTATTATTTCAATATCATGAAATTATATTTTGTTATCGCAATGTGTAGATGTTATCTTTCCATTATGCTTATGTTATGTGTTATGATCATGTTATGGTTCTTGGGTATTATTTATGTATACGGGTGGTTCCGTGATAAACCTAGGGCGAGTGAGCCCGAGATAGCTCTCCAATGAATTAGGTAATATGACGTAGTTAAACGTGAATGTTTCTCCTAATATATTTAGGGAATATACTGTGATTGGTATTCTAATGTAACTCCCTTTGTAGCTGTGATGGCTACAATGTAAGTATGATATGGATGCCACAAGTTACCTTTATGATTTATAATTTCTATGTGTTATTCATAAAATATTATGATTTCATGATGTAAGTAAAAGAGTTCATGTTTTGTATGTATTTATGAACAAATGTTTTATTTCTTTGTTTCATAACCCTTACTGAGCATTTTATGCTCATCCAAAGTTTTGAAATGTTTTTACAGGACCAAAAGATGAATATGGTCAAGGATGTGATCAAGGAAAAGTCATGTTGTCTAAAACAAGGAACTAGACATGTCTCTTTTTTTCAAGGGTTTTTATTTTATGAAAAAAATGGAAACTGTGTAGAAGTGTCTACTTTGTAATCTTTTGAAATATAATAGTTATGTCCTAATTCTCTAAAACTCTAAACCTGAAAAGATACTCAATGTGAATTATTCATATAATTTAATATTATGTAATGTTTAAGGTCGGTTCCTTATACTGGGAAATGAAATCACCTTCCAAACTACTTATGGAATGAACTGTATGATCCCTTTACTTGCAATATCCCTTAGAATCCATGAGAGGATTGAAAACAAACAAAAACCATGATACTTTTTCAGAAAGAAAAACCCTGGTTCAAATAATCTCCCCCGTTGGGTTTGTTGGAAATCATCTTATAAATTCAGTGATGCCCCATCCATGACCAACACATGAACCTTCATGAAACAACTCAGCAATCACTCTAAGTCTACCTTAGAAATGCTGAGTGTAGAAAACAAGAGAGAGGACATGAATTGAGTTCTCAATATTTTGTTTTATCCCCTATAGTCTCATCTCTATCTTTTTATATTCTCCATATTTCCTATTTCAAAAAGAAAAAAAACCCTATTCGTTGAATTTATCCATTCTCTACAATTATAAATAAAACCAATTAATTGAATCTTGACATGAAGTGTAAATAAAATTCTTCCTGTGTATTGTATCTCCCCCAAAAACCAGCATAATTTTCACAATTATATTAAAAATAATTAAAACAACTAGGGAGGGGGGTGCTTTTAGCATCCACTGGAACTAGGAGGTGGCTGAATAATGAGGTTCGAACGATGTTTCCCAAACAAAACCGCTGATAGTGGATTGGTCATAATGCCAGCCACTCGCTCATCGATTCCCATATGGTCCATTTTGATCACTACTTGTTAAACCTTTTCATTGAGGAAATGATATTCTATTTCAATATGTTTCGTATGAGAATACTGAATAGGATTCTTTGTAATATCAATTTTTCTCTTATTATCATAGTAAATAACCATTGGTTGTTTCAAATCATCACCTATGTCATCCAGTTGTTTCTTTATCCAAAGTAACTAAGTGTATTCCTTAGTAGTGGTGATATATTCAGTTTCAACAGTATTAAGCGGTGTAATTTCCTATTTCTTACTCAACCTGTACACACATTTCATACCAATATAGAATGCTCCACCATGAGTTGTATTTCTTTCCACTGCATCTCCATCCAAGTCAGAATAAAAAAAATTATGATAGTTCATTGTCTCTTCCTACAACAAATATAACCCATAATTATGAGTACATTAAATGTCCCTTATAATTCTTTTCACTACCGCGATATATTCCGAATTTGGAATACTCTAAAATTAGGCCGCTAAGCATGTTACAAAGGCAATATCTGGTTGTGTGTATATTAGGTACATTAAGCTTCCTATGATTCTCCTATACATTTTGGGATCCAAATACATACCATCTCATGCTTTCTATGTTTTATTCCAACCGCAATCAGAGTCACCATTGGTTTGGAATATTTCATATTGAATTTCATAAGCATCTCTATTTAATATTATTCCTCAGAAATAAAAGTGTAATCCTTCTTCTGAATCACATTCAACGCTAAAAAGTATGTGATTTTACCAATCATAGAAATTTCAAATTTTGATATCATGTGATTGGAAACATCATCCACTGATCGCTTCTTACTTCCACCAAAAACAATGTCATCCATGTATACCAATACCATAAACTGATTCTTTTGAGATTTCTTCACATAGATATTTTGATCCACTCATCCTCTTTTAATATCAATCTTTCTCATATAAGAGTCTAACCGAAATTACCATGCCTGTGGTACCTATTACAGGCCATGGAGTGCTTTCATTAATTTGCAAACCTTGAGTTCATTATTTCCAAGAAATAACCCCATGTGTTGTTCAATGTGGAATTATTCTTCCAAAAATCCATTTTAGAATGCTATCTTCACATCCATTTGATAAAATTTACAACCTCTCTAGATTTCCATGGCATGAAATAACCTCATTGACTCTAGTCTAGCACCTGGTGAAATTGTCTCTTCAACATCAACGCATTCAATTTGTGAGTATCCTTTACAAACCAAGTGCAACTTGTTTCTATCCACATTTTAAGGCTCTTAAAAGTTGTTCTTGAAGATCCAATTCATACCAACCACATTGTGACTTTCAGCTCTCTTAACTAGGACCCATGTTTGATTCCTTTCATTATGATCTAACTCTTCATTCATGGATTTCACCTATTATTCATCCATTGTAGTTACTTCAAATTAGCATGGTTCCACAACCGATAGAAATATAGATTTTGTATTAATCTTCATTCTCATCATTAGTGTGGGTGCAATCCAATACACAATAGTGTTGGATTGATCAAGTTCTTGTCTTCAGTTCCTCCTTAGAGATTTAACCGAATTCTATAAATCCATGGATTCCTCTTCAGATTCTTCTTCTGACTCAACATCTTGATGTGGCTCTTAAAATTTTTTACACCTTCCTCTATTTCGGTATTTTCATTTTTCCAATGTTCACTTACTTCTTCATCTTCTATAACATCAACATATGAATTCCTTGAAAACAATTTGGTTTTCTCATCAATGATCTTAACATTTATTCTTTCCACAATCCTTCCAATGCTCTTGTTGAAACACTTGTAGGATTTTCTGTTCATTGAGTATCTAGGGAAAATTCGTTCATCTACATTGTCATCGAACTTCCCTTGATTTCTTTCTATGTTTCTGATGAATCATTTACTTCCAAAAACACCAAAGTATTTCAAATAGTCCTTAATTCCATTCTACAATTTATAGGGTGTCTTTGTCTCAACCAAATAAAGCACAGTTCAATCTTGAATATACACTACTTGAACGACCTCTTTCCAATATTGTCGATGAATACAACTCTCAATTAGTATAGTTCTTTCCCTGTTTTTCACATGTCAATTCATGTGCTCTGAAACTCCATTTTTTTGTGAAGTTATCAAAATATCTACCTCATGTTGTATCTCATGCTTCTTTAGGTAATTTTCAAATTCAGTGGATGTTTATTCCCCTCCATTTCTAGATCGTATCACTTTTATTGTTTCTCTAGTGTTTTTCTCGGTGATCGGTGATATGTTTTCATGAAGTCAAACACTTGTCGTTTCTTGTTTATAACTATTACACATGTTATTCTACAGTAATCATCAATGAAAGGGATGAAGTGCCTTTCTCTATGAGTTCTAGAAACATTTATTGGGAAACATAAGTCTGTGTGAATGATATCAATAAGATGAGACTCCCTTTTCTTTTTTGGATGATATGAACTGTAGACCATCTTCCCCCTAATGCAAGAATAACTAGAATTTTAAAATTCATGCTTCAGGGTGAAAATATCTATGGAAATATTAATTTTTTATATCTTCTCCATCTATTATGTATTGATGTGCCCCAATCTTCAAGGCCATAGGTTATTTTCTTCATCAAGAGTCGTGTAGAAAATGTTTTCTTTACTATCAACCTAATATTGGTTACCCTGTATTCTTCATCCTTTCATAAGTGAATTTCCTCTCTTTCCCTTGATAGTGAAGCCTTTATGATTAAAAGTAACTATAAGCCCAAATTCACAGAGTTGACTCGCACTGAGAAGATTATGATGTAGGCCATCTAGATAAAGGACTTCAGATTTCATTAACTCTACATTTGCAAGTTGATTACTTCTACTTCCTTTTATTTTTAGAGATCCAGCATTACCAAACTGTATTATTCTATCAACCATCCTATTGAAATTCATTAACAAGTCTGCATTACCAGTCATATAAGATGATAAAACTCTATCAAGAATCCATGTGTATTTTCTATTTTTATCTTTTAGGGTTACCTCTATAGGGATGGATTTTTCAATTTTCTTCTTTTTCTTCCATGATAAATTCGATTGAGTTTAGAACACTAATGGAATTTCAATTATATCTTCTGTTTACATGGTTTCTTCATCATCAAAATCTTCTTCCAGAAGAGAAAACCTATTTTATTGATAAATATTTTCTTGAAAACAATCTTTAACTTGTCTCGGACTTCTATATGATGTGTCTGTGTCATTCTTATACCTGTA
This sequence comes from Viscum album, assembly GCA_963277665.1. Lineage (NCBI taxonomy): Eukaryota > Viridiplantae > Streptophyta > Magnoliopsida > Santalales > Viscaceae > Viscum > Viscum album. The sequence goes on along the minus strand of OY728129.1, from coordinate 1,700,815,939 downwards.
ATAAATGGTTATATTTCCAAATTTTGAACAAAAAAACAATATCCATAGAAATTGATTCATTTGTAATTATTATGATATGATTTTTTTCTCTTATGTTGAACTCTTAATTGTCCCCCATTCAGATAGCTCCTTTCATCTTCACAATATGACATAGTATGACCTAGACATTCACACTACTGACACTTCATGAGGGAAAATTTCTTCTCACATCTATTTGTCCTCATTCCTTCTTCCTTGGGAATTTTTTTTGACCACGTTTCATTCCTATAAGCTTCAGTATAGTCTTATATTCTCTTTTTTGTTTGATTTAAGGGTCTCTTTTTTAGTGCTTCTGGTGATTTTTCGACAAGATTAACTTCCTGCATCCCTTTATTCTGGCCCACTTTATTTGCAGCATTTGATGTTTCAGCATCACAATCGATTAAACACATTACCATGAGTGTGGGTCTTTGATCACTAAAAATTGTTTCAACTTCATCAGACCCTTTCTTTTCTCTCTCTAGCAGCTTAGCATCCAAGAACCGACCAAATTGTATTCTCTTATTTTCTTCCTTTGAACTGGATTCACTTTTGAGCACACTCCTAAGAGTAAAAACTTCATCTTCAAGTCCCCCAAATATTTTGGACGTTTCCTCTAGTCTTGAGGTAAGGTCATTGATGACGTTTTACTGTTCTTTGATTCTGAGCTTTAGTTCCACTATATCATTATCCTTTTCAAGGACTGAGGACTGTATTTTCCTCAGTTCTTCTAGTCATTCAATTTCAGCATCAATTTGATCAACATATTCTGAAGATTCTTCCACTATTTCATTCCACTTATGGAATCTCTTACACTTATTCTCAATCTTACCAAAATCATCATTAAGTTGTAACATGAGATCCACATTAGTTGTAAATTGTTTCTCTCTAGCTTTATCTGTTGATGGTTCTGACTTTTCCAGTTTATCCCACATAGACATTGCTGAGGTGAAAATCATCACTATTAGATTGATCTAATCAGAAAGGGTTGTGGTGAGAGAATTATGCACTTTATCATCTACATCAAGAATTTTCCTATATGCATCAGTCATAGCGACCCCATTGGATAAGTAACTTTTATTCCTTGAACTATAGAAAAAAGGATTTTTATTCCAAAAGATCTTAGATGAGATCTCATTTGGTCCTTTGAAATCTTAAAATTACTTCCATCGAAGATGGAGACTCCCCTGACATTGGATGAATTATCCATGATGGTATAAGACACATCAAACACTAGAAACCTCCCTTTGATACCACTTAAAGGACCCCAGAACACACTAAGAGGGGAGGGGTGAATCTGGGTGTCAAGTTTTTCTTTTTAAATTTGGGGACTGAATTCCCACATTTGTTGGAACCTATTAAATCTATTAGTAAAATGAAAGCAAGGAGATGAAAAATCACTTTTACTTGGTTCACTGAAAATGGCTATGTCCAAGGAGAAAACACCAATAGTCAGTCGGTCGTACATAAATCCATTAATCATCGCTAGTTGTGGAGTACATGATTTTTGTCATAGTCACCATGTTCTAGGAACACGACCCTTAAAAAAATTCAGGGATTGATCACTACTTACCTCAGAATAGTTCTGAACCCCCCAGCTCACTACTGTGAGAGAATTCTAACTTAGTTTATCGACTTGATGTTCACTTCAGCAGATAGGCATTACAGTTTATGTATTTTTCCAACATGAGACACTACTTGAATCAAATAACTGAGTAGATGATCACTAAACTCCATCACTAATCAACAATGATACTCAATACAACCCTTAATGAATCCCCTTCATGAATCTCAACGCTTTGTAGAGCTCAATACCTCACAGAGTACAACCCTTCGTGAAGCTCACTATATTAGAGAGAAACCTACTTAGCGAAGATCACTGATCCAACGTAGAAAACCCCATCTTTTAGAATCACTAATGACTTAGAAGCATTGACATCATTCAATACTTTAAATTTATCTTCATGAAGCTCAATATCACCTAGAACAACCTGTTATGTGGAGCACCACTTGCTTTGGAATGTTAAAGAGATTCTAGATTCTCTCCCAAAAAAATCATGTAAACTGAAGAGGGGTGGCCTCTAATTTATAGGCACAGTCGGACACAGAGCTCCACTTCTTTAGATGAGAAATTCGGATCAACCAAAACTGTTTTCATGGCGTGTCTCTCTCTTCACAATGCTCTTTGTAACTACAGAGCACTCCATCAAAACCCTTTTCACGACTGCAAAACACCACAGCCAAGCACCGCTCACAAGGCAAGTCTCATAATCGCATAGCACACCATCACAATCTTTATGAATTTGAAAAAAAAAACACTTCATGAATCCCATCATCTTGAAACTCATTCCTTCTCTATATTTTCAAGAGACCTATCGGAAAATACACTTTTCACATTGCTTTCTATTCCCAAAATTTTAGAACCCAAAAATTTGGTAACCGCTGGGAAACTACGTCACCTTAAAAACTTCTAATGGCGTGTACTGTATGATCCATTTCCTTACAATCTCCCTTATATTCCATGAGAGGATTGACAACAAACACAAATCGTGCTCCTTTTTCAGAAAATAACATCCTTGGTTCCAACAACAATTATGTTTTTCAGACATGTATATTTAGAAAATATATTAAATATTTATAAAAAATACAGAATATCTCTGTAGGTTAAAAATGGGTATTATAATTAAATCTAATCTAATGTATATATTTGGTATGTGATTCAGTGAAAATTCATCTTCAATAGAAATGAAGTGAGAATTCCTTATATGTTGGTCCATTGTATCCATATAATTGTTTCCCATTTTTATTTCTATGAAAGACAGGTGAAAAATTCTATAGTGATGTTCTACCATTTACTTATTGGTATGTGAAATGGTTTAATAATCATATTATATTTTTCCTCTCATTATTCGCCAACTAACACACTAGTCACTTTGATGTATACTTCACAATCTCATTCTTTATATTGTCTAAAAGATATTGTTTTAGAGATCTCTATACATTTTTTTACCTCCATGGGTGAATGTATAATGTTAATCAATGAAGATACTAATGTTTATAACTATTTATCTTCAGATATAATGGAACAAAATTTCATTTAACATATTTTAAAACTCATTTATTTCATTATAATTAATGAACTAATAGGATTTTCCCTTCCTCATAACGTCCACCATCTTATGAATAACCACATAATCCCTTTGAGATTTATCTTCTTTAGTAGTGATAGTTGACCAGTCATTTGAGAAAGGTAGGATGATATTCTTTCCTTCATGATTCACATGTCCATCCACTTAATGATCATGAATATTTGGTCTTTCTCAATCCTAATTATAGATAAGGTAATATTATCTTTTCAATATATATAATTTTCGACCTGTTTTTTCTTATCAGGATAGTTGTTGATTAAGTTGTCATAATCTTTTATAAATATAACCAAATGATTTTGTTAATAATAACCTCCTTCTATGTTAATATGTATTTTAGGATCTTATGGTCTTTATATATATCACACATCACTATGTAGTGATAATTCATCTATATATGAAATTTTAAGATTATCGCATCCAACTCTAAATCATGCGTCACATAATTTTTCAAAAGCACCATCAACAATATTGATGTGTAGGATATCACTTTATAATTAAGATTCGTTACACACAAAAAAACCTTCTTTAAATAATTCCTATAAATCAAAAATTCATCCCCATTTGTGGGTAGTGCGAATAATGTTTTAGTAGCTAGCCTCTTCATTAGATCTATGAATCTATCTTCACATTTAACTTTCCTGACATACTTCACTCCCTTAAGTGTTAACATGGTTAACAGGTTTGACAATCAAGATAAGTTTCTCATAAACCACAGATAATACATAGTTAATTCAAGTAAAATAAAGATATCTCAAATAGTTCTTGGACTATACATTATATAATAACTTTAGTAATTTCAGGGTCCATATACATCCATTTAATCGTGATAACATTCCGTAAGAATACTACTTTTTGTATCCATGACTCTCATTTATTGAATTTTTTGCATAACTTCTCTTTACTCAAAATCATTATGCCAGTATTCAAATTATCATTATGTTATTCCATGATTTTGGAGTATATAAGAATATCTTCTATAAATAAAACTAAAAATATATCAAGAAAATATATAAAGACACTATTAATTAATTCCTTGAAAATGACGGCTACATTTTTTATCCTGAATTGAATGATTATAAACTCATAGTTTCTATAATTTTTATGAATGGTGGTATTCAGAATATCATATTACTTTACCATTAACAGATGATATCTTGATTGAAGGTCTACATTAAAGATGAATCGTTATTTTCGTAACAAATAAAATAAGTCAACAATATGTGGTTGGGTACTTTTAATTTATCATTATCTTGTTGAGTTCTTGATATTCAATTCATAGATTCATCGACCCATCATTCATTATGAAAAATAGAACTAGTGGACCCCATGGTTAATAACTTAGGCATATGAAACCCATGTACATATTTTCTTACAATTTATTATTTGGTGAATATAGTTCAATGGGGGCCATTCTATATAGAGTCTTCAATATCAGAAGAGATCCATGTATAATTTCAATTGATAACTCATCCTCCCAATTAAGATGGACAAAAAAATATTTTAGGAATAAATCATTTTATTCCCTTTTAATGGGAATGTCTTCAACAGTTGTCTTATCCTTTATTTCAGTCCTTTGAACTATATATTCTTCTTCATAAGGAAACAATATCTATATCCTTAAAGAAATTTTCAAATTAGTTTTATAAACCTCTTCACAAAAGTATAGAATAATAGTGTAATTCAAGACAAGGAAAGTGGTCTCCTTCGCCCCATGATTTGGGCTCTAGGTTGAGACGACCAGTCTATTCGTAGTATAGAACCAAATTCCAAAAATGGATTATGAAAAGGTTTATTGGGGATTCATCCCATAGTTACTAAATGAGGAATATTTATATAAATGAGATATAAAAAATTCACCCCACTAAGTATTTTTATCGCTAACATAACCTCCATGTTATGTGGTGGTGTTTGAATAGTTCTGCTAAACTTATATAATTGGAAATAATGTGTAGAATGATAATCATATAGGAAATTTTTTTAGTTCATTATTGGATAATAAATGAAAATTTCAATGTTTTATTCTAGTTCTACTAATTCACCATATCCAAAATTAACTTAGGGATTATAATACTCAAACTATTAGTCATATAAAATGGAAACTATAAGAATAGAAGGAAAAAATCATAAATTAAATTTATATCATTACTTATGAGTCTATAGGTTTAAATATAGGTTATCCTTGGTTAATTTCCTATTAATTTATTTAATATATCATTATATTCAAATCCAGCATAATGGTTTTTAAAGAGTATATTAATAATCCAATGGTTATCCTCAAAGAGGGTCAAACTATGTTTGTAGTTAGGATTCTTTATCATGCACCAGGGGATGATCAAGTTTATACCCAATCCACCTTTTTGGGGTTATTAACCCAAGGTAAATCTATGCCACTACATGCATAGACTTATAGTATATATATTGGAATGTCATTTCTAGAAAAACCACATTCTCTAAAAATTTACAAAAACATTATGTTAATATCATAATATTAAACCTACATAAAAGGATTTGGAAATGGTTATCAAATACAAATCTCTTAAAAACCACATTGCTCTATAAAACCAAATATAGTGGAAAAATCCTTAGACACACTTTATTTCATAATTCATCACATATATTACTAAACAAATACAAACCAAATATCTTGAGGCCTAGTGTCTTTGAAATATTAGAAAAATAAATACATCAACATAAATGAAGAAACATAATACTAATTGAAAACTCTACATAGTTATCCTTACTCCCATAGGTCTTATAAAACTATATATGATTCCAGGGGGGACATAAATAAACATGTGAGCTAGAAATCCCCATAAGGGAATAAACATGGAGAAAACCATAACATGAGAAGAGTCATAACATGATATCATAAAGAAATTGAAAATAAGAATGAAAACATGGAATAATGGAATAAAATCAACAGTTAAATGAATCATTAAATACATGGAAATAGTACATGATATGGCATCATAAACATAATTAATGTTTCACTCCTAATATCATAATTATAAAGTGGATGAATTCCCTTGGTGCATTAGGTTAAATCACTAATCTATTACGTAGTATCTCATCAGATATAAAGACATACCTAATGCAGTTTAGGGATACATAATTAGGGTTCCACCAGTCACATAATGAGAATCATACATATGAATTACATATATGGAAAAGAAACCATACAAAAATCATAATCCTGATCAAACCCATCAGAAGGAAGTGGCTTTCAAAATTCAGATACAAGGATTAAACAAAGTAAAAAAATCATATTGATTCCCAAGAGAAGAAGTAATTAAATCATTTTAAACGTTCATAATCTGAAAATGGGAAAAAATTGAACATATAGTTAAAATGTAGTACATTAATGATAAGGATCTAAGATAAGAAATAATAAATAAATCATGTAACCGATAAGTGACAACAGTTGTATATAAGACCCCTAACCTCGTGAAAAGATTCATTTTGCACTTGAAGATAACTTCTTAAATAATTTAATTATATTTATTTAATATATATCAAATAAAGCTATTAATCTACATATAAGTTTCAAATTTTCATTTATTATCTTTGTTTATTTATTTTTAACATAGTTTCCACTTATGTTGTTTACTCGGAGTTGTGCGGTTAATTTCTTTGTAATAGTTTCAACATGTTTATTGTGGTAAAAGGTGTTGAAAAATAATTTAATGGCCACAAATATTTTAGATGTTAATTTTGTTTATTATTCCATTGAAAAAATACTTATAAAATTGTTATGGTTATCCTAAAATAGACCCAAATTAATAAATGTGCCATGATAAGTCCATTTAAGTTGTTTAAAGTTACTACTACCATTTCTTATTAATAACACATATAAAATGTCCAATATTATTTTTCTAGAATATTAATGTTGAAAAAATATAAATTTTAAATACTAAATAAAATATTTAATTATACCATATTAGGTGGTCATGGATAATAATACATATCATTTTTTGGAGGAGGTAGTCAGTATAAATGAAATGAAAAAATATTAATTTTTCCATAGAATGGGAGAGATAATAAACAAAATTTATAAAATTTAAGAATTATATTCATGTATTAAATATAATATAAGTTAATTGAATAATATTTTTTATCTTTATATTTAATGTGGTGTTGAAAAAGTTTTACATGATGGTCAAGGAAGTGGTAGTCCTCACACAAGCAAGACGAAATTTTCATTTTCATCAATGATTTTAATGGATATTATAAAATATATATTTTATTAGTATAGTAACAATTAATAAAATTAAAAAAAATTCTAGTGTTATCATTACTTCGAAGATAATGGGGACTATAGGGTTGTAGAAGAAGAAACGAACTAGAAAGGTTGAGATGAGAGCATTACCTCTCCCATGGGTAACTCATTAAAGCTCATTGTTATTGTCTTTTGGTGGGAGAAACGGTTCAAGGGAATGGGAAGGGTGTTAAAAATATAATAACTCTGAGTTTTTATTGAGATAGAACCTTGAAATGGGTTGGTAAATGGGGATAAGGAGAGTTATTCTTATAAGGATAATTGAATTTTTGTGAAATATCATTACATTTCAAGGATTTTATTAAATTGTTCAAAAAATCTCTAAAATTGAAAATAATTTTTTGGTGAAATATATAATGTCTATATTCCATCAACTATGAATCATCATACATGATTCACATATTTTATAACCTCTTTAACTATGTTAACCAACTTTTACCCAAACTTACCCTATTTATGGAAACTCCAATGTGACCCTCATTAACTAATTTTCAAAGCCAAAATTAAAATTGAAATTATTTAATAGTTTAAATTAGACGAATTGAAATATGGAAATAATTTTAAAAAATAAAATTTCTATTACTTATTATAAATTAGTTTTATTATTAACATATATAAAGTGTAAAAATTGTTTCTTATAAAAAGTTCATTTTAAACATAAAATTTATGTGTGGGCTATAATTATCGATATCTTTTATTTTCAAGATATAAATTGATTAATTATAAAATAATTAAATTTTTTGTGTCTTTAAAATCAATCCAAATCCAAATTTTTCCAAAATAATGTTTAATCAAATGAAAATTTCAAAAACAGTTTTTATTAGAAATAAAATATTACTTCTATTATAAAATGTTAAACATACATTTATAAAATTTAATATAATTTATTGAAAATTTATTTCATTATTAATTTAATAAATAAATTATCAATTATTTTATTTATAAAATTCAATGTCTATTTTATATATGGATAATGTATTAAAAGTCAATATTTTACAAAAAAATGTGTTTTTATTATTTATAGAAATAAATTATTTTAGAAAAAACCCAAAAATCAATAATAAGTTCATTTAAACCTAGTGAATCCAAAAATATATTATATATTATTATATTAAACTTATAATAGTGATAAGAAATTAAATATATTTTCTTAAAGCGTTGTAAAAAAATTATTTTTGAAAATGGATTTTAACGCATGAAATATATCTATATTATTACTATACCAAAAGTTATACAATTATCAAAAATGTGATATTATAAACATATTTTTTAAATTTATAATAATGTGTTATTATTTCTTATAATCTATATTATGATATATGACACACATATATATTCATAAGGGAAGGTCATTAACCAAGTTGTTTCCCAAAAACAAATGAGAGAACTCAACCATGACAACGAATCTTCAAAATAGTGAGTTGAAGGATAACAAGCTTAAATGATGAATTTGGCCTGATGATAAACTACCTATGAAAAATGGTGACACAAAAACATATCATAGTCCATACCATTGTGATTCACATGAGAGTTATGACTCCATACAGAAGTATAAAGGGAAACAGTGACTGTAGAATATACATGAAATTCAAGAAAATGTGGAATTTCTATATGTATATATTATGACTAATATAAATAGAGATTAAACCATTATATTTAAAAATATCATGTTGAAGGACACAAATTATTCTTCATCCAGTTATACTGGGGGAGTTTGAATGAATAAAGTAATGGAGAATTAATGTTTGATTACCGAGATTTCAGGATCGTGAATTCTAAATATTATGGAAATAAAAAAAGTTCTATTAATATGGTTGATTTATTATAATAATGGTAGAATAAGAATAATTTCTTGAACCATCCTAATGGGTCCCATTCTATGACTCCCCGAAGTCCACCTCCAATTGGACAAGAGTTGGTACCAGTGCCTAGTAGCCATATCACACATATGTGATGCCTTAACCTAAGGTACTTGTATGCATGCACTAATCTGCATGCCCATACAATGCAAAAATGTAAAAAAACAAATAAAAATTCATTCATACATCTAAAATCCCAAAATTAGAGTGTCATAAAAAGCGATGGAATGAAAAATTCAAGCCCACCAAAAAGAAAATAAAAACATGTCAAAACTAAAAGTATAGAAGGGGATTATTATCAAGGTAACCAAAGGAACACAAATCGGTCTATCTGGCTCACTAAGATCTACCTATTCCTGGTACCTATATTAAATATTCATAAGTTATATTGATTTCATAAAACATGACATCTGAGGGAAACTCCCATGCAGTGGTGAGTATGAAAATACGCAGTAGGACACCCCAAAAGCAGTAAGCATATAACATAAAAAATAACTGTTATATCATCACAGATATATGAAAACAACACATATAACTCGAATATCTAGATATATAAAACAAACTCACATAGTCTCAAGGTAAATTCACAATAGAAATTCTAACCTAGTATTCCAGCATGAAGGTTCCACAAAGGACTCTTTTAAGAGAACAAACTTCCAAAGTATGATAGCACTAATGAAGTCATTCCGAGAGGTTTTTCTCCTCAGGTCACACTATAAAAAGTACATGTTATTATCATAAATATAGTTGTAAAAAGAGGATTATCACACCCAAAACCATAGGATATACCAACAACTCAATCTAGAATAACCCTCTATGTAGAGGATCGACACCCAAAAAGTTTTGGTCATGAAAAAACCAAGAACTCCACCTAGGGAAAGACGGTGATAACAGATCTCACTTTGGGCCTCATGGAAGGATTCCAGTAACTAAATCCAATATATAATCCACTGTAAATGGATCACCATTCTATGTATAATATGTGATTACATTATATTCCATAAGTAACAGATTAAGGTAACACACCCTAACAAAACATGTCCAAGATGAAGAGGACAGGGTTTCTAAGCATTCTATGAAGTAGTACACGACATATACCAGTAATACAAGGAATTCCCCTTTATCACTGTATCCTACCAATTTATCACATCCCATTCCCATTTCCATGTGAATGTAAATTTCATGTACGAGAGCATGTACTCCAAACCATGTCTCTGATCAAGTAAATAGGGTGAACAATCATGTGTACTCCTAGTCATGCATGTGCCTGAGTGCACAATGTGTCTAATTTCATGCACTACTGGCATTTTGTGGTGTACCCACTGAGGAACCCACAGATCCCCTAGGTAAGGGTCACATTCCATGTGACATTTATTTTGTTAGTGGAACCCCACATTGTGTCTGTTCTCAAAATTCATTTCATGTATAAGGTATTTATAGAATTCCCCTGGTTCTTCAAGAAACTTCTTAAATCCATTTATTCCACCATCAACTACACTCATGAAACTTGTATCTGGTGTTTGATATACCATTCCATCACTTGTGGATGTATTCCATCTACCAATTTTCATGAAATCACCACCCAAAGCTACACCACTCTCGTACGTACAAAAACTCTCCCACGAATGCCTTTGATATAATCCAATACAAAATTGCAACCATTAATTCTTGATTTTTCATCCATAAAAAACATTGACCTATGGATTTAATATATTGTGTCTATAATCTAGGGTGAAATGATTGATTATATGGTATTTCATCGAACAACCAAATGAAATGAACACAAGAAAAGAACACATGAATAATAGTGGAAGAAATCCAGGAAACACACAAAAGACGAATGAACCTCCTCCATATTTTTTTGGACTTGATCTATTTCCATTAGAATGACGAACTAATATCCACATAAAATAAAAAATTCGTCCAATAATCCCCATAGATAATCTCATTCCTACAATATGATCGATCCTTGAATCAATCCATTGGTCGATTGACTCATGTTTTTCATAGAAATAAACAAATAAGGAATGGTTCCAAATAAAATCAATGTACTACATCAATTTGGATCAATTTATAGTGAATAATGATTCCATGTCATTATCTTTGTTGAGATCCTTGAGTTCTGTTGCATACCGACCGGCAATCCATGATATGGTCTGATGTCATCGGTCTAGATATTCTCTAATTCTCTCCCATGGATACTCTATATTTACTGGGTTTTGTGTATTACCATGAAAATTATCCATTGTTGCATTTATTAAGACAAAACTCAGGTCATAGAAAATTAATTTATTTAAATGCCCTCCCTCAACTGCACCCAACCATAACGTCCAACATGTTCCAAGTTAACATTGAACCATCGATAAAACCCATGCTATGATGTCAACTAGAGACTCATATTTATTATCTGTGTCCCAATTTGAGGTTATTCCCCTTTTTAGAAAAATTGAATGTTTATGATATTAATATATTGAATATATTTCAAAAGTTAAAATTGGTTAGTCTAGGCCATGAACAATTATGCCCTCTTAGTACCTATATTTTAAAACAATCAATAAATTAGTAAATAAAAAAACATAGAAAAACTAGAGTCATTACATTTCCCCCACCATATGGATTTACATCCCAAAAGGCCAAAACAAATGGCTACACAAATAGATGCTGGTATGAATCATGCATATGGGTCTCCTTATCCCATGTAATCTCTTTAATGTTCTAATGTTACCACCACAAATGTACTAGGGGAATAAATCACCCATGAAAAATCATCATCTATCGATCCTTGATCTCTATATGGTACTTATTAGTGGTACATCCATCCTTGATGTACGGATCATCACAACCAACAACATGTGATGGATTTTTCATGTTTCGTTTTATCTTTGACACATGGAAGACGTCGTGTACCAATTTTAACTACAACAGTATATCTAGGCGGCACACCACCACACCAACACTATATAGTACTTGAAAAGTTATAATGAACCTCATAGACATTTTTCTGCCCAAACCAAATATCGATAATCCAAATGGAGGAGTAACATGTAAAAACACATCACATCTCTCCCCGTACACTAAAGGCCTATGTAATCAATCCTCGTTGGACTTATAATGTATATATTCAATCTCCATCCACTTCTGGATGATCTGAATCTTCTTTTTAGTGGATCACACCAACTCTGGGTCTATAATCACTGTCTCTCTAGGGCTGGTTCAGAAGATTGGATACCTATAATGTCACTCATACAAGGCCTAGAATGTATCTATAGTGATGGTGGAATCACAGTTGTTTGTGTATGAAAAACATTCCAATAGAAGGTGATCCTTCTAATGATAGCTGAAGTCTAACATGGAAGCATGTAACATTTCCTCTAAGACTCGAATGGTCTCATAAGTTTAGCCATCTGTTGGGGCTGAAATGATGTGTTGAAATGTAACTAACTCCAAAAGGCTTCCTAAAATCCCTTCCATGACCGATATGTGAAGAAATCATCATAGTCAAAAACTATCATCGATGGACCTCAGTGGAGTCATGCTATCTCTTATATGTAGAGGCATCCCAATTTATTTACTGAACTCCACTCTTTATTTGTTAGGAAGTGGTATGACCTGGTGAGTCAGTCTACGATCTCTAAGATGGCATCATTTCTTAGGGACATATGTGGAAACATCATCATAAAGTATATGGATATCTCATCCCACTTCTACTCTATGTCCTCAAGGAGTTTAGAACAACCTGATGAAACTTGGTTCTCATCCCTCAATTTCTAAAAATTATGTCATAGAGAGATAAACTCTAAAAATCCAATCTTTATACCTAGAAATAAAAAGTAGAATCTGAGGTATAGGTACATATTTTCAAGACATTGATATACCACCAAAGGATATGTATAAATGTCACTCAGAACCTCCTCCTTCAACGTCATGGGTACCATAATTTATCCTCTAAAATTAATGAAATGTTCCCTATCTTCAAAAATACATCAGGAGCATTTTAGGAGGATATTTTATAATGTAGAGTCTCAATGTATGTATCCCCAAGTTGTACATCCCGGACTCGCTGTAAAAGAGGTGGGGTAACAATATTTGACTAGAGGTCATCTTCTCAATCTACATCCACAAAGGGTGATTATAATAGGGTTAACTACTCTAATGACTCACACAGAAACTATGAACAAGATCTCCAATTGAGGTAATGTGATACTACATTCCCCTTCTCAATATTATATAAATCTCTAATTCATAATAATTGTGGAACTATATCCATATAATTTGTCTCAAGTTTAAAACTTTATGAGAGAAGATATACTTGAGACAGTTGTGATCAAAATAGATGATATATCACACACTTATAAGGTAGTGTCACCAAATATTCAAAGCAACGACTAACATTGCTAACTCGATATCATGGGTTGATTGGTTATTCTCATTTAGTCTAAAATTTTGTGAACCATAGGCAATCACTACATGACTATACATTAATACAAAACCAAGACTCATCCCTAATGCATCATATAACACAACATACTTGAAACCCTCTTATGGTAATCTGAAGATGGGAGCACGTATCAATCTCTGCCTCGACTCCTAGAAAGCCAATTGTCACCTCTCTTTCCACATTAATGACTTCCCATTTTGGATCAAATATACCAAGACAACAGATATCCTAGAGAAAATAGGTATGAATCTCTGATAGTATCCTTACAACCCAAGGAATATCTAAAAATATATTAGGCTCTTAAGTGGATCCCAATATAACACTACCTCATCCTTTTCTAGGTCCATTGCTACACCATATTATAAGATATTATGTCCCAAAAAGTGGAACAACTAAATCAAAAACTCGATCTTCAAGAGATTACCATACACATGATGCACCCATAGTCGGTCTAGAACCATCCTCAAGTGTCTCATCTGCACTTCCTTTGATGTTGAGTACACTAGGATATCAATTATTAATACTACCATGAACTAGTCAAAGAAATGATGAAATATTAGGTTTGTGAGTCACATGAACAATTTTAGGTAATTCATCCCACAAATTGGAATCACCATGTACTCATAGAATTCATAGAGACATCAGAATATCATTTTGTTATATCTTCATCCCTTACTCACAACTTCTGATATCCTGATCTAAGGTCAATCTTCAAGAACAATCTTGCCCATCTCAACTGATCAAATAGGTCATAAATCCTTAGTATTAGTTACATATTCATTATGATCTCCTATTTTAGGGTATTTTAATCCACATACAACCACATTCACCCATAAGCTTTATTAGAGAACATCACTCATGCTTCCTAGGGTGAAACAAGGGGTCTGCTAAATACCTTCTTTTGCATGTCCTCAAATAACACCAAAAAATCACGAATCACTTCGGGAGCCAACCAATATGATGATGTAGATGTCATGTTCATCCAAATGTGTAGATCAATGAAAGATTCTATCTCCCAATAGAGATTTAATCTTAAAACCTCCCTAGGAAAGATGTCCCCATACTCCACCAACACATCATGATACTAGAATCTCATAGAATCCACTATGCCAAGGGTCATTCTATCCAACTGATGAGGGATCAATGAAACCCTCCTATGCATGATTCTTTCTTTCTCTTAATTGGCTTCCTTTTAACCCACAAAGTAAAACATAGACCCATCACTACAGACACACTGTATCCTCCTATGATAAAAGTCTATTTTTGAATGAACTATAGATAACTAGTCCATACCTAATGTGGTGTCAAAAGGCTTCATCACTACTACAAGGAGATCAAAAAAAATCTTGCCTCTAAGAGTCATATCAAACCATTATCACAGGTGTTTGATATTTATTTACCTCCCATATCAGTCTCCAAGCTTAAGGTTCAAGCTAAGGGATTAACGGGAATCTCTAAATCTCAAACTAGTAAGTTGAAATAAAGGAATGACTTTCGCATGTGTCTAGCAGTACTACAACTATGGTTGAAAAGAAAAAATCCATACCTCGTATCCTCCATGGATCCTATGGATCACAATCCTCAACCACCTATAGCTACACTCACCCCTTTCCCCCAGAATCCTAAGTCTGGGGTGGACCACCTGGGGTTGGTGGTGGTAACAAGTCAAAACATCTACCACCTATTGCTACTCTCCTATCTCCTTTTCCACAACAACCTCCCTATGGTCATGCCTACTCCTACTAATGCCTCTTCCTAGACATTCCATCTACTATCTCTCTATCATACATATAGTCGGCCAGGTAATCTTGTGTGAGATGTCACCTTCTATAACAAGACTAGAAGTTCCTCCCCATAGGCAGACTAGACCCATCCCATGAGCCCTAAACCACAGAGCCTCTATCTTGGGATCAACTCCGGGAACATCAGACATGTCTTGTTCCATGAGTCTAACAATAGTTCCCTACAACTGAATTATCAAATCATGTTTTCCCACTATGAGTAATAATTGTATGTGTGTGCTCATCTATGAAACTATTGACTACGAAGGAATGGTATAACCCCCTAGATTAGTTTGGAATGAATAGAGGGATAAATCTATCTCGTATATCTCTGTGTAGTCCTCACTCAAAAGTCTGAAATTGAAATAACTGATCATGCACCATATTCATCATGTATCGAGAGTGTTTTGTGAACCTGAATGAATATTCAACCATGGTTGTACTACCCCACTAAAGCTTTTGGAGCTCATATATATGCATATCCCTCGACATTTCAAGAGAAAACTCATCCATGAAAATGTTCCATATCTCCAAAAAAAATGCAAGAGTTCCTTCATTGTACGACTGTGCCACTAGGCCCCCCCATCATCCAGTAGATCCATAAAGGAGCCTCGCTTCTAGAACCACCATTTGTTCTTCCAATGTCCTAATAATATGGAAAACTCATATCACCACCTCAAGAAAATCCTTAACCACATGTAGGCCAGTCTTACCTTACAACCCGAGGGGTATCTATTTTTGAGACTAATGAAGAAAGATCATACTATGCACCTCATTCATGGGTACTGCTAGTACCAGATAGTGCTAGATGGGTGGGGTGTGACTAGTGCACCACATTGGAGTAAAACCTCATGAACATGTCCTTTTATCAAAGCCTCATTGATGAGGGGTTTATCCCCATGATCCTGATGTTAAATTATAGATGGAAATCATTGTGGAGGTATCTTGAAATTGACAAGATATACCACAGTCAATGATTATATTCAAAGAGATGACTTAAGAAGGACATAGAAACCACAAACCATTCCTATATGATGAATTTACCAAAGTTTTACATACAAAAAATTTCTATATGTATCAAGAAGAAAGGTTGGTGATTAGAGCCATGGTGTATGGATACATCAGCCACAATAATAACATTGGAGTCCTTGACCAGAAAGTTGAACTCAAAACACTTATCACTATTTCCTAATACCCACCTCATAGTCACTAATCTGATGGTAGAATCGATTACCATTGATACCAAACTATAAAGACACATCCCAATGTGGTCCATTCCATGACTACCCTCATGAATGCCACCAATAGTCCATGGGCTAGCGACTAGCACTAAGTGTACATATCACAAACATGGGAGGCCTTATCATAGTGTACATGTATGAATTGACACATTTTTAATCCCATATCATTCTGAAATGGTAAAAAATTGATATCCATGATTGGATATATCTAATACCCCACTAATCGTACCATGATTCACTATTTTATTCCACCCTTGCACTGTTGTTCTAAACTAGTTTTGTAACGCATATTCCAAATATAATAATAAATTTCACTTTTTTTGAATCAATTAATTAATTTTAATCAATATTAGATTCTGAAATGTTACTTTTTTTATTATTTCAATGCAGGAGGAGATGATTTGGAGGGCCCTTCCTGAAGTGGAAGAAAAATGGTCCAAAATTGCATGGATCCATGAAGACCTGTCCACTATAGTGCTTGTATAGAAAATTATGTCCTTCCAAATGGGCTCATAGTTTTCTTACTTGTACAAAATATAATGTGATACAAATATTATGAAGGAATCCAAGCCCACTTCATGCGTCAAAGGGCCCAACATAACTAATCTGTCCAAGGAATCAAATCTGCACAAAGTCAAATTCTGTGTTCTGTAATCTGTCCGTATCTCTGGATCCACTTGTCCAATTACCGCAACACTTTCGGTGGAGATTGTCCTGAAGTAGGGATACAACTTTCATGTTTTTTCAAAATGGATATTTGGGTGTATTTTGGTAGAAATGCATGGTACAAATGGATTGATGAAATTTGTGTGCCTCAAACCACCTTCTAATTTTCCTATAAAATTGCACCTTGGGCTCCCCATTTGGGAGTTCAGTCAGGAGGAAAGGTTATGCCATTTTGTAGTCCCCAAGGAGTCTCCACTACATCCCCATAAGTTCTGGAGGTTATGGTAAGTTCTACCCCAACATCTTCCTCTTCCTCCTCTCCCATGGGTTTATAAAGCCCTTGTGATCACCCGGGGAGGAACGTGATGTAATCCCGAGCTTCATTTTTGTATTATTTTGAATGATAATTTTAATTATAGGTTTTATGTTGTTTTTCTTCATCATCTATTTTAATTTTATTGAGTTATGTACTGGTATGTCATGCTCAACTCATATGGTCATATTTGGGGGTACCCATTTATGTGATGCTTCACACACCATTCACCACTTCCTTTACCCCCTTTTAATTGCGGTGTTTGTGTGGATCATATTGGTCAATTGAACCAAAATAAGAATTGTCAAGGCCATGTACATTTATTTCAGGTATAAAAAAGAAATAACATAAAAACATGGACAACGCATCGAGTTCTTCGTGTGTTGCCTTGGTGAGTTTTGGTTATGAAGTCAAACACAAATCACCCAATCACCGACGGTGTCTGGTGAATCATTGCGTGTTTTTGACTAAAACCAAGGAGGTATCCTAGTATAAACTCAGTAAAATTCTGGTTCTAGGTGTTATAAACTAGGGATTAAAATATCATAACCCTATATCATGAAGTGATGAAGGATAAACATCATTATAGTACCCCAGGTTGAACACACTTAATTAATTCTGTTAATCTCTACATTGTTTTATCGCTTTCATTTTCTATTTTCATATTTAATAATCAATCCCACAAGTTTTAAAAAACCTCATTCAACTTATACTATCATAATCAAAACCCTCTTTTTAAATTAATAATCTAAGTCTACTTTGAGAGACGACCTAGGGTTGCTGTTATACTGTAGAAATTCTAGTCAAAATTAAGCAACTAATTTGACGCGCTCGACAACGAGATCAAATTTTGGTGCCGCTGATGGGGAGACATGATCATTTTTTATTTATTTAATTTTATTTATTTATTTTACTTATTAATTAGTACTCCTTTTAATACCCCACCCCCATTTGATTGTTTTTTTGCTTTGGGTTTTGTCTTTATTATTGGTTGTTTTGGGTGTGTTATTTCTCTCTCTCACTCTCACTCTCACTCTCACTCTCTTCTTTACTCCATCTCCCACTCTGTAATTCTGTATTATAACATTATGTTCTCTTTTCACACTTCTTAAGTGATTTTATCCATATTCAAAAAAACAAACATGAAAAATTATTTTCATGACCCGATCTGGTAAAGAAACACCACTTGAATTTGACCCTGAAATTGAAAAGTCACTTCACACACAAATCAATGCATCTAGAAAAGATCAATCAATTAACATTTAAGAACCCCTTTTGTAACCTCAAGTGGAAATAAACCAATAAAAAATTGAACCCCATAAAACCCAAGAAAACATGGATGAAAATAATAGAACTTTAAAAGAACTGATCACCCCTGATGTGGAGTACCAACATGCGTACATCCAATATCCCGAGGAAGCAGCCAACTTTGAGCTGACATCAGGTCTCATCCACCTCCTTCTTAAATTCAATTCTCTTCCTGGTGAGGACCCTCCCAAACATCTCAAAGAGTTTTATATGGTCTTCTCTACCATGAAACCCCAAAATGTCTCTGAGGACTTAATTTAGTTTAGGGCCATCCCTTTCTCCATTGATGGTGTAGCCAAAGATTGGATAAACTATTTTCCTACCACAATTGGGGGCTAGAATGGCCTAAAAAGACTCTTTCTGAAATAGTTCATCCTTTCCTCCCAAACTGCTTCAATTAGCAAAGAAATATGTCGAATTAGGCAATCACAAGGAGAGACCCTTCATGAATATTATGAGAGATTCAGAAGACATTGCTCAAGGTTCCCCCACCACCATATTAGTGAACGACTATTAATCCAATACTTCAATGAGGGACTTATTCCCATGAATCGTGGAATGATTGATGCTGCAGCTGGTGGTTACCTAGTTGATAAAACTCCTTCTGTCACTCGTAACTTAGTAGCCAACATGGCCCAAAATACACAACAATTTAGTACACAAGCAATTGCACCAACCCGAGGAGTTCATCAGGTAATTCATTCGGCCCTAGAAAAAAAGGTAGATACTAAACATGATGATATGCATACCCTTCTATGGCAGTTAATTCAAGCACAAGGAAACTCACACTCTACTTATATTCCATTACATTCGGGTTTTTGTTCTGATAACACTCATTTTTCTGACCAGTGCCCACAACTTCAAGATTCATCTAGGTCTTGTGCAGCTATGTTCCCAGGGCGTCTATTCCAACAAGCACCTCCCTTCAAGCAAGAACAATTCAGGCCAAATCCAAACCTCGGGTGGCAAGAACAACTCCAGTACCGACAAGAAGGAAACACAAGCTACCCCAAGCAGAATTGGTTTCAACAAGGCCAAGGTATGCAAACTTTTTATCCGTCAATATCTTAAAACAATCCTCCTCTTGCCAAATATGAACCAATCCTCGAGCATATGGTGAATGAAATGACATCCAGAAACTTCAGTTCCAACAGAAGACACAATCAGCAATTCAAGACCTACGAACTCAAGTGGGACAATTGGGGAACACCATTGGTGAGCATAAGATTCAAGGTTCTATACAATTACCATCCAAACCCATTTCCAATCTGAAGGAAAAAGGTAATTTATGTGAAATTACACTTTTTAGTGGTAAAGAAGTTTCTCTTTATACCGATTCTTTGAAACAGGTTTGTCCCCCTCTTGAAAACACTCATTCCCAACCCTAAAAGATTTCATGTAATGAAAAAAAGGGAAATCAAATTATCATTGATGATTCAAATGAATAATCCATTTCTCTTCCTTTCCCAAAAAGACTCTGTAAATCTATGAAAAATTCTGATAATGATATTGATAATGAGATAATGGATACATTTATTAAATTACATGTTAATATTCCATTGTTGGATGCAGTCAAGAAAATTCCCCATTATGCCAAATTTCTTAAAGAACATTGCACCCATATACGAAGGCTGAAGGAGAATGAGAGAGTCAACTTGGGGAGGAATGTCTCGGCCTTGATTCAACGAGTAATGCCAACCAAATGCAAGGATCCGAGCACAGTCATGATACTGTGACCCATAGGGGAGACCTTATTTTCTAATGCAATGCTAGATTTATGTGCTTCCATTAATGTAGTACCTCACTCCATGTATACTTGTCTTCTGGTTGGAGAGCTTCAACTAATAGGCATTGTTGTGAAACTTGCCAACCGGAGTACAACGCATCCAATAGGAGTGATCGAGCATGTCCTTGTATGAGTTAAGAATCTCATCCTCCCTGATGATTTCTACATTCTTGACATGGAAGATACCCGAACCCACGGTCATGCGCCTCTCATACTTGAGAGGCCATTCCTAAAAACAGAAAAGACCATCATCAACGTTCACAAAGGTATGCTTTCCATGGAATTCGGAGGAGAAAAGGTAAGTTTTAACATCCTTGAGGCTATGAAACACCCCGTT
Organism: Viscum album; assembly: GCA_963277665.1. Taxonomy (NCBI): domain Eukaryota; kingdom Viridiplantae; phylum Streptophyta; class Magnoliopsida; order Santalales; family Viscaceae; genus Viscum; species Viscum album. Next base: position 1,700,794,767 of record OY728129.1, on the reverse strand, counting down.
GAAGAGCACTCTACTCTTCATGTCTATTCGATGGAAGTTCTATCAAACGATGCACACACACACAATTCTCTCCTCATGCCAAACTCTGATTCATTTTTTTTTGTGTCACCCTTGGATTATTTGAGTTTTGATTCATGTTTTGAGTGTTTTGTGGGTTCTAAAAAGTGTAAATTTTGTTCTTTAATTGACGAGTGTGTTCATTCTGAGGTACCCATGACCATCGATGATTCTGCAAATCTCATTTCTATAGATTCTATATCTTTAGAGAATAAACATGAGTAGGTAGACAGTTTAATGGACCTCACTCCCATATATCCCGACCCTCAATCCAAAAACCACTGGTGTTGGAAATTAAACAACTTCCTTCTAATTTAAAATCTTCTTATCTTGAGGGTATTGATCAATTGCTCATCATTGTTTCCAATAACCTCCCTCAACAACAGGAATCAAAAATACTCAAACATTTGAGAGAGTGTAAAAAGGAAATAGGATGGACAATAGATGATATTCCCAGGAATAGCCCATCAATTCCTATGAACCATATAATTTTGGATGATGAGGCTAAACCTGTAAGACAATCTCAACACCGGTTGAATCCCACTCTCCTTGAAGTTGTAAAATTGGAAGTCAATAAATTACTTGTTGTGGGGATCATTTATCATATATATGGTAGTAAATGGTTAGCCCAGTGAAAATTGTGCCTAAAACTGGAATAACAGTTGTGTAAAATGAAATGCATGAATTGGTTCCAACATGTGTGAAAAATAGTTGGCAAGTCTGTATTAACTACCGTTGACTGAATCAAGCCACATGGAAGGACCACTTTCCATTAACCTTCATTGACCAAATGTTAGAACGATTGGTTGGTATGTCCCATTGTTGTTTCCTTGAGGGATATTCGGGTTATTTCTAAATCCATATAGCCCCTGAGGACCAAGAAAAGACAACATTTACCTGTCCATTTGGCACATTTGCATACAGAAGGATTCCATTCAGTCTATGTAATGCTCCTGGTACTTTTCAGCGATGTATGTTGAGTATTTTTTCTGAGTACCATGAGATTTGTATGGATGTTTTTATGGATGATTTCATGGTATATAGATCTTCTTTTTATGATTTTTTGGAACAGCTAGACTTTGTCCTCCACCGCTGCATTGAAAAAGATCTTGTTTTAAATTATAAGAAATTCCATTATATAGTTGAGAGGGGGATAGTTCTTGGGCATGTCATTTCAAATAAAGGAATTCAAATTTATAAATTTAAAATTGAATTAATTTCAACCCTTCCATATCCAAAATGTGTTCGTGAGGTGTGATCTTTCCGAGTTCATGCTGGTTTTTACCGCCGATTCATTAAAGATTTTAGTAATATTTCACTTCTATTGTCTTGGTTATTGCAAAAATATCCTGAGTTTGTGTTTGATAAAAATTGTGAAGATGCTTTCAATTCACTAAAAAAGAGTCTCACCTCACCTCCCATCATCCAACCACCAAGGTGGGATCTCCCCTTCGAGGTTATGCGTGATGCCTCTAACTTTGCAGTTGGGGCAGTTTGATCACAAAGGGCTAAAAAGTCTCATCATGTCATTATGTATGCCTCGTGTACCCTTGACCCTACCTAGGTAAACTAGAAAACCATTGAAAAAGAACTCCTTTATATTGTGTTTTCCTTAGAAATATTTTGTTCATATCTTCTTGGGTAAAAAATCATTGTCTTCTCGGATCATGTTGCCCTTCGTTTCCTACTAAAGAAACATGAAGTCGAGCCCCATCTCATTTTGTGGATGATTTTCCTCCAAGAGTTTGACCTTGAGATTGGAGATAAGAGAGGAGTGGAGAATGTGGTAGCTGACCACATTAGTAGGATTTCCCCACCATTGGACCATCATGTTGACTCACCCCTACCCATTGGATAATTATTCCCTCATGATATCCTTTGTGATGTTGTGGACCTTACCCCTGGTATGCAGACATTTTGAATTTTCTAGCAAAATATAGGGTCCCCACTAATTTCATAATTTCACAATCCTAGAGACTTAAGCATGAGTCTCTTTGGTACATTTGGGATGACCCATACTTGTGGATAATTTGTAGTGACCAAGTAGTTCGTCGGTGTGTCCCTAACCATTAGTTCACCTCTATTTTGACCTTCTGCCACACTTTGGCATGTTGGGGCCACTTTGGCTCTCAATATAAAGCTCTAAAGGTCCTTGAATCATCAATTTATTGGTCAAATTTATATAGGGATGCCCATATATTTTGCAAGTCATGTAGTCATTATCAATTCACAGGGAATATCTCTAAGAGGAATGAAATGCCCCAACAGCCCATGTTTTTTTTTGAGATCTTCAATGCATTGGGAATTTACTTCATGAGGCCTTTTCCAAATTCATTTGACCTTGTGTAAATCTTATTGGTTGTTGACTATGTATCTAAATGGGTGGAAGAAAATGCCACCAGGACCGATGACTATCGAGTGGTTGTTGATTTTGTGAGGTCCCAAATTTTTTGTTGGTTTGGTTTACCAAGATTCATCATTAGTGATCAGGGTTCACATTTTGGCAATCGAAACATGAAAACATTGCTTCGTAGGTATGGGTTTGATCATAAAGTATATACTTCATATCACTCCCAAAATAATGGTCAAGAAGAAATATAAAATTGGGAAGTTAATGAATCTTGGAAAAAATGGTACAACCCAATGAGAAAGATTGGACTTTTCACTTGGATGATAAACTTTGGGCGTACCATACATTTTTTAAAACCCCAATCGGAATGTCACCATACAAAATTGTGTTTGGAAAGACTTTTCACCTCCTAGTAGATGTAGAACATCGAGCAGATTGGGCTGTTAAACAATGTAATATGAACCTTTTAGATGCAGGTGAGCAAAGAAAGCTGCAAATTCAAGAGTTGGAAGAAATTCGACGTGATGAATATGAGAACTCCTGAATTTATAAAGGGATGACAAAGGCAATTCATGATAGCATGATTCACCAGAGGAAGTTCTATATTGGTGAGAAGTTCCTCAAGTACAATTCCAGGCTTAAGCTACACCAGGTAAGCTTTGTTTCTGATGGCTTGGTCCTTATACTATTACAGATGTTTACCCTTTTGCTGCAATAAAGATTTTGTATGAGTATAGTGGATGAAGTCTTACCATCAATGGGTAGCGACTTAAACACTTATATGAGGATTTTCTGAAAAATTTGGTGGAGGAAATCCACCTTCTCGACACATCATACCAATAAAACACACCAGGTTTTATCCTTCCTTCTCACATTCTCAATTATTTAAGTGGGGACACTGCACATTCTAGGTGTGGGGGGCAGGGAATACATTCTTGGGTTAGTTAGGAATTTTCATCGTTTTCTCCTTTCTTATCCTTTTGGCCTTCTTTATGGTATTTTAATTTTTCCCCATAAAATTTTTTGAAGTTCCATGATTTGGTGACCATAATGTGGGGAAAGTAAAAATAACATAACAAAGGATAAAAAGAATATTTGTATGAATTTAACATCAGGGGGTGATTTTCGTTTTTAGTGAATTGGTTTTCTATCAATGATATTAATGGTCTATCTATGTGAAACTGTTGATATGATTGATGCCCCTTGTGTGAGTATTTTTTGGGAAACCTGTGTCACTAATATGTCCACAAATATTTTCACCAAACCACAAAGTGTGGATATTTCTTACTTAATATAAGGTAAATATATGTTAGGTTAATATTTTTCATCTTTAAATGATATTTCCATAAGTTCGTTCCTTATCCAATCTATTTCATTATTGTACCAGATTGACCTATGCATGTGTACCTAATGTCTGACTATTGTATGCCATCAAAAAAATGGTTGTGTCTTGGGTAGGTCAAAACCACTCCTCCTCAACCTTTGATCTTGTTATAACTATTTCAATTAGTGTCGTGAGGAGATCAAACAAGGGTTGAGAGATGAGTGTGAGATTTGTTCCAATGCAACTTCTAAAAAATAAATAAATAAGGGGAGTGATCAAATGAGAAACATATGGGGATATCTAGGTCGAGAGCTTATGGTTTGACTAATTGGAATGCTTATGTGGGTGGGTCATGAAATATGATTGAAAAGGATGCACGGTAGGTTCAGTGGAAAAAATCATTTAAGGTGAAAAATGTTAAAATAACCTATATTTATTAGATAGCAAGTGGCAAGAATATCATGTAATAGTTTGCACACACAAACATGGAGAGTTAGTGTCATGGTTGGATTCTGAATTGCTTGCTCAATTTAGTATCATGAATCTTTTTGAATTTCACTATGATATGATTTATGAGACATCTTTTTTCTATTTTCACTAGGAATAACTCCTTGGTGTGGTTCTTTCATTGATAACATTACTTTAATAAAAATTTCCTCAAATGTTAAATCTTCATGATTTTGGGAATATATATGTGCATCATTTTATTTGGATACATGAATTTTCCCAGGAGTGAAAATGTTTAGGTGTTGGGGTGTGATCGTACCACGATTCACTGTTTTATTCCACCCTTACACCAATGTTTTAAACTAGTTTTGTAATGAATATTACAAATATAATAATAAATTTCACTTTATGTTTGAATCAATTAATTAATGTTAATAAATATTAGAATATTAAATGTTACATGTTTTTATTATATCAATGTAGAAAGAGATTATTTGGAGGGACCTTGGTGAAGTGGAAGAAAATGGGCCAAAATTGCATGGATCCATGAAGACATTACCACTGTTGTGCTTGTATGGAAAATTAAGTGCATCAAAATGGGCTCCTATTTTGTGTACTGGTGAAAAGTATAATTTTCTACAACTCTTATGAAGGAATCCAAGCCCAATTCAGCTGTCAGGGTGCCAAATCAAACTAATCTGTCCAAGGAATCAAATTTGCATGAAGTCAAATGTGGTGTTTTGTAATATGTCCATATCTCCATATCCACTTGTCCAATTGATGCCAACCATTTTGGGGAGATAGTCAAGAAGTTGGGATACAACTTTCCAGTTTTTTCAAAAGGGATACTCGGGTTTCTGTTGGTCTAATGGTGTGGTACAACTGGATTGAATAAATCTATGTGCCCCAAACCACCTTCCAATGTTTCTATAAAATGTCACCTTGGGCACCCCATTTGGTAGTTCGGCCAGGAGGCAAGGTGATTCCATTTTGGAGTCCCCATGGAGTCTTCTAAACTTCCCTAGATGTTCTGGTGGCTATGTAAAGTTCTACACCAATATCTTTCTCTTCCTCCACTCCCATGGGTTTCTAAACCCCTTGTGATCACCCGGGGAGGAACATGATGTAATCCCAAGCTATATTTTTGTATTATATTGAATTATATTTTTAATTCCAGGTTATATGTTGTTTTCTTCATCATCTATTTTAATTTTATTGAGTTACATACTGGTATGTCATGCTCAACTCATATGATCATGTTTGGGGGTACCCATTCATGTGATGTTTCACACATCGTTCACCACTTCCTTTTCCCCCTTTCAATTGCGGTGTTTGTGTGGTTCATATTGGTCAATTGAACTCACATAAGCACTGTCAAGGCCAAGTAAATTTATTTCATGGCATCGCTAAGAAATAACATACAAACCTATATAGTGCATCGAGTTCTTCGTTTGTTTCCTTGGTGAGTTTCGGTTATGAAGTAAAACACAAATCACCCAATCATCGGCGGTGTCTGGTGAATCATTGTGTATTTTCAACTGAAACCTAGGTGGTATCCTAGTATAAACAATGTAAAATTCTGGTTAAAGGTGTTATAAACCAGGGATTAAAAGATCATAACCCTATATTATGACGCGATAAAGTATTAACATCATGAGAGTACCCCGGGTTGATCACACTTAATTAATTCTGTTAATCTCTACATTGTTTTATCGCTTTCATTTTCTATTTTCATCTTTCATCATCAATCCCCCATGTTTTACAAAAACATCATTCACATTCTACTTTCATAATCAAAACCCACTATTTAATTTCATAATCTAAGGCTCGGTCGAGAGACGACCCAGGGTTGCTGCTATACTGCAGATATTCAAGTAAAAATTAAACAACTAATTTGACGTACTCGACGATGCGATCACCCACCATTAGAGTGATATAACATTTATTGGAAAGAAAAAAGACCAAATTCAATCCCACCACAAAGAAACTAAAAACAAGTATAACTAGAAAGGATAAAAGGGGAATACTATTGAGGTAAACATAGGAACACACCTTAGCCATTAGAGATCACTAAGCTCTACCCAATCCTGGTCCGTTTAAGACTTTATCAAAACTTCAATCATCTACATATGACATGACATGTGTTGAAAAATATGATATATGGGTGAGTATAAAAATATATAGTAGGACATTTTGAAATCACAAAACATATAACATCCAGAATAACAGTCAGCTCATCATAGGTATATGAACACAAAACATATAACTAGAAAATATTGATATACTCAACAAAGACACATAGTCTCTAGGTAAAGTCACAAATGCATTTCTACTCAATCATTCCTTCTAGAATTTTCCACATATAACTTCTTCAAGAGAACACACTCCCCGACTCAGGTAGCACTGATCGCATCCTCTCGAGATGTTGTTCTTGTCAGGTTTCTATATATGAAGTTCACAGTAGAGGATAGAAGATAAAAATACATATATGAGGATCATAACCAACACCATGGGGTATACCAAAAACTCAATATAAAATAACCTACTATGTATAGGATCTAAGTTCATATAGAATTGATCATGAAGATACAAAAAAACACATAGGGAAAGATGATGATAGAGGAACCCACTATAGTCCTCACTGAAAAGTTACAAAAACTCTTTTAAAGACTATATTTGCTCTGAATGGATAACAATTATATGTATTGGACCTGAATCTATACTAACCCTTAGGGAATGGATCAAGGGAACACACCCTAATAAAACGTTTCCAAGATGAAGAGGAAAAGGGATCCATGAATTATTCAATAGAGTACGTTCAATATACTACTGGTACACAACAGGTACCTTTGGAACCGGGTCCTACTTGTGTATCACTTCCCATGCCCATTTCTGTTTCAGAGTACACGGTGCTTCTGATCACATGTACTCCTGGAAATTTTGGGGCTTTAGTACATGGAATGTCCAAGCCCATATACTCATGGTTGTGTTTGTGCCCATGTACATGGTATTTTCAAGCCCATGTACACTTATTGCTATCCACATACCCTCTAAGGTACGTTCCTAGCATCCAGGTCAGGGTTACATTTTATGTGATAGTTTTCACATGGCTTTTCATATTTATCTTCTTCGCAAAACCCCAGTACCGGAAAAAAGGATCCCACATATTGTGAGTTCCCAAAATACACACCTTGTATATTAGGATTTCCAAAATTCTGTTGGTTCTTAATGAGTATTGCTAAATCCATTATCTCTGTTATAAATTGCACTAATGAAACTCATATTTGGTGTTTTACCGACCTTTTCATGGATGATGCCTTGATTTCAGCTTCTAATTAACTAGAAATCACCACCCAATGTTATGATTCGTCGTATGTCCAAATACCCAAACACTAATGCCTCTTATCTGATCTAATCCAACATTCATTTCATTACATATTGACCTATCATTGATACTAAACATTTATTTATGGTGTCAATTCATAACACCAAGAAGCTGGGGTGCAATAATTGATTATCTTCTATTTTTTTGAACAACTGGATGAAACGAATATTAGTGATTAATGCATAGATATTAGTGAGAGGAATATAAGAAACATGAAAAATAGGAATGAACATTTTCCATGTTTAGTTTTTCTTAATCCATTTCCATTAGAACAACAAATGAAGATCAAAAATAAGTAGACAATTCTCTTAATAAACCCAGTAGATATTCTTGTTCCCACAATATGATCGATCTATGAATAAATCCATTGGTAGATTGATTAGATTTCATCATAGAAATAAAAAACTTGAAAAAAAACCCAAAAAAACATCCTACTTCGATTTGGATCAATCACTAGGGAAGAATGATTTTTTTCGTTGTCATTGGTGATATCATTGAAATATATCACACACTGATCGATGATCCATGATCCGATCTGATGTCACCTATCAAGATATCCTCCAATGATCTCTAATAACACCTCTCAATTTTCAAGGTTAGGCTACTAACCTAAAAAATTAGACATAGAACAATTTATATATATGAAACCCATGTCATCAAAAATTAATTAAATTAATTAATTTATTCAATTAATTTATTTAAACACCAGTCTAAAACCACACCCTGCCTAAGCCCCTGACACATTCCAAGGTTATATCATGCTTATGAAAAAACATATTCTATGAGCACAATGATTGAATCTGGATTCTATTTCAAGTCTATGTTTATAATTTATCCCATTTTTCAAAAATATTGTGCACAAGTGATATTATTATATTCAATATATATGAAAACAATTGGGCACATTGGGCCAGAGAATCTCACGTCCTCTCAATGCACATCTCTGACAATAATCCGAACAATATTCCGAAAAAATCATAGATAAGTCAAAGACTTCAAAATTAAAATAGGTTGTTTGATTCTCATATGTGTTTAAATTATAAAAACTCTAAAATTATAATGAAAAATGTGAATAGATCTTACTCTATATGTTTTTTATTCCTTCAAGTCATAGAAAAATAAAGGGATAACTAGTGTTGTTATTTTACATAGAATAAAAATAAGGGAGGAATATGACTATACATATAACAGGATATTCATTGGAGTCAATGTGAAAAAAAATTACATTTGTAAGATCATACAAAGGATCTTACATGTGCACTGAAAATGGTGACGAATAATGAGATGGTGATAAGAGAATATATAGGCATGTCTACTATGAATCATATTTATATTGATAAAATGATAGCACGAGAATGTTGTGAACTATTGTAGTAGTTTTGAAATTTTTTTAGGTAGCCCATTTGTTACTAAAGACGAGGAATAAGATCATTCATTTTTTCTAGGAGGGGCACTGGAGATCCATTGCGGATGAACTTCACAAGGTGTAGGCCAAATTATATATATAATTATGATAGTAGAATATAAGGATATATCTTGCATTATAACTGGTTAGTACAAAGATGACATGTTCAAGATCATTTATTTTTTATGATTTAGTTGATAATTAAATGTAAGTTGAGTATGTCATATAATAACCATGTGTCACCGGGGAATTTTTCATCCATATGGAGGCCAACCTCATCAAAAATTCATGATGTTCTTTTTTTATGATTTTTTATTAATATCTGCATTAATATTTTCTAATTAAATGATAGACAAATAGAAAAATCCTTTCACATAATAAATGAATATTTGATGGTGGGAGAAAAGTAAAAAATTGTTTAAATGTATTTAAACACTTATTCCCCCCTCCCCCAGCCATAGTCTTTTCAGGTCCCTTTATAATAATATTAATTGGAATCAAGTAAAAAACACACAGGTTTTTGAGTCACAATTTTTTCTTCTCTTTTAATTTATTATTTTAATTTTCAAATGTAATTATAGAGTGAAAAAATAGAGGATAATTTAAAATTTCTAATCATAATTTACTTTCTTCAAATATAATGATGAATAAAATGAATAAACACATAAAAATGATAATAGGTATATCCCTTATATCAGATTAGGAAATGAAATTCTATTCCTATGACTCCAATACTAATGAAGAAAGATCAAGAATGGATGAAGAGATTTTATTTATACTCACTACTAAGTATATATACAATCAATCTACATCAGACATCTCAGATCATCATTATGATGAAAATATAGTAACTCGTATTTCATATTACATTTATCGTATGTATTATCTGAGCATAGGATGGAAAGATCACATGATTGACGATTCATATGATAAGTTATTCATTGCATTAAAAATTATTCTAGATAATAATTCAAATTATCCAGAGATGTTTTGAGGTTATTCTCAAATAATATAGAAGGATATTTCCTACCATGAAGTGAAATCAAATAAAAGAAAGGAATCACTAACACAAAATTAGAGGATGATTGTGGATCTCAGTAAACAATGTAATGTCAAAAGTTCTAGAATCAAATATCTTGAAGAATATTTCTCCAAAGATGGAAAATGACTGGTTTCAAGAAATCAAAAGATATTGAGAATTAAGTTCAGTAAACAAATTATGTTCCTAAAAATTAAGTTAAATAGATGATAAAGACTTGAGATGATAGAATTACAATAATGGTGAATGGGAAATAAATTCTCGACATGAGACGCTTTTATCTTGAACTTAAATTGAAAAATATAAAAAAATCAATCCATTTATTAATAAAAAGATAAAAATGTAACTAATAAAACAAAAAAAAGGGTCCCTATATTAAAAGGCCTCTATTAGGTATTGATAAAAAACCGAGATCATTTAATGATAAGTATAAATTAGTCTGAGAGAAAATGGTATCATCAATATCATAAAATATTATTTGTATTAATAATAGTTTTAGTCACAATGTTGGTAAAAATATAAAATTTATATATTCAGGGATTGGGAAACGTATTGAGGTGATATATACATAGAAATAGGGAGTATGAAAAGTTATTCCATATATAAAACCTATAAAATGGGAGAAATTGTTAAAATTATCTTAGAATTAAAACTGGACACCACATTTCTCAGGGAAGAAAATGGTTCGGGTGATATTGTTTATACTGTAATGGGATATAGAATTAATATTTTTGTTTTTGGCCTAATTTTTAAACTACTAATAGAAATAATAATACAATAGTTAGGGACTAAGCTTGAGAAAAGGAAATAATACATCCTTATGAATAAATTGAAAAATAATTGAAATTAATACTTCCAATAATAATTTAATAACAATATGTTAGTAATAATTAGGTTATATTAAGGAGAGATGTGTAGTTGTTAATAATCGTAATATTTCATAGATTGAAGATAAACCAAGAGGGAAATGCTGTATTTATTTTATAAAAATGGGACACATCATTGACAATTGTAAACAATCCATGATTGTAAAATCTGAAAGAAACAAGCTGAAACATAATGATATGGGAGTCTAAAAAAGAAATTAAAGGACAAAATAGGTAAAAATAACACCTAATAAGTTATATGTAAATGTCATGAAATCTCACAACATACCAAGTGTATGATTAGAATTCAGGTTAAATGATTTAGAGAAGGAAATATAAATGGAATCCCAAGATATGGTAGGATTCAATAGGAAAGAACACTTTCTATATGAAGAAGACATTAAATTTCATGAATGTTTTTTAAAAGGTTATAACATAATATCTCGTGAGAAACTATGTGGGAGGTTTAAGATAGTTGGAAAAAATCAAAAAAGTCATAACAATTATACCAGAACATGAATTAATATTAAATAATATAGATATTTCACCAGGTGATTTATATACCATAATAGATCATGTAAATATAATATCACACATAAAGAAAGAATAATGGTATTCGATCTTACCAAGATTTTCTGGAGAACTTGAAATTAATTCATAATAATATAATCCATATATGGAGTTGAAAAGGAAAGAGTTTCATATTTGAGAGAAATTCTCTTCTTCATTTCCCTTACTAAGCATCAAATGATATTCAACATTATTACATTATCATTTGTTTTGTATTTTTATGCAAATAATGAATGAAATCAAAGTTGTTTCATGTTATCAGATTGAAAAAAAAGAAGAAAAATAATCTCTAATAATTATTCTAGATCTAAAAATAACACCATATTGTTTTCATTTATCTTTTGGAATTCTATCCAACATCTATATAGAATGTCTACCTTTATGAGGTAAATAAGAAGATCATCCCATAAGGGGGAGTTTCTTGAGAGGATACTAGAAAGGATAAATTTATATGAATTTGAATTCTTTAAGATTCTTATAATTTTTTCATTAAAATTTATGTATTAATACTCTCTCAACCATGGATTTTTATGAAATGGTTCAGATATTAAGGGGTGAGTTGACTTTATAAATTACTTTTAAATAATAAATTTATAAAGACCTTAGGGAGGATTTTTAGAACCGGCTACTTGTACGATAAGTTTTTGGACATGTGTGTTGAGATGTGTTCAAGAGAACAAGTTATTATTACAAATAATATAATATTATCAATTAAAATCATTTCATTCAGCCTATAGATATATGAACTTCCACTAAATCAGTTAAGTTAATTAGTATCATTTGGAATCATTATCTATTGATCAATAGATATCATTGTTATCTATAAAAAACCCTCTTATTTTTCTACACCAATAATGGATGATGTAAACATAGAATAGATTGATTAATTGTATGTTTCTTAAGAAACAATTATGTCATCCTCTCTAGAGAAACTTTGAATTTATTATCAATACGGTGTTGAGAAAAAAATGAATGAAGTTAGGGGAAATTGGGGGACATGATGTTTGTTACCATATATTGACATATAATATTTTACTGTGGGTATTTATAATAAATACAAAGGGAGATATTTGTAAACCAAATTTTTATATGTTTCATCTTTTTTTCAGTAATAAAGAAACTATATTTGATGAAAATATGTTGATGAAGGTATTTCCTTGAAGTTGTTTGGAATTATCTAAACATGTTGATAAGAATATAGAGTTTATATGTCTAGGATCAAATATGTTTTTAACTAAGAAAAATAAATGATATCTTTTTATGAATCTCAAATCATGGAAGTATCTAGAAAAATATATGAGTTACTACCATTTAATGGAAAAGGAGAATCTAATGAGATGATACTACTAGAAAATATCATGAAGATCCATTCACATGGAAAAGAAGTTTGAAATTCAGTATTAAGAATCCCAAAAGATGATTTGAAAGGGATTTTAGTTTGATGGAGTGATGTCTAGAATATATAGGCTCAATGGTGCCAAAGTTTTACAAATAAAATTCAATGTATGAGACATTATACATCTTTGAAACTATGATTTAGGATCTTTATAGGTTTCATTGGACACTAAAAAATGAAAAACTATGGCTTCATTGGTTTCATTTTAACATTATGTATGTATCATCTAGGATATTTTTATGGGTGATTTGAAGCTGTGAAACGGTCATTTCTAGAAGTATCAAATTCCATAATGGTTATTTGGATACTATTTAAATTTAATCTCTAGTTTTCCAAGGGTCTTCACCACTGGACAGAGAACTATGTTAAGGTCACTCAATCTATGTGTAAGGTTCATCGTAAGGGTAACCTTCATCTAAGTAAAGGTGATTAAATGGATGTATTATGATATTTTCCAAAGAAAACAATTTTGTAAAATGGATCTAAATCAAAGTATAATTGTTGTGTTCACCAAAAATCAAATATAAAAATCATGTGAATGTATTTTAATACAAGCATGGTTAATTGTTTCACCCCACAAAGTAGCCTGAAATTTCGTAATGAGAAGTTTATGTATAGTTAAAAAATATTAATAGAAATATAATGTTTCCTATACTACAGTAAATCTGTTGATCATAATTAAATGGGAAATGATTATCACTATACTATGTAAATAAACATTTCATATGAGATTCTTGAAAATGAGGAATAATTAGTCTCTTTGTGAAAAACTAAAAACACAGCAAAATCAATCTTTCTACACAAATGTATTCTATATAAGACCGCACCAAACCATAAATAAAAATAAATATTCCAATGATCTAATCTAACATGAATATATCTCTTTAAATGAATTTTGGGACATTACAACTGAAAAAGAATGTTTTGAGTGATGAGAAATGTTTGTTTTGTACTTCTCTATATCATATTGTAGATTATACTGATGATTAACTTAAAATATATGTAATTGAGGTCTATTTAAGAGTTTTTTTAATCTTACATATTTTTATTAAAGCCTTATAATTATTATTACATATAACGAGAATCATCATGATCATAATGAAGTAAATGTTATTAAAAATATTTATAAAAATTTTGACTCTTTGTTATTGGATACCATCTTTGCATCTCTGATTTTTAAAAATGTAAATGAAATAATTATATTTTTTAATCAGAGATGTAAGAATAAAATAAAAGTATTGAACATATAGTGTAGGTTGTTAAATTTCTAGTTGGTATATCTGATTTATATCTTCCCATTCTCTCATCACTAGAATTATAAAATTATCACTATATTATGGATATAAATAAAACATTTATTTATTTATTTATTTTAAAAAGGAATTAATTTACTTCATGATTAAGAATAAAAATATATCTATATACATGAATAACAATTTTTATAGCATTTGAAATTTGTTTAATAGTTTATATTTTATAGAAAAAGGATGATTCAATTTATGACATTCAACCTAATAATGTTGTGGTTAATGAATCTGACACAACATACCATTGGAATTGTAACCTTGGACTTACAAAGGATAAACACATCGACAATCTTAACTAACATGGATTATTGGAGTCCTTTTATTGTGAATTATCTGGTATAGAAAAATATTACTTATCAGAATAAACAGCCAAATAAAACTATTGTGTTGTAAATAAGAATTATCTAGTAAGTTATTCATCATATTATATATTGATATATGTGATCCAATGGGAACACAATCTGTTGTTGGATAAAATTACTTCATAAATTTTATTAATTATTGCAGTCGGTATAGTTTTTTTTTACTTATGAATCATATGTTTGAAATTTTTGAAATTTTTAGAGAATTTAAAAATGAAGTGTAAAATCATATTAGAGACAGTACTAAGATACTTTGACTGAATAAACGTGGTGAGTAATTGAGAAAAGAATTAATTTTTTATCTTAAATATTGTGGAATTATATCAAAAATTTGTCCTCAAAGAATTATAATGTTGTGTAATATAACAAATACAATGGATGATAACTTATTAACATTTTTTAGTTTATGATGAGTCAATCTGACACACCTATATTGTTTGGGGTTTATTCTAATAAAACCAATACATTTACACTTAAGAACATTACATATAAAATTACTGATAATATTCTATATGATATATGAACTAAGAACTATCATTACTCATCTTTTAGGAGGATTTTGAGTAGCATTTCATATGTATATGTTTTGGATTTAGATAAAATATTCACTAAATATTAAAAAAGATTATTTATTTGATATCCCATGGAAAAGATTGGTTATTATTTTTATAATCCATTAAAAAAATATTTTTTAAATAATGATTATTATCTAATGTGAAAAATAATTTTTCACAATTAAATAAGTTATCATATAATTTCACTTAATGAATTTCAAGACAAGAAAATAGGAATTGTTTTTGAGATATAATATAACATTGCACTAAAAGAATTTTTTGAAACTAAACATAATCTAATATCATAAAAATATTTAATTAATTATATAAATTATTAATAAATTTGGGGAAGTGGAGTTTTAATATCAAATAATAATGAATTTTAGTTTTTATAAGATGAACGTACTATCTATCAAGGGGCCCTCAAGTGTTTTTATTAGAAGAAATATTTAGAGTCCCTGATATCTAAAAAGGAATCCATATAGAAAAATAAACTATGAAACATGTTTTATCCATATAAATGTGTATATTCCATTTGGTTGAAGTGGATTTTATAATACAAAATAGGTATATATGGTAGATAATCTACTTATATGGTCTAATTAGTTGAGAATTTTAATAAATAAATTCATGTTATTGGTAGTGAAAACCCTTTCTAACCATTAGACGTGGTAAAGTAAATTTAAATTTTATATTATATTTCATATTTATATAAATATAAAAACATTTAAGTTGAGACCTAAGAGGGTTTCCATAAATAAATTCAATTATATGTTTTATATATAATAGAACATCATGGATTTAATGATCCTAATAAAACTGAAAAGTTTCAAATATTTATAGGATTAATTTTTATATTGAAAAAATATTATAGTCATTGGAATATCCATATTAATAATGTATTTAATGAGTTTTATTTCATCATGAATAGATATAAATAATGTATATAAAAGTGAGATAGTGGAAGCACTGTTAAATTTTGGTTAATGTATCTTGACGATACACTACTAATCTTAAATAATTTACCAAATTTAAATTTTTATATTCATTTTTTGGAATATAAATTCAATAAAAGGTATGAGATAACACAAATATGTACTATGTGTGATGAAGAACAAGTTTATAACATAAATCCTTCAAATACTATGTTATGAAATTTATATTGGTAAAATAAAAAAGTTGTTAAGCATGGTGACATATAAGAGAGTGTATTTTCTAATATTAAATATTGTGTTACTTTTTAAGATGTAATCTTCATCAATTTATATATAATATAAACACATTAATTGATATATTTGTGAATGTATAATAATATCTTTTAACTATGGCATGGTATTTACTTAACCAAAGGTCATGTTTTTTATCACAACTAGGTATTAACAATTTTATATTAATGAATGTCACTAGATTTAGAGTGAGAATGACCTAAATTACTTAACTAGTACTAAGGATGATTTTTAGTCTATTAGTTGGAGTAAAATCTAATTATAATATGCTATATAACTCTATATTCCAAACTGATAACGAACATTCAATATTTTAGTCTAGGTTTGTATTCACCCTAAATAGAGGAGAATAATGATATAAAAGTTCTATGTTTTCTTCCATGGGTAACACTATAAGGGAAACATATTACATCATTTCATCAAAGCTATAAAGAAAGGGACATAATTGATTAATAATTTGATTAGTAGATTTAGAAAAAATTTATCAGTATTAGGTTCTTTTCATTTCTAAAGGTAAGAATGTACAATTATATCCAATTGATTATAAAATAAAAAAATGAACATTTAAAATGTAAAAATGATAAGGAATTATTATTTATTCTATATTTTTTACACCAATATTACATAGTAATATTTTATGTCATTAGTGAACTAGATTTAAAAACAACAATAAATTCTCATAATAATAAATTTTTACTCAAAACATTAATTCCCTCTTATGGGTATTCTATTGATAGATACAGATATATATATCAATGATTTGGAATGATCATTTAAAGACTCATAATGATGTGAGGATCTTTTATTCCATCAACATACACATCATATTATGCGAATTTTTCATCTTTTTTTAGATTATACAATCTTATATATTAGTTGATTTTAAAAACCTAATTTATATCAAAAAAAATCATCATGATGAGTAAAATCTATAAAAATGGAGATAAAAATTATACAAATTATAAATTCAATATATTTTTACATATAAATTCATGAAATTAGTAATTCATCCTTAGATTTCCAAGGGTTGTTATATGAACTATATAATTTGTTTTTTGTTTGTGTATAGAGATCCATGTATCCCTCTCTATATAAAGTGGAGGGTATTTCCCATGGTGTTTATTGAACTGTTAGATCCCTTAGATTAAATGGTATCCAATGTGATCACTATCCCTATAATGGTGTATGAATTATACTTGGAATATTTTATCTAGATCATTGGTCAAGAATGTTTGATGGAAGATATGAGATAATTTTTTTGATTTGAACCAATTCACAGAGGCCTCCTAATTATATAATCACGCAATATTGAGGGTTAAGATTCTAATATTCAACTAAAACCCTAGGATATTCATGTAAATTAATGGGGGTTTCCTAGTTTCACCTTCTGAATGGATAATATTTATATGTGTGTATGAGGCTATCAGGAAAGATCAATTGGGATTTGGATCTTTTTGACATTCCAAACATGATAAGATTTTATTTATAACATTTTCATAAATTTTTATCTATTTTTAATTTTTTTATTAAACTTTTGCTCATTGTATCGTATTAATGATATGGGATTCACATATTCATAATGTATACATTTCATAAAAATGATGTAGAAACAGAGACACAATGTAGACTTATCATAGTAAGGATGTGGCCCTTCCATGGTGATTATGTTAAAATTTCATGTTAAAAAATACAATTTTAATGAAAATGAAATATAATTTTAATAGTTATAAAGTGGATTTATGATAATGGTGACATGAACTTGGAATATAGATTATTTGGACTTGTCATAGAGGAGAATTAGACTTATCATTGTGATATGTAACTATTGTTAAATGTTGATTGTGGTTGACACTAGGATCAAGTTTTTTTATTCAATATATAATAGAATAAAATCTACTTATAGGTCTAATTTTTCATAGGATGACTATATTAATGGTCTGGAACCCATTATCGTGTCCCTTTTCTTGTAAATAGTTATGGGTTTGACGTAAATTATCCATTGAGGTGAGGCTTAAATAATGGAATAACAGTTTATTTTATATAAATCTAATATGTGTAGTAGTTGTGGGACCTATTCTGTTATATATATTATTATATTATGATATTTGAGACATTTATTATCTCTCACACTTATATATAAGATTTTAGAGGGAGAATATGGTGATTTTGTCAGAATACCCAGCTACTATTTATATATATAACTGAATGGTAACCAAAATCATATGAGGGAGAATTATTTTAAGGACACATTGAATGTCTAGGTTTTTTGGAATTGTTTTACCACATTTAGTAGCATAGGGTCAACCATAAGAATGGTCTAATGGTTGGTTGTTTGATTCCATACAAATAAGATGTAAATATTATATAATTTTATAAAATAATATTTTGTGGTGCGTGATCACCCAAGAGGTTTTATTAATAATCTTGGGTGAAATAAAATTAATAAAAAATTCTACAAAATTAATGTAGTAAGTTTAAGTTGAGGTCTATCCCATAGGGAAAATTTTATAAATTATATAGAATGTTAAAAGTGATTGGTAAAATAATAACTGATAAAGAATAAATTTTATTTAAGATTAATTAGTTAAGACATGTCAAGAATTATAAATCAAGGATCATGTCACTAGTGAAGTAAGGATTTTATAGTAATAAATATTTTTCAAAATTGGATCGAAGTGCGCCTCCTCTTCATGGACTCAAATTCTGAACTAATGATACCACTTTCCCCTCTATGTTACTCTGTTTAGTCAATTATTTTGGTACCAAGAACCGTTTATAATCATGACTATTTTAATCCATACATTTATTTTTATATGAAAATTAGTGGTTTGTAAATACATTTATTATTCATATCCTTCCTCAAACTACCATATTCATTTTATTAAGATGTGAACAATATAAAAAATAACAATGAAATTAAAAACCCCCATTAAAATTATCATAAAAGTCTCCTACAATTGGTTCAATCCTCAATAATTGTATGCTTGGAAATAGAAAAACTAGACCCACATTCTAGTAAAGTGGTGATAAGGAAATGAAAATATACATAAGAAGTTTCACCTCATAGTAGCATAAGTACTCTAAGTCTATGCTCCAATCATTGGTAAAATCCAAGTCTTTCTGGGCCTTCCTTGCACAACAACTTGCTCCCTCTATTGAATCTAATTAGTAGTTTATATTTTGTTGAGTGCTAAATGTTTTGGGATAAAATCAAGATCCCATAGAGGAAGGTGATTCCTCACATGAATATCTTCTAAAAAGTCCCCCAAATAACATCATATAGAAATGTACAACCTCAAATATTAGTGTATTTGAAATTGTTGTGGAATAAACCTTATGGAATGGAAAGAAACCCATATATAACAGCCTTCATCACATGTATATTCTTATTATATATATGTACATGGATTTATTGTATCCTTCATACCATGTTTTCGACTTATTTTTTCTTAATTACCACATAATTTCAATTTAAAGCACCCTTATGGAATCGATCAAATCTCTATGTCATTACTAATTTAATTTCTCTAAACCCACTTTCACACAATTTTGTAGCCAAACCCCATGCACTATAGCCTTATTATGGTCATATTTAACACTTAAATCCCTGGAAAAGTCACAGAGATGATGGTCCAACCTCATTGTTTCAAATCCTTGGGCAACAACACTATGAAATAGTGGAAAGACCATGATGAAACCTCTAGTTCATTGTTTCAAGCTCCCTGGTCACTACACTACATAGCCATGGCTACAATGTAGTGATGAACTAAAATCTAGAGGCATATGAGATCCCTTCTCAACTTCCATGATGGGTCTATGATGTAGCAGTGATGATGAAACATGTATTCCTAAGGGAGGTTCTATAAGAATGAGAATGAGTTGACACCATTTTTGTAAGTTGAACAGTACCCAAGTGAAGTAGTCATCCCACATAAAATATTCTATAGGAATTCCTCCACTATATAATTGATTTTTTCCTCAATATAAAATCAATTCCAATGAGGGTTAGAGGACCCCTAATGTCATCATGCATATCCCCACACCAGTGAATCCTTTCTCTTGCCAACTCACTAACCATCCTCATGTATGTTAGTGAAATCTGGTTCCATTCGTGATCTAAGTGTGACATTTCAAGCCTCATGATGTATGTGTTCACCCCTCCCTAGGTGCATCTTAATGGACTATGACTCATAGGGTGTTCAGGTGGATTTCTCCCATTGGATTAGGGCGTCCTATGTTGGCCCTAATTTTAACAACCTAATAGAAAAATACTACCTAAGAATAAAAAACTGAAAAAATAAAATCTAATTTGTTTTCCATTTATAAAACAAACAAACTCACAAATGATCATTAATAATTAATAAATTGGCATAAACAATTAAAAAATGACATTTTTAAATTAAAATTTCAAAACTTATCATTGATAAATATTAGAGCATCAAATCCCCCACACTTAAACCATGTTTTTTCTCAAACATTTACCTCCACCAAAAATGTTAATGGATCCCCCATGCTACAACTATTTATAATTAAAAATCAATGAAATCATGAAAAAATAAATGGGGTATAGATAAATTCCATGTGTCGCATAGGACAAATGAAACAAACTCCTCACAGAAAAATAATGTATTTTATCTTTTCTCGGGAAAAAAGGATAGGACTTCTCCATTTTTTCAATTCAAGCAACTTGATTCATCATTAATAAACATACCATGTAGTTAATTAATTTTCTTTTTTTATTCACTCAAAGCTCAAGGTAAAAATTAAACGGTGTTTTTATCAAACGATAATTAAATATACCACAATTATGAAATTGAAATGGACCTACATTATCCTATTTTAAAATAAAAAAACCTATAAAAAATGTGGTATTTTCAAATTAAGATTGTATGACTCTCCGGTTTAATGATGGTATGTAATTGATGAATGGAATAATTAAATCTTGGAAAGGGTGTTTATCTCTAAAATATAATGTATGATTATCAATGTAAAGTCTAATGAAATTATCCTCTTATGAATTACATCATCCCCAAATCCCAATCCCCCATTAGAGGCCATGAATAAAAAAATCAGGCTGAATTAATTACCATACGTATTTCTTTTATTTATTTTGATTTAATTTTTGGAAATTTTATCTTAGACAAGCCAGACATCCACCACACAATACCAAATTGTATTGACCCGAACTGTTGTAAATAAAATTACCCTAGAGATTTAATTAAATGTCTTATTATGTAATATGGTTAAAGAGAACACATGAACTTATTTGATTTTATAATATAATATCTAATTTAAATGGCATTCAATCATCATTACTATTGGTAATATAGTCATTGAATAGTGATAACATGATTACTATAAGTATAGGGTTTTAATAAATCCAATTGACAGGGAAAAAGGAAGTGATGGAATCAACCAGTAGAATCATACCCTATGAAGCCCATTTATCAGAGATTTTGATGGAGATATCATCACTAGTATTTTAACATGACAAAACCCCAGATCATACCCACCAACTAAAGCATGATAGAAATAATTTATGGGAGAATTTGATGCTCATCAAGATCATGGCCCAGACCATGTTGTTGAACCACCCAATGAAAGTCTCACAATTGCGAACCATACCCTTAGGGTGTTTCCAGGTGTATTAAAGGGATATGTATCAAGACCCTAAAAATAAGATTATGTACATTATTTTTTATAGAATAATGCATAGATTTTCATGAAATTATTATTACATTATAAATGATATTTATTTTGATACAATAAAACAGAAATGGTATTTTTGTATTATATTCAAATTAAAGTAAGGAATTTATTTTTATGAATTAATTAATTTTAGAAATATATAATATTTTGATAAAATTTTATTGTTAGATAATTTTAAACAAATATAAATGATTATATAATTTTTATGAAGTCAAATATAATTTTTACAAGTGTTCGAAAACTGTTAATGTCAAAAAACCCAATATTTATAAATAAATGTCTATTATTATTGAAAAATACATATAATTAAAAAAATATTTAGATTAAATTAATATTTTTATTATAATCCGAGCATTTAAATTATCCAATAGTGAATTTTTTATAATTTTCAGATACAGTCGAATTTTTGGGTAAAAATTAAATACTATATAAATATAAATTCGATATTATGACAACATAATTATCAAAAATTGATGTAAAAAATATTATAAAGGGTATAAGAAACCAAATATTTGTTTTACCTTTAATTTAATTAAATTTTAAGTCCATATTATCAATTTTATAAATCCATTATGAATCATCCAAAACCATTAAAATATTTTACATTTTTAAATTCAATTCATTAAGAGTATGATTCAATTCCACATAAGAAGGAATATTATTTTATTAAGTTTGTCACTTAGAGATATAAAATAATGAAAACCACTCCCATTTTTCTGAAACACTGGGGAAAACCATGTTAAGGGTTTTTTTGGTTATTTTATTATATAGAGTCCTGCACCAGAGTTTGAGAAATAAAAAATAATTCCCAACTCATTTACCTTAAAATCCCACCCAATATCCCACTTATATTCAAAAGAAATTCTTGTAGGAATCCATACTCTTAAATACCCTCTCTAGAGTCCTCCCATGGTTCCCCTATGCTCTCAATAAGCTCCTCTAAATCAATTAGAGTATCACATTCAAGTAAGGGATCATTTCCTTCTATTTTTATTAATGTTTCATTATTGATAGACTGAATAATATATAAAATTTTATTATTGAAAAAATTTTAATGTAAAAGTGAGAAACCATGGGTTGAACCTCAAAAATATATCACAAAGTAATTAAATGACAATTTAAGACTCCAAAATTTAACCACCTTAAATATATTCAATGAAATATTTCATACCTAGTTATGTGGTTCATCTATTATGAGATCTTCAAACTGAAACACCATATTTTTTAAAGACTGGATGTGCTCCTATATGTTGGTTTTTCCATTGTTCAATCCCCTTACTGAAATCAGATCCTTCTATTCATTCCCAAAACACTGCTCCACATTGGGGTCCACCCTCAAAGGCAAACCCTCATCCTATCGTCTTATTCTTTTGTTTCATTAATTAATAACACATGTTCAACAATTTCCTCATCTGATATCTAAGATGATATAAGGATTGATCAGTCACATCACCTGGTTTACTCTAATAGAAAGAATCCTTGGAGAGATATTGGGTATCATTCTCCATCTATTTAGATTTCATCTTCTTAGCTGATTGAGTCTCCATAGATAATGGTATGTATGAGTAATCCTACCCTTCATTGTGGTTACCCCTATTAATATTTATCCTCATAGATATTGAGAACTGATCACCTGGAACTTCATCCTTTGAATCAATAGTAGAATAATTATAGTAGCCATTACTAGATCTATTCTGAGGATCCTTCATCCCATCCATGGATACCCTCGATGGACCAACCTCAAGAACCTAGACCAGACTATCATTCGAAAGATGTTTAAAAATACTGGCCAATTATATGGTTTCAACCTCCATCTAGGTATTTTACCTAGTCATTACCTCACCCTCTAAAACATTACTAAAACAAGTGCATCCTGTTTGAAGATCATTCTTTGGTACCACATTCTCTTATTCTTTGTCAATGGTACGACTCCCTAACCACACCACTTCAGCATATGAGGAACCCATCATGTGGCCTCCATCATTTTGAAGATTCGGTATGAATTTAACCCCACTGCCACCCTGGGGGCCTTCTAGTAACATGGGTTCCTAAAATCATGCATTTTTCTTCACCTCAAGAATCCTTTTCTCTAGAGAGACTTCCACATACTGTTGTTGGTCTAGGTCCTTTCTCAGCTTGAGGAATATATCTTACACCAAGGGATTCTCATTTTGTGGTTCACTATGTGTAACCTTTACCTAAAACTCTACACCCTCTTTCCCCTTACCAGAGGTCCCTTTTCATAGTAATGGGTATAAAGGCCTTTCTTCCTCCTATTCCCACACCCTTGTTCTTATCGTTTCATCAAGACCCAGGTTCATATGTCACCGATGAATGTCCCAACAGCTTGCAATCATAACAAAATTCAACCCACAATTCATATACCACCTACTACCTACAACATTATTCATATCCTACTGTAATCCAGACAAAATCAGAAGGTATTTTTGAATCAAATACTTCTGTACACACCCAGGGGGATTAACACGATGATAGACCTTTTTAGTTAAGTTATCATAGCACAAGTACATACCTACAAGGTTCCCAAGCATCCTAATAATAACAAGGTTTTGGAATGGGTTGGGATGTTAGGGAAACTCACACATATCGATACCTAAGGGAATTACTACTTCATATATATGTCGCAGGTGCATCTATGGAGATGGAAGAAATATCTATTGCAGCTATGGGGAATTTTAGATAAACCATTGATCATGTCTTCCTCCTATGTGAAATGAATCACAATATTCATTTTATTGAGAAAACCTATAGTATCATTATCCTATAAATCTAAGGATGCAAAA